>CM062297.1:377607806-378106246 GCA_031216915.1 Pictodentalium vernedei
AATGTTGCATACCAAATATCAAAAGATTCTGCCTGCTGGATCTGGAGAAGAAGATTTTTGAAAAAATTTGCCTGAAATGCACTAAGTTCGAATTCAAGCTTCTATAGTGAACCCAAATATGAATCTAGGGAGCCGATTTGAACAATTTGAATCAGATCCACCCCACAATGTTGCATACCAAATATCAAAAGATTGTGCCTGCTGGATCTGGAGAAGAGATTTTTTAAGAAATTTGCCTGAAATGCACTAAGTTTAAATTTGGGCTCCTATACTGAGCCCAAATATAAACCCGGGGGGGGGGGGGGGGGGGGGGGGGGGGGGGGGGGGGGGGGGGGGGCAGGGGGGGGGGGGGGGGGCAATTTGAACAAACTTGAATCAGATCCACCCCACAATGTTGCTTACCAAATATGAATAGATTCTGCCTGCTGGATCTGGAGAAGAAGATTTTTTAAGAAATTTACCTGAAATGCAATAAGTTCGAATTCGAGCTTCTTTTGTGAGCCCAAATATGAATCTAGGGAGCCGATTTGAACAAACTTGAATCAGATCCACCCCACAATGTTGCATGCCACATATCAAAAGATTCTGCCTGCTGGATCTGGAGAAGAAGATTTTTAAGAAATTTGCCTGAAATGCACTAAGTTCGAATTCGGGCTTCTATAGTGAGCCCAAATATGAATCCAGGGGGCCGATTTGAACAAACTTGAATCAGATCCACCCCACAATGTTGCATACCAAATATGAAATGATTCTGCCTGCTGGATCTGGAGAAGAAGATTTTTTAAGAAATTTACCTGAAATGCAATAAGTTCGAATTCGAGCTTCTATAGTGAGCCCAAATATGAATCTAGGGAGCCGATTTGAACAAATTTGAATCAGATCCACCCCACAATGTTGCATGCCACATATCAAAAGATTCTGCCTGCTGGATCTGGAGAAGAAGATTTTTGAAGAAATTTGCCTGAAATGCAATAAGTTCGAATTCGAGCTTCTATAGTGAGCCCAAATATGAATCTAGGGAGCCGATTTGAACAAACTTGAATCAGATCCACCCCACAATGTCGCATACCGAATATGAAAAGATTCTGCCTGCTGGATCTGGAGAAGAAGATTTCTTAAGAAATTTGCCTGAAATGCACTAACTTCGAATTCGGGCTTCTATAGTGAGCCCAAATATGAATCCAGGGGGCCGATTTGAACAAACTTGAATCAGATCCACCCCATAATGTTGCATACCAAATATCAAAAGATCCTGCCTGCTGGATCTGGAGAAGAAGATTTTTTAAGAAATTTGCCTGAAATGCAATAAGTTCGAATTCGAGCTTCTATAGTGAGCCCAAATATGAATCTAGGGAGCCGATTTGAACAAACTTGAATCAGATCCACCCCACAATGTTGCATACCAAATATCAAAAGATTCTGCCTGCTGGATCTAGAGAAGAAGATTTTTTAAGAAATTTGCCTGAAATGCACTAAGTTCGAAACTGGGCTCCTATACTGAGCCCAAATATAAACCCAGGGGGCCGATTTGAACAAACTTGAATCAGATCCACCCCACAATGTTGCATACCAAATATCAAAAGATTCTGACTGATGGATCTGGAGAAGAAGATTTTTTAAGAAATTTGCCTGAAATGCACCAAGTTTGATTTCGTTCTTATATAGTGAGCCCAAATATGAATCCAGGGGGCCGATTTGAACAAACTTGAATCAGATCCACCCCATAATGTTGCATACCAAATATCAAAAGATTCTGCCTGCTGGATCTGGAGAAGAAGATTTTTGAAAAAATTTGCCTGAAATGCACTAAGTTCGAATTCGAGCTTCTATAGTGAGCTCAAATATGAATCTAGGGAGCCGATTTGAACAAATTTGAATCAGATCCACCCCACAATGTAGCATACCAAATATCAAAAGATTCTGCCTGCTGGATCTGGAGAAGAAGATTTTTTAAGAAATTTGCCTGAAATGCACTAAGTTTAAATTTGGGCTCCTATACCGAGCCCAAATATAAACCCAGGGGGAGCGGGGGGAGGGGGGGGGGGGCAAATTTGAACAAACTTGAATCAGATCCACCCCACAATGTTGCTTACCAAATATGAATAGATTCTGCCTGCTGGATCTGGAGAAGAAGATTTTTCAAGAAATTTACCTGAAATGCACTAAGTTCGAATTCGGGCTTCTATACTGAGCCTCAATATGAATCCAGGGGGCCAATTTGAACAAATTTGAATCAGATCCACCCCGCAATGTTGCATACCAAATATGAAAAGATTCTGCTGCTGGATCTGAAAAAGAAGATTTTTTAAGAAATTTGCCTGAAATGCACTAAGTTTAAATTCGGGCTTCTATACTGAGCCCAAATGTGAATCCAGGGGGCCGATTTGAACAAACTTGAATCAGATCCACCCCACAATGTTGCATACCAAATATCAAAAGATTCTACCTGTTGGATCTGGAGAAGAAGATTTTTTAAGAAACTTGCCTGAAATGCACTAAGTTCGAATTTGGGCTTCTATAGTGAACCCAAATATGAATCCAGGGGGTCGATTTGAACAAACTTGAATCAGACCCATACCAAGATGCTGCATACCAAGTATCAAAAGATTCTGCCCACTGGTTCTGGAGAAGAAGATTTTTTAATAATTTTTCTATAATTCATACAGTGCTATCAGAGTTATGCCCCATACATAGCCCCCATGGGATGCAGCCTTTTCATTTGAACAAACCTGAATTGCCATATAGTAATGAACATCCACATGAGGTTTCGTGAAAATCGGACCAGTGGTTTCAGAGGAGAAGTTGTTAGAAAAATGTTCACGATGACAGACGACGACGGACGACAGATGATGGACGACGGACGGCAGCTGATAAGTTAAGCTCCCTTCGGTGAGCTAAAAACTATAGTGACCTTTTGACGAGAAGACCACCGAATCCCCTCGCCGTGATAGGACCAATAGTGTCCACTCGCCTAACACAAACCATGACGCCCGTCATTCAGATTATCAAATCTGATACATGAAGTAGAATTAGTGGTAGTACATCAAGTAGACTCAGTACAACGACCGAGTAAATAAAGGAAATGTTTCCTCTATTTACCATACTATTAGATAAAAATAATTACCTAAAACTAATATATGTCATTGTACCACCACCAAATCTACATATAATATAAGATAACATTAAATATAATCAATGAAATAAATATATCCAAAGGAAAAACTCTTTCAAAAATAAAATAAACATTTTTGAAAATTTTTTCCTAATATAAGAGCCCAAGTTCCCAAAGGGAATGATGAGCCCAAAAATAAAAATAGGAAACTATCTAAAGATGTAAACAAAACACCGGAATCAAGACCCCAGGCAACACGGCCCGAAGTCAGTAACAGAAACAAGACTATCCGATGTAAAGCAAGATCTTCCTCAGAAGAAAAAACGATACACTGGATGTAAGATGCATGACCAAAATGCCCGAACACCCTAAGGATGAGGGCATAACCCTGGGGATGTACAGAATAATTTTCTGCATAAAACGTTAAACTCCCAATAAATTTATAAAAAATCTTTATTAAAACAAGCCAAAAAGCTTGGGAGCTTAACTGGGGGATCAAGGGAAGGCAGGGAAGGAGTACTAAATAAACAGTAGATAGATCATAATCAATCAGAGATAACGTCAGGATCATGTCCCGAAATTAGGAAACATCAACTAATTTTACTAAATAATAAAAAATTACAGCCCTGAACGTATCAAACCACCGTTTCTTCCTTCCTTCAATCAGTTCTGTCCTTGGATCCATCAATTTAACCATTGATTTGTGTCTGGCATCATTATTAATTGAGATTTAAAAGCACAAATATCAGTTTGTTGTTATCTGACAAGGGCCAAACAAAGAATGATTTATTTGGCGCCAGATTCGGTGACTTCCTGGAGTCTGCGCATGCACGGAGGGTAAAATGTATGGAGGGCCAGATAGGACTTCTAATTTTCGGTTTTGCATGCAAATTTTGGGGATTGAGGGGCAAAATTTGTGTTTGGCCCAAGATATTTTTGGGTTAGCACCAGCTAAGTCTGGGTCATTGGTTACAGTATAAAAATATGTTACAGTAACCACCATGGCAATATGCCAGTGAGGTAAAACTCCACTTAAAAATAAGAGACCCCAGGGGGCCTGAGGGCGCTCACCTGATATGGTAGTCTAAATATCAAACCAGGGACTTGACTTGAATAAGCTGCATACGCCCCTCCTAAGAAAAGCATATACCAACTAGATGAAGCGATTGTGTCCCCACAATACACAGGATTTTCTTTCTATTTTCAGTTCCTGCACTTTTACGTCCCAAAATTGAGATAAATGCATAAAAAACAGATTTTTTTCCCCAAACAAAAAATTTTCAGCCTAATTTTTTTTTTTCTTTTTAAAAAGCAAAAAAAACCAAAAAACTAATTTCCAGATTTTGGTCCAAAATTTTCCCACCCGGACCCCAAATTTTCAGTTTAAAAAAAAACAACATTTTTTTTTGTCTTAAAATTGACCGAAACGCATAAAAAACAAAAAAAACAAATTCCGGATTTTAGTCCAAAATTTTCTAAGTCCCACCCGAACCCCAAATTTTCAGTGTAAAAAAAATAATTTTTTTTTGTCTTAAAATTGACCAAACCGCATAAAAAAAAACAAATTTATTTATTTATTTATTTATTTATTGGTGTTTAAGGTCACATATTTCTGCACAATGGCTAATCATGACCACGACAGTTTTATGGGTGGAGGAAGCCGGAGTACCCAGAGAGAACAACCGAGCAACGGCAAGCAACTGTCAGCTCCCCAACATACTAACTCCACACAAGCAGGGTTAGCATTGGTTGAAGACAGGTGCACCACAAACGTGCAGTATGCCTTAGTGCACAGCGTCAACGTGCCCCCACATGGGCAATGGGGGTGAAGTGTCTTGCCCAAGGACACAACGTGGTTGCCGCAGGTGGGATTCGAACCGAGGACCTCTCAGCTTGCAGCCTGCACCTCTACCTACTGAGCCACCGTACCCCCATAAAAAAAACCCCAAAAAGTTCTGGATTTTGGTTTTTCAAAGTCCCCAAAAAGTACCCCATAATAAAACCGATAGCAATTTTTTTTACCATTCCATTCTGTTGGTCCTAAGGAAGCTTCACACCAAATAAGAATTCTCAGTGCCGTGTAGTTTTGGAGATATGGGCGTTTTAATTTTTTTCTATTTTTAGCTCCTGCGGTTCCCATGGGGCGACGGGAAAAAGCATTTGGGCATAAATTAAGTACTTATGACTCAATAAGCTCTCATATCAAATTTAGTTCAAATCTGCCTCTCAGTTTGGAAAATAGAAATTTTGGGACTGGCAAAATTTCTTGCCCCTCCCATAATGAAGGCAAATGATGCCCGACAAACTTCTCTTGAACAAACTTGATTCTAAACCTCAAAAGGACTCTGTATACCACATATCAAGTCTCTGTTACTGGTGGTTCATTAGAAGAAGATTTTCAAAAAATTTGGCCATTTTTTCCCCACACCTCTGCTCAATATGAGCTGAAACCTAATTTGCATAAAAATCAAAATGGCCCTATATAACCACTACTTACATGAAATTTAATTAAAATGTGACCAGTGGTTTAGGAGAAAGAGGCTCAAATACCACCTTCATGCAGGACGACGGACAGGCGGACGACGGACAAAGAGTGACAAGAAAAGCTCACCTTGACTTTCAGTCAGGTGAGCTAAAAATATCAAAACCTGTACACAAAAGTCCAAAACCTGCACACAAAAGTCCAAAATTAAGGTAAATAAGCAGCTAAAGCGTTAAATAATATAATATATATACTAGCCTCAAGAAGCATCCTAACATAAAATAGGAACCATGGCAATATGCTACAAGGTAAGTCGCCACTTGGAAGAAAAGAAAGACAAACCTCAAAACCTGCACATAAAAGTCAAAAAAAGTATCACAATTGTTTCAAAGGGTTCAAATTGAGAAAAATACCCTGCAAATGTCACAGTAACCACAATGGCAATATGCCAGTAATGTGAAACTCTACTTGAAAAATATCCACTTGGAAGAAAAGAAAGACAAACCTCAAAACCTGCACATAAAAGTCAAAAAAGTATCACATTTGTTTCAAAGGGTTAAAATTGAGAAAAATACCTTGAAATGTTAAGGTAACCACCATGGCAATATGCCAGTAAGGAAAACTCCACTTGAAGACAAAATTTCAAAAACTGTACACAAAAGTCAAAAACCTGCAGAGAAAAGTCAAAAACCTGTACACAAAAGTTCAAAATTCAAGTAACTAAGCATGGAAAGGGTTGAATAAAATATTACTATCCCTGAAAAGCATGCTGACATAAAAAAAAGCAAAAAAGAAAAAAAAAATCAAAACCTGCACACAAAAGTTCAAAATGAATGAATCCGGACGCTGATGCCAACGACGATGCTGCCGACATGAGGGCTATGCCATAGGCTTACACAACTATCGTTGGTGAGCCAAAAATGAGAATTTATTGCACAGATGTCAGTTCAAATGTTTACTGACTTGGGCCAAACAAAAGAATAATGCTTGGTGCCAATTCCGGTCTCTTCCTGGGTACTAAAAGTATTGAGGGCCAGATAGGACTTTCAAATTTTGGTACTGTATGCAAAATTTTGGGGATTGGGGGGGGGGGGGTTCAAAATTTGTGTTTGGCCCTTGATATTATAGAGTTTGCACCAGCTAATTCTGGACCATTGGTTCTAGTATAAAAATATACATAGGGTTCTTCCTCTCATTATGCCCGATCCACATGCCAAGTTTGGTTTCAAACTGGCAAACATTTTAATTTGATTGATAAAACTTTAAATTCAAGGTCAATCTGACCTTTACCTTTGACACAATAACCTAAAAATAAATTGGGTTCTTCCTTTCATCATGCTCAACCCATAAGCATAGTTTAGTTTTGATCAGGCAAGCAAAATTTCAATTAGAGAAGCCAACTCTGGTAAATGTTTAAGTTCAAGGGCCATAATCCTGCCAAATAGGACGAAATCACACTGATTTTCAAACTCATTCAAAACATTGTCAAGAAAGTCTCACACACCAGATATTGAATAAAATATATTGATATTTGTTCAAGTTATCATGCTAACAAGCTGAAAATAGGCAACAATTAAATAATTAAAGGCCATAACTCTGCTCAGTATGGCCGGTTTTCGATTTCAAGGGAGACATTGCTAAAAAAAAGTCTCACATCCCAAATACTGACCAAATCCATTAATATTTGTTCAAGTTAACTAGATGAAAACAAGCAATGAAAGTGTAAATGACACTGCAGCTTAACTTGACTGTGTGTAGTGTTTGATGAAAAGGATAATGTTCTATGTTTATGAAAGGATTATGAAATAAGCCAAGAACTGTGATAATTGAGAATATGTTAAGTTCTGTACCCTACAAGCTATGTTTTCAACAAGAACAATTTGAGGTGTATTTAGACTGTATTTAAGAATTGAGGCCTAGGCTGATTGGAACTCACAGTTAATGTATGTCAACCAAAGTTACCAAATTACAGTAAAATCATTCAAAAACATCATCCTACCAAGTTAGTGAAATCCCTTCAAAAATATGACTAGTGGACTTTGCTAAAGGAATCTAGGTCATGTGCCCATCTGGTGGTCACAGTTGACTGGACATGACCAAAATAGGAGTCTCATCTAGATATCATACTGAATCATCCAACCAAGTTGCAATGAAATCCCTTCATAAATATGAGCAGTATAGACAGTGCTAAAGGAATCTAGGTCACATGCCCAAGCAGTGATAATGGCTAACCAATCATGACCAAAATAGGACAGCTCATCTGGACATATTACCAAATCATCCTAACAAGTTACAATGAAATTGCTTCAAAAATTATAAATTTTAAGTAATTTGTATATTTTTTATACTCACCAATGGTCCCGACTACCTGGTGCTAACTCAAAAATTAATCCAGGGCCAAACACAAATTTTCCCCCCCAATCCCCCAAATTTGCATGCAAATCGAAAATTTAATGTCCTATCTGGTCTACCATACTTTTCATATTGCACATGCGCAGTATCCAAGAAGACACCAAAATTGGCGTCATCATTCTTTCTATAATTGCCTGTTAAATGTTGTAAACAGCGGGGAGGTATGAGTGCCCACTCATGGGAGGGCCATACCCGTCTGGGCCATTGGTAAGTATAAAAAATGTACAAATTACTTAAAATTTATAATATTTTTATACATCAACCAATGGCCCAGACTAGATGAATCATAAAAAGGCTGGAGGGCCTAGGACATAAAGGAAAATCCAATCTCTCAATCACTTCAGTAAAGGATATCTCCTACAGGAGAATAGGAGAAGAAAGGAATTATATATGTCTTTCTCCTTTTCGAGAAACGAGAGACATAACACCAACAATGTAATTGAGTATTACAGAAAATATAATTCTCCATTTAATGCCAGCATAACCCGTTATGCTAATTCGGTGAAGGAAAGCCAATATATAAAGATAGTCCAGAGAATGAGACTCTTTATACTCATTTAAAAGTGTCCGAGGATTGCATATTAATGCCTGTTTGACATGTGACATATACAAATGCTTCACAGTGAGCTACATTTTAAAAACAGTACATAAATGAGACATAGTTATTGCTTCACATCCAGCTACACATTAAAACCATCCCAGCACCGACTCAGGACTACTGACACCAGAGGAGGTCTTCCCTTGCTTTTCACTATAAAGCAGATGATCAAAAGGGAAAAAACCGTCCCCCCCCCCCCCCCCTTCCCCTTGTTCTGAGGTACATGACCAGAGAACGGAGAGGGCAGCGGAACAGCGTCACTGCTGGAATGGGCTGCCTAAATAACTATAGATGTAACCATTAATGGACGACATTCTGAGCAATAGAAAGAGGACCTAAAGATCTCAGGTCACTGGAGATGTACTCTAAATTTCTCAGGTAAAACTTGGTAAATGTAGAGGGCTGTGTCCAGTACGCAGCCTTCATGAGATCAGTAATGGCTACACTGTTAGAATAAGCCCAAGAAGTGGACAGCGCTCTAACCTCATGCGCTGATATCTTATTAACAGAACGTTGATCCGAAGATAGATTTTCATAGGCAATGCATATTGCCAACTGAATCCATCTAGCAACTGAATGAATAGAAATATCTTTCCTGTTAGGAATCAATGAAAGAAACAAACGTTTTCTTCCTTTTCTAATAAAATCTTATCAACGTTTATATATGCGCATAGCCCTGACTGGACACAGCAGAGGTCTATGGTTGTCTGAGATCGGCAGAGCCTTAATGGTAAAAGACTCAGGCCGGTTGTCTGGAGTCTGATTCTTAGCCAGAAATCCCACTTCTGTAGTCAGGGTGATGGTATTACCCACACTACGGTAGTGAGACTCATCAACTGATAAAGCATGAAGTTCACTAACTCTTCTAGCAGATGCAAAGGCTAAGAGAAATGCCGTTTAAAAGGTCAAGAATTTGAACTCTACAACGTCCAATGGCTCAAACGGAGCTTCTTTAAGCTTCAACAAAACCCAAGCCAAATTCCACTTAGGAATTAATCTGAGGGTTCTAGGTCTATTAATAGAGAAATTTCTAACCAGCTTGGACAATGAAGCATTAGATCCAATAGCCAAGTTATCATGATGAGCGTAAGTGTCTGATGACATAGACCTATAGCCCTTAATAGTGACGGGCTGCAGTTTGAGATCGTAAAACAAGTAGACCAGAAAAATTGCAATATTTGGTATTGACGGATCATAAATGTCTATCGACTGATCCTTACACCAATGGAAGAAAACCTTCCACTTCGCTGCGTAGTTCAACGAAGAGGAGGACCTGCTGCAGCTAGAAATTGCGTCCACTGCTCGTCCTGTAAACTGTCTTCCGAGCAAGAAGGACCACACAATGGAAATATGTGAAGGTTGAGACCTTCCGGGTTGTGATGCAGTGCATGTGACTTCCCCTGATAAAGAATGTCCTCTCGTGGAGGAAGCTTCTGGGGAACGTCCCATAACAGACACCTGAAAAGATTGATCCAAGGTTTCTGTGATGACAGAGGTGCTACTAGTAGAATTTTGCAATGAGACTGTTTGATCTTTAGCAGAATCTGCTGAATCAACAGAGTTGGAGGATACGCATATCCTATCATTCCATCCCATGAGATCGACAGAACGTCTACTGCATATGCTCGATGATCTGGACATGGTGACACAAACACCGGTAACTGATTGTTCAGGTGCGTCGCAGACAGATCTATCATGGGGCAATCCCACAGGTAGCAAATCTGCCTGAATACTCGCTTGACATCATCTCTTTGATGTTTATGTGCTTCTCTAGGAACAGAGGGTCCCATAGACCCTGACACTTCAAGTCTGTGGGACTTAGGGTCGCGCCCCAACCCGTCTGACTTGCATCCGTCATTATCGTGAAAGCCGGATCCAGCAGTTGCAGTGGAACTCCCTGAGTTAACCACTGAATATCTGCCCAAATCTGAACCCTTTGTTTTATCAGGTCCGTTAAAACAAAACTGGTTTCGAGCAAATGCGTCTTCACACTCCAGTTCTGAGTAAAGAATATCTGGAGGGGACGCGTGCACAGGCGACCCATCAGAATAAGATCCGCAGCCGCTCCTCACAGCCCCAACAATTGCATGAATTCCCTCGCTGTTAATGCATCTGAGTGTAGACAAAAGCAAGCATAACAACTGACTAATTTCACTCTGGGTAACGGCAGACGAACCAGATTGTTGTGAGTCTCAAAGCTCATTCCCAAGTGAATGAACGACTTGGACGAAGCTAGATCCGACTTTTTCTCGTTTACAATGAAACCGAGACATCGGAGTAATAGAAGCAAACTCCGAACATCGTTCTGAATATTAATTTTGTTGCCATATCATTGTAGAATATCGTCCAAGTAAGCCGACGTTACCGCAGATGAATGAACTTGGAAGCATGACATTACTGAGTTCATTATTCAAGTGAATGCCCAGGGAGCCAGGTTCAGACAAAGCACATTGCTCTGAACTGGTACCCCTTCCCTTGTATGGCGAACTATAGGTATTTTCTGAATGTTGGATGTACCAGGACATGAAAGTATGCATCCTTTAGATCTATGCTTGCTGCATAGTCGTTCACTCGAACGCTTGCCCTTACCGACCGAATGGTCTCCATATAGAACTTTGGAGCCACGATAAGCTTGTTTATCCAGCTCAAGTCTATTACCAGTCGGAAGCTGTTTGGCTTCGATGCGAGGAACAGGTGACTGTAAAAACCTTGAGAATTTTGATTTCCGACGACCTCTAATGCTTCCTTTGATAAGAGAGCCTGTATCTCTGCTAGGAGAGACTCTCTTTTGCAAGGATCTGACGGAAGATTTGTTCAACGCAGACATCTTGTTAGTGGGGGTTTTGCTTGGAATGATAGCTGTAGGCCGTCCAAGACTACACTTCTCACCCACTGGTCTTCCGTGATTGCTATCCAGTTTTTCGTGAAGATAGATAGATAGATAGATAATTTATTCGACAGTATGCATAGATACATCAGCAGTCTATACAGCATGTATGTTACAAGCAATAATTAATAACGAAGTAATTCTGTACAGAAGAGGGCAACTGATATGCATACTGTCGGGGGATGTCATAGCCAGATTGGCTATCTACCTGATATCCCCCAAGTAACAACACCGTTTCAGACTGCTTCTTATGATTGACGTCAGGATAGGAAATCTGTAATTAGTCATAATTTATGTATAAAAATAAGCATTTATTTTGCACAGCGGGAATCGGAGGTTGATCAGATGGAAAAAGCATTTCCCCTCTCCAACTGTTTGTTTCCCAGTGAGGCCATGTAACTAACAGAAGTTCACTAAACCCTGTAGTTGATTACATCTGTGATTCTCAATCTAAGGTAAAATTGTGAAGGGAGTGAAGCTGAGAGACATGGAGAGAGAAGAGTTGTTTCGCGACGAGCTGGCCGAAACAGACATCTACCGCGTGATGTAAGAAGATAGAACACACACACACAAATACACTCACATACACTTATATGGTTATACATACATGCATAAACTATCCGTGTATGTAAGCGTATATGAATGGGACAGTCAGGAGCTACACTCTGGACAGTATGGGTTATTGCACTCAACATGGCTCGAGTAAGTACTGAATATTTTCGCAACAATAGTTTTTTTAAACGTAGTTCGGTTTTGCATGTTACGCAGACCTGGTTCCAACTCGTTCCAAAGTTTCGGAAAATAAAATTCTGGTAGGTGATCTAAAGACTTGGTTCTACTTCTGAGCTGCAGTAAGGCAGCTGTATTTCTGGTTTGACGACGTTGGTTATTAGTGGAGAATAATGAATCAAGGGACTGGGGAAGGCGCCTGTTCTGCCAATCAAACAGGAAAAGTAGTGCATGTATTCTGAATAAGTCTGTTACTTTTAATATTTTGTCTTTCAGGAAGAGGGGGTCCGTATGGGAGTTGTGACGGCTGTTATTGATGATTCTAATGGACCGTTTTTGCATCAAGAAGAGTTTTGTAACTGCTTTTGAACTGCCCCAGGCCTGTATAATTGATTGATACCCTTCCGCCAACTGGCAAGCAATAGAGGTCTTGACCATCACCTGCGAGGCTTATAGGAGGAGAAACCACATCCTCCCTGCAAAGAACCTCATCCCGTCAGCCTAGGGGCGTCTGACCGATAGTCCCATCAGACCTACGCCCCTTTCCCGAGTCGCTATACTGACGACCTCCAGAGTAATTATAAGAGGGTTTCTTGTACCTCGTGAGGAGTTTCCTTTTGACGATTTTTGTCTGGAATGTCCTCCTTTACTCTTGTCTGCTGAAGTGGGTTTTTGAGACACCAACTTCAAAAGCAGAGTACTAGATGCTTTCTTAGTAGCCTGATCATAGACTAACGAAAGCTTGTCGTCAAAAATAGTATGTCCGGAGACCGGAGCAACTCAGAGAGAGAGCTTTTCACCTTGTCATCTATCAGTGATGACGACGCAAGGGCAGCATCACATCTGATTAACTCCAGATTAGCCACTGTTAGGGCGGAGTTATATGTGGTATACATAACTGCCCTGGAAAGAACTCTAAGAGAGGTACGAATGTCCTCAAATTCCTCTCCATTGAGACATTGCGTCATAGCTCTTGTAAGGTGATCCGCATACGACATAGAGTCCAAATTCACTCTATTTGAAGAAATTGCTGTCTCAATTGTGTTTGAGCGAATTGTGAATGAATCAGGTAAGGATACCTCTAGATCCTTGGCCTGCTCTTCCAAACGCAGAGGAACTCTCTGAACATCTTCCCCGACCTTTTTAAATGAACGTGGTTGAAGAAACAGTATGTTTATGGAAGAAGAAGTTAGGAAACCGCCTTTCCTTCTCACACTCGAGAGGTTAAATACGGCGGCGTCTATATGGCCGAAGGCATGCGACACCTGCCTAGACTGGACCAGAAAAGAAAGGACTTCCTCCTTTGTCCGGATAAAGTCTGCGTACAACGACGACAGCAGTTTCTTCCCTGTCGTCGCAGCATTCTGATTCAACGGAACAAATTCAGGGTAGTATTGATGGATGAAATCCATCGCAAACATGTGCTGTTCCGAAAGAGAAGGGTAATCCTCTTCCTTATCCCTTCCACCATCCGACAGAATCAGTTGTGAACCTCGGTCCATTGCACCTGCGTGAACAGACGACTGGACCGACCCAGCACTGTCCGACAGCTCAGGTTCTGAGTCTGAGGGAGGCTGCTCTTGCACTTGCTGGGATGAGCTGAGCAATCTGCGACAGCAAGTCCGTCACCGAGGCCTGAGGAGCAGCGGTCTTCTGTTTCTTGGCCGCTTGCTGCTCCTGGGATGGTATGTCAGAGATGGCTCTTTTCTCCGCACGTCGTGATGATCGAGGCCTCGTCTCCCTAGCTACCGGATGGTCCGACTTCATGGCGAAGCGTGTTCCCTTCTTCGCGTAGCAGGCTGGATATCCGAAGTCGGGTAGCTAGGATGCAGTCGTGTGTGCTTAGTAGTTGAAGCAGAAGAAGCCGTGACTGTAGCCGAGGTCGGCTGCAGTCTATATGGAGCATCCCAAGCGGAAGGTGTGGATGTATGCTCCGGCCCGCGCAAGTTCTTCACCACAACATCTGGCCCCAGAGGATAGAGAGGGACCACTCACGCTTGCGGTCCTTTCAGACCTCACCGAGCTTCCCAAAACACTTGCTGGCTTCTTCCCTAGTTCCGTCGTCGCTGGGTGAGCATGTTTGGATTTTAAGGTGCTCGCTCTACCCTCTACACTTCCTTCGACTGCAATGGACATACCCAGTATCACTGTACCCACGGACGGAGTAACCGCTTCACCGGTCGAGCTAGCTGCTGACAAGGGATTAAAACCACCGGTTAGTGGCTTTATCCCCTGTCTAATATTCATGAGCACCCCCGCAGCTAGCTCTGTTTGCTCATCAGAGCGCGAAGACGGTAGCACACTTTTGGTAGGTGTCACATAACCATCACCATGTTCTTGTTCCTCTGAAAAAGAAACTTGAGGAACTTGATTGAAATTGAGAAACCGGCATTGGCCTCTCACCGCTAACAACATACTGTGACACCCATGTCCAACGTTTGTCATCCCAATCAACACATGTAGGACAAGAATTAGCGGGAGTACATCGACTACAAGCAAGGCAACAAGCATGTAAATCTGAGGAAGACTTCCTCGTCTTGCATTTTGAGCAATAAGCTTTCATGATTAATCAAACCATGTCGACAGAACTCCCACCAACTCCACAATAAATATATGATAAACATACATAATAATCAACATTCAAAATACAAATCGAAAAATTAAATTCAAAAAATTTTTCGAAATTTTTTTGACAAAAGCCCAAATTCCCAAAGGGAACATGACGGGCCCAAGGGTATCCCGATAGAGCCAAAGTGTGGACAAAATTCCAAAAATAATTGCTACACTACCGGAATATTATAACATGCATCTACAACAATCCTACAGTAATAATAAGATGAAACTACATATATTTATAGGACGTTGCCAATGTAAACGTCAATGAAAAAAACGGAAACAAGACCCCAGGCACTGAATAACAAGAGGCCCCAAGGAGTCTTAATCGCTCACTGGCCAAAGTGGTTCAAAGAAGTATTTGGGGGCCACATTCAGTTAGACATGGTTCATCAACACTACAAAGGAATGTAGTCATGAGACACAAATTTTAAGGAACTAGAGCCATGGCTTGAACAAACTTGAATCTTACACCCCTAAGGATGTTGCATACCAAATATCAAAAGCATTCATCTGTTGGATCTGAAGAAGAAGATTTTTAAAGAAAAGTTAAAAAATTTATAGTAATTTATATATTTTTTATACTTACCAATGACCCAGACATAGCTGGTGCTAACTCTTAAAATATAGGGCCAAACACAAATTTTGCCCCCCAATCCCCAAAATTTGCATCTAAAACCAAAGAAAACATGTCCTGAATGGCCCTCCACACTTCACCTCTACTGCGCATGCGCAGTGTCAAGGACGTTCCGAAATTGGCGCCATTAATCATTCTTATAACCAGTGCCTGGTAAGCGCTATGTACTCAGCGGGGAGGTATGAGTTCCCAACTCCTGGGAGGGCCATCCCCGTCTGGGTCATTGGTAAGTATAAAAAATATATAAATTACTATAAATTTTTTAACATTTTTATACTGTACCAATGACCCAGACATAGCTGAATAGTAAAAAGGCTGGAGGGCCTAGGACATAGAGCAAGTTGGAATACGCTCAATTATATAAAATAGAGTCATCCCCTCTAGGGAAAAAGAAGTATTAGGCCTTACATGTATCTTTCTTATTTATGATAAATTAGAAAGATACAACACCTTCCAAAATTGAGCATCATACATCCATGTACTCTATTAATATCTAGTATAATCCTTATACTAATAATTTTTAAAGTAAGCCAATAAATAAAGTAAGTCTAGAGAATAGAGACTCTTTATACTCCTTAAAAGTGTCCGAGGATTGTATAATAACGTCCGTTTGACACGTGCTATATTCAAAAGCTATATTTTAAAAACTAAGACCTGAATGAATTTTTAAAACATAAACTTCTCACTAAAAAGCCATCCCAGTAACAGCTTAGAATTACTAACTCCGGAGGAGGTATCCCCTTGTTTTCATAGTAAAACAGGTGACCCAAGGGAACACCCTCCCCCCCCCCCCCCCCTTTTTTCTTGTCCTGGGTCAAATAGCCCAGAGCGAAGAGGGCAGCAGAACGGAGTCACTGCCGAAACAGACAGCCTACCTAGCTATAGTAGCAACTGTTAAGTGAATGACATTCTGAGCAGTAGATAATAGACCTAACAATAGAGGCCTCCAGAAATGGACTCGATATTTCTGAGATAAAAATTCATGAATGTGGATGGCTGAGCGCAATGAGCAGCCTTCGAAAATCTATAATAGCGACACTATTAATGTAAGCACAAGATGTAGAAAGAACTCTTACTTCATGAGCCGAAATCTTAAGCACAACTGCTGAGTCAATGATACACCATAAGCAGTACCGATAGTTAATTGAATCCATTAGCAATAGAATGGAGCGTAACGTCCTTCTATTAGGCATCAAAGACAGAAGAAGCTTACGTCCGTAGTAATAAACAGATATCTGTTTATAAATACGTAAACTCTAACCGGACAGAGTAAAGGCCTATGCCCGTACGAAGACAGAAGGACCTTAATAACAATAAGTTCAGAATAGTTATTAGGAGCCTGACTCTTAACCAAAAATCCAACCTAAATAGTAAAGGAAGTAGTGATTCCGAAACTACGAAAGCGAGAATCATCCACCGATAGTGCATGAAGCTCACTGACTCTTCAGTAAAAGAGAAGCCAACAGAATTACTGTCTAAAAGGTCAGAATTTGAAAACTACTGTTTCCAGAGGCTCAAATAATTAGTAGCTAAATAAGAACCGAAGTTAAATTCCATATAGAAATTTAATCTAATGATTCTAAGTCTATTTATCGAAAAGTTACTAACTGACTTAGATAAAGAGACATAAGACTCAATTGTAAACTATCATAGAGTACATAGGTATGAGATAACATAGACCTATAACCTTAATAGTAACAGGCTGCAGTAGATCTTGTCAAACAAGTATACTAGAAAGTTGCAATGACTAGTATGGAGGGATCAACAATATCAACATAGTGATCCCTACACCAACGACGGAAGAGCCTCCACTTTAGCTGCATAGTATAGCGAAGAAGAGGTTCTCCTACAGTAAGAAATCGCGTCCAAAGCTCGTCCAGTACAATGCTTACAATGCAATAAGGACCACACAACGGAATATGTGAAGGTTGAGACCTTGCGGGTTGTGATGAAGATGGCACGATTTTCCCCAGCGAAAGAAGATCCTCTCATGGAGGAAGTTTTCGCGTTAAGTCCCACAGTAGACATCTGAGTAAATTTACCCACGGTCTCTGTGAAGACAGAGATGCTATCAACAGAAATGTATTGTGGTTGTTTATCTTAGCAATACTTGCTGAAACAACAGCGCAGGAGGATACGCATATCCTATCATTCCGTCCTATTAGATCAATAGAGTGTTAACAACATAAGCTCAGAGATCCGGACATGCAAACACATACGTCTACAATTGATTAGCAAGTTGTGTTGTAAATAAATTATCATTGGGCGCTCCCATTGATAGCAAATCTGACTGAATACTTGTTTGATGAGAGTCCATTCTGACAGCAACAAGCGACTCTTACGTGAAAAGGAGTCTGCTAATACAATCAGACGACCCGGAATATGACGGACCGAAGCAGAACATGGTGTACTATAACAAACAGAAGGATTCTTTCCGTTAAATTGAATAACGGAATCGAATGAGTGCCTCCCTGGTTCCGGAGATACGCAACTACTGTCGTATTATCGGACAGGATTTGGACATGAGTTTCTGAATAATGTTCATCCAATGACATAAAGCAAGCCTAAAAAACATTATTCTGTGGAAGATAAGTGCTTGCCTATAGACTGCGGAACCCAAAGACCCTGGCACTACGAATCCGTTGGGATCAATATTGTACCCCAACCTGTTTGACTGGCAACCGTCATAATTATAAAAACTCGGATCCGGCAACTGCAGTGGTACTCTCTGAGTCAACCATCGAATGTTTGCCCCAGTCTGAATCTCTTGCTACACTAGATAGACAAGAGAACATGTATATCGAGCAATTCATGGATTGCTGAAAAGTTGCTGTCGAAGAGAAGCTTCTCCGAGACCGAAGCGACTCTTAGAGAGTTCTTCACCTTACTATCCACGCACGTGAATGTAGCTAGGGCTGAGTCACGTCTAACCAACTCCAGGTTGCCACTGAAGGGCGGAGTTATACGTGGACAAACTACTGCCCTTGAAAGAAATCACATTGAGGATCATATCCCGGAATTCTTTCTCTTGAAGACATAATGATAACGCCTCAGTAAGGTGGACTACGTATGATAAAGCATCTAAGTTAAGTCTATTAGACATCATTGTCGTTTCCAACATTGTGGTTGGAAAAGACATAGACGGCGAAAAAGATAATTTCCAGTCTTTAACCCCGCCGTCTAGACGCATATAAACTCTCTGGATGCCCTGTTCTGCCAAAATAAATTATTCCTAGAAATGATAAAAGGCAGAATTGAGCATTGCGGACAAGAAACTAAACTATCATGCTTGGTAGCAGGCTTATATATATATAGCGTCGATAAATAATACAAATGTTCTAATGACATTATTGGACTGCGTCGGTAAGTCAGGGACAATGTCCCTGAACCGATCCAAAATTCCGAGTCCAATGACGCTATAAGTCTCTTATCCAACATCGCAGCAATGTAGTCCGAAGGAACAACCACTGGAAGAAAATGCCGGAAGAAATGTATGGCAGCTTCCGTTGTTCCGAAAGAGAAAACTCGAAATCTTTCGAATCCCTTTCGCCATCCTGTCGGACCCTATAAAGTGTTCGGTCGTCCGACAGCGGAGCGCACCGACCCAGCACCATCGGATAATTCCTTACCCGACCGAGAAATTGTCGATTGCTGGGATGCTGCGATAAACTGTGCTAACTTGGATAGCACGTCCGTCACTGAGGCCTGTGGAGAAGCGGTCTTACGATGCATTGCCGCTGGAAGCTCCGTGATAGTTACCCCGTGTATACTTCTATTATGCGAGCGAACAGAGTGTATAGGCCTCGTGTCCCTTGGCTACTGGATAGCGTGACCTGTTCGCCGTGGAATCACTGCATGACGAAACTGGTCGGATACTCGAGGTCACGTAGCCAATGTGCGGTTATGTGCGCTGCTGTGAGGATGAGGAAGCATTATCGACAGTCTCTCGGACTGTCAATATAACGGAGCGTCCCGAGCGGCGGACATATGCTCCGAATGCGAAATATCTGAACCACAACAAGCGGTCCCCTATGATGTTGTACGAGAGAGGGACCTCTCTCGCTCACAGCCCGGACGGACCTGGACGAGCCAGGAACCGGACTAACAGGCTTCCTCCGATCTGTCCTCAATCCGTCGTCACTGGGTGAGTACTAAAGTTATTATAGTGCTCACATCACCCAAATCTCCTTCCTAGACCGCAACGGACGAACCCGGCTGCCGAACCATTCGATTAATAAACGCTACACTGGGTGAGCTATCGAATGTCACTCCGTCGATCCTACAAGGGACCTCTCAGGCGATAGACATATTCCATGAGCACTTATTGCCGCTAGCTCTTCATTAACTATGACGACAGAGGCACACTTTGAAAGACATCTCCGTAACTTTGCGAACAAGAAACCAGAAATGCTTGGTAATAGCAATCATATAATAATAATATATAGCGTCGTTCAATAATTCGAAAGTTGTGTGACATTATTGGACTATGTCGGAACTGAGGGACGATGTCCCTGAACCGAACCAAAAAATTTCTAAGTCCACCGACGCTATCAGTTTCTTATCCAGCATCGCAGCATTCTGGTCCGACGAAAGAACCTGTAGATGATAAAGTCAGATGACATACACAACAGCATATGTTGTTCCGAAAGGGAAAGCTCGAAACCCTCCGAATCCCTTTTGGCATCCCGTCGGACCGGATGAAATTTTTGGACGTCCGTACCTGCTTCCGCGGAGCGTCCCGACCCAGCATCGTCGGATAATACATGATGCGACAGACTCAGTTGTTGCTGGGATGCTGCGATAAGCTGTGCTATTTGGGATAGCACGTCCGTCACCGAGGCCTGTGCAGTAGCGGTCTTACGATGCATTGCCGCCGGAAGCTCCGTGTACGTTGACTCCCGCACACTTTCTTATGCGAACGTCCGGAGTCTGCAGGCCTCGTGTCCCTGGCTACCGGATGGTATGACCTGGTCGCCGATGATTCTCCGATTGGCGAAGCTGACTGGATATCCGAGGTCACGTAGCCAAGAGTGGTCGTGTGCGCTACCATGAGAATGAGGAAGCCTTATTGACAGTCTCTCCGGACTGACTATATATGTCGGAGCGTCCCGAGCGGCGGACGTATGCTCCGAATGCGAAACATTTTGTACCACAACATCTGGGGCCAGACGTTGTTGGACGAGAGAGGGGCCTCTCTCGCTCGCCGTCCGGATGGATCTGGACGAGCTGGGAACCGGACTAAAAGGCTTCCTCCGTTCTCCCTCTAATCCGACGTCACTGGGTGTGCATTTGGTTGATTTATAGTGCTCGCATCACCCCAAAACTCCTTCTAGACCGCAACGGACGAACCCGGCTGCCGAACCATTCGATGAATGGACGCTACACCGGGCGAGCTAGCAGACGTCAAAGGCCGTCGAACCTACTAGGGTCCTCTTAGGCAATTGGCGTATTTACATGAGCACTTTTCCGCTAGCTCTTCATTAATTGTGACGACGGAGGCACACTTTTGGAAGACATCACGGATACATCACCCTAATCTTGATCGTCTGAAATAGAAATTGATAAAGTAGAGTGACCCTGCGGGGAAAGGACCGGAATGTCCAATTCCCCACTAACATACCGTGACACACACTTCCCATGTTGTCATCGAAATTATCACATACAGAACAGGAGCTAGTGCAAGAACACTGACTACATATACAATGATTATAAAAGTCAGAGGAAGATTTCCTCTTATTACAATTGATCAAAATCCTTTCAATGTGAAAAGAAAACAAAGTCCAAGAACTTGCACCAACCCCTGACAATCAAAATACATAATAATATGATCCATTAACATAGAAAAAATAATTGAAATCAAAAAATTTTGAAAAATTTTTTTTTTTTCAGAACAGCCCAAGTTTCTGAAAAGTAACGTTGAGCCCCAATGGATCCCAAGCCTAAGTGTGGACAAAAATTTTAAAAATATTTTAAACAATTTATGCAACACTTACGAACAATAATAATGTATCTAGTTATGATTAAATTAACATCAAGATATTATTTTCAAAAAATCCCCCCTCACACAGAGGGCTGTTGTAAATGTAAACAATAAGTGTAAAAACACTAGAATAAAACTCCAGGCACCCAGGCCCGAAATCAGTTACCAATAATACACTATCTGATGCAAAACAGAGACTTCCAGGGAAGAAACTGCAGAACATCAGATGGTAGATGCAGAACACTACGCCTAACCACCCACAGGTGAAGACGTAAACATGGGGAAAAGAACAGAATTCATTCTGTTATTCAGCTAAAACTCCCAAGAAATTTTAGTAATAAAATTACAGAAAATATGCCAAAAGCATGGGAGAATAGCAAGAGGGGACTTAAAGGAAAGGGAGAGAGGAAAACACTGAACAAGCAGTGTAATTTGATAACAAGAATGACAACAAAATGGCTGCTGCCTCGAAAATAGGTAACTTAACATAATTTCATTAAAAAATTTTAAGTTACAGCCCTGATAATTTTCTGTCACACATTTTTCCTCTCCTCCTTCTATATCCTCCATAGAATCACCATTTCACTAATATTTATGTGTCTGGCATCATTTAAACTGAGATTTACAAGCACAAAGATCAGTCAGATGTTAACTGATGAAGGGCCAAACTAAGAATGATTAATGGCGCCAATTTCGGAACGTCCTTGACAGTGTGGAGGGCCATTCAGGACATGTTTTCTTTGGTTTTAGATGCAAATTTTGGGGATTGGGGGGCAAAATTTGTGTTTGGCCCTATATTTTAAGAGTTAGCACCAGCTATGTCTGGGTCATTGGTACAGTATAAAAATTTCCTCATTTTGAACTAAGTTATCATTCAGGCTCCCACAGTGAGCCCAAATATGAACCCAGGGACTTGGCTTGAACAAACTTGAATCTCACCCCCTAAGGATGCTACATGCCAAATATCAAAACATTCCGACGGCTGAATCTGAAGAAGAAGATTTTTAAAGAAAAATTGCTCATATTGACTAAGTTATAATTCGGGCTCCCACAGGGAGCCCAAATATGGACCCAGGAACTTGGCTTGAACAAACTTGAATCTCACCCCCTAAGGATGCTGCATGCCAAATATCAAAACATTCCGACTGTTGAATCTGAAGAAGAAGATTTTTAAAGAAAAATTCCTCATATTGACTTAGTTATAATTCAGGCTCCCACAGGGAGCCCAAATATGGACCCAGGAACTTGGCTTTAACAAATTTAAATCTCACCCCCCTAAGGATGCTGCATACCAAATATCAAAACATTCCGACTGCTGGATCTGAAGAAGAAGATTTTTAAAGAAAATTCCTCATTTTGAACTAAGTTATAATTCGGGCTACCACAGTGAGCCCAAATATGAACCCAGGGACTTGGCTTGGACAAATTTGAATCTCACCCCCCTAAGCATGCTGCATACCCAATATCAAAAGATTCTGCCTGCTGGATCTTGAGAAGAAGATTTTTAAAGAAATTTGCCTGAAATGCACTAAGTTCAAATTGGGCTCCTATACTGAGCCCAAATATGAACCCAGAGGGCCAATTTGAACAAACTTGAATCAGATCCATCCCACAATGTTGCATACCAAATATCAAAACATTTTGCAAGCTGGATCTGAAGAAGAAGATTTTTTAAGAAATTTGCCTGAAATGCACTAAGTTTGAATTCGAGCTTTTCTAGTGAGCCCAAATATGAACCCAGGGGGCCGATTTGTACAAACTTGAATCAGATCCACCCCACAATGTTGCATACCAAATATCAAAAGATTCTGCCTGCTGGATCTGGAGAAGAAGATTTTTTAAGAAATTTGCCTGAAATGCACTAAGTTCAAATTTGGGCTTCTATAGTGAGCCCAAATATGAATCCAGGGGGCCGATTTGAACAAACTTGAATCTGCCCCCCTAGAGATGATGTATACCAAATAGGAAAGAATTCTGCCTGGTGGATCTGAAGAAGAAGATTTTTTTGAATTTTGGAAAGAAATTCATGGGTGCCATCAGACTTATGCCCCTTGTGGTGCCCTCTGTGGGTGTGGCAAGTTTATTTGTAAAAGTTTGAATTGACATATGACGGGGAACATGCACACCAAATTTGGTTCAATTTGATCCAGTAGTTTGGGAGTAGTCGATAATGTAAAGTTCACGACGGACAACGACGGACGGCAATTGATAAGTTAAGCTCCCTTCGGTGAGCTAAAAAGGCAGAGGGCCTAGGACTTCAGAATTAGCAGACCAACATAGTTCCCAAGCCTGCAATTCAAGGTGAAAGGAAATTAAATTTAACAGGAATTACATGTATGTCTCTCTATACAGTAAAAGAGAAGACATATCATAAATAAGGAGTCAAATTCAAGTAATTTCATATTCTTAGCATGAATGACTATGCTAATTGGATTAACAAGTTCCCAATTTTAAGGCTAGTCCGGACTAAGCCCCAAAAATTAGGATGGCGTATTTGAGAATGAGAAGTTAACCCCCACAAACATACGGCATATACAACAAGAGGCCCCAGGGAGCCTGAGGGTGCTCACCTGACATGGTAGCCTAAATATCAACACAGGGAATTGATTTCAACAAGTTGCATCTGCCCCTCCTAAGAAAAGCTTATACCAAATATCCAAAGATTCTGACCAGTGGATCAAAAAAAAGGATTTTTAAAGAATATTCTTCATATTGAACTAAATAATAATTCGGGCTCCCACAGGGAGCCCAAATATGAACCCAGGGATTTGGCTTGAACAAACTTGAATCTCACTTTCAGTGGGATGCTGTATATCAAATATCAAAAGATTCTGACTGGTGGATGTGAATGTGAAGAAGAAGATTTTTGAAGAATATTCCTCATATTGAAGTAAGTTATAATTCGGGCTCCCACAGAACAAACCTGAATCTTATCCCCCCCCATCTCCCTTCCCCCCCCCCCCCCCCCCCCCAAGGATGCTGCATCCCAAATATCAAAGCATTCTGACTGCTGGATCTGAAGAAGAAGATTTTCAAAGAAAATTCCTCATTTTGAACTAAGTTATAGTTCAGGCTTGAGCCCAAATATGAACCCAGGGACTTGGCTTGAACAAACTTGAATCTCAGCCCCCTAAGGATGCTGTATGCCAAATATCAAAACATTCCGATACATGCAATTAAAACTGCTGTACCATCTCTGACCATGTGACATAGTATGGCCATGGGAATGGAAATAACAAAATGCAAATATGACCCAACACAAGAGGCCCCAAGTGGCCTTAATCGCTCACCTGCCAAAGTGGTTCAAAGAAGTATTTTGGGGTCACATTCAGTTAGACATGGTTCATCAAATCTACAAAGGAATGAAGTAATGAAAGGCAAATTTTTATGGAAAAACACTAAGGAATGGATTTGAACAAACCGGAACCTAACATGCACCCCCCTGCCACCACCCTCCCCCCTCACCCCACCCCCCCCCCCCTCCCCCCCTCCCCCCCCCCCCCCCCCCCCACATACAGGCCTGGCATTTTCAGGCGCGCAATTTTTCTGCACGCCTTAACGTGTGCCAAGAACCATTAAGGTCCGCGAATTTTCGCTCTCCTGGGTGCACAAAGATAAGTATAACACTTTTGAAAAACGCAGCTTCAAAATTGAAGGATGCGTATTTATGCTTGCGTGTCATAGCACAGGAAAAATCCGAAGGTTATCTCATTTTTTTTTTGTTTTCATTTCAGAGGTTTTCGTACCTATTTTTCTGTCATGTAAACTGTAAAATACACGACCATGGAATAATTCAGGTGACCCTCACAAGTTCAGTATCATAAATCCATGGAGGATATCGTAACATCACCAACAACAGAGTTTATTACTTCCTCAGTTCCTGGTGTGACAACGTACGCACTTTGGCTTGGGAAGATTCCCGGGTTAAGGTGCTCAAAATCTCAATTTATTTTGGTGGTTACTGTATCACAAGGCCATCTTTCGTCAGTTACACGAGGCATCACTGAACAGCATAACACAGGCCATTTATAAACCTCTGTTGTGTTTACTTTCACTTTCGGTTGTCATGATATTAGATTATCAATCCGATTTTTTGTGAATTTCCACGAATGTTAAAAAATTTATAGTAATTTATATATTTTTTATACTTACCAATGACCCAGACTTAGCTGGTGCTAACTCTAACAAAACCAGGGCCAAACACAAATTTTGCCCCACAATCCCCAAAATTTGCATCTAAAACCAAAAGAAATCATGTCCTATAGGACCTCCATACTTCGCCCCTACTGCGCATGTGCAGTGTCAAGGACGTTCCGAAATTGGCGCCAATTATCATTCTTACTGGCAGTGCCTGGTCAGCGCTATGTACTCAGCGGGGAGGCAAGAGTTCCCAACTCCTGGGAGGGCCATCCCCGTCTGGGTCATTGGTAAGTATAAAAAATATATAAATTACTATAAATTTTTTAACATTTTTATACGGTACCAATGACCCAGACTTAGCTGAATAGTAAAAAGGCTGGAGGGCCTAGGACATAGAGGAAAATCCAATAAGCTCAACTATATAATATAGAGGCAACCCCTTAAAGAGAAAAGGAGTATTAGGCTTTACATGTATCTTTCTTATTTAATGTTAAATTAGAAAGATACAATACCCTTCATAATTGAGCACAATAACATTCATGTTCTCTATTAACATCCAGTATAACCCTTTATACTAATTATTTTTAAAGTAAGCCAATAAATAAAGTTAGTCCAGAGAATTGAGACTCTTTATATTCTTTTAAAAGTGTCCGAGGATTGTATATTAACGCCCGTTTGACACTTGACATATACAAATGCTTCACACCGAGCTACACTTTAAAAATATGACATGAATGAATTTTAACATTAATATTACACTTTAAAACCATCCCGGAAGCGACTCAGAAATACTGACTTTGGAGGAGGCATGCCCTTGCTTTTCACTATAAAGCAGGTGACCTAAGGGAACACCCTCCCCCCCCCCCCCCCCCTTCCCCTTGCCCTGGGTCAAATAGCCCAGAGCGAAGAGGGCAGCCGGACGGAGTCACTGCCGGAACAGAAAGCCTGCATAACTATAGTTGCAACTGTTTAGTGGACGACATTCTGAGCAACAGATAACGGACCTAAACAATGCAGGTCTCCAGAAATGGACTCAATATTTCTGAGATAAAAATTTGTGAATGTGGATGGCTGAGACCAATAAGCAGCCTTCATTAAATCTGTAATAGCAATACTATTAGCGTAAGCCCAAGAAGTAGCAAGAGCTCTTACTTCATGAGCGGAAATCTTAAGCACAGACTGCTGAGAAGAAGATAAACTCTCACAAGCAGTACGGATAGTTAATTGAATCCATCTAGCAATAGAATGGACCGAAATGTCCCTTCTATTAGGCATCAAAGACAGAAAGAAACGTTTCCGTCCCTTTCTGATAAACTGAGATCTTTGTTTATAGATACGTAACGCTCTAACAGGACAGAGTAAAGGCCTACGCCCGTCTGAAGACGGAAGAGCCTTAATGACAATAGGTTCCGGATATTTATTAGGAGCCTGATTCTTAGCTAAAAAACCGACATTAGTAGTGAAGGTGATAGTGTTCCCAACACTACGATAGTGAGAATCATCCACTGATAGTGCATGAAGCTCACTGACTCTTCTAGCAGAAGAGAAAGCTAAGAGAAAAGCTGTCTTATAAGATAAGAATTTGAAATCTACTGTCCCAAGAGGTTCAAATGGCTTTTCCTTCAATTTAAGAAGAACCCAAGCTAAATTCCATTTAGGAATTAACCTAAGAGTTCTGGGTCTATTTATCGAGAAGTTTCTAACCAACTTAGATAAAGAGACATTAGATCCAATTTGTAAACTATCATGATGTGCATAGGTATCAGATAACATAGACCTATAACCCTTAATAGTAACAGGCTGCAGTTTGATTTCGTCAAACAAGTATACTAGAAAGTTTGCAATGTCTGGTATAGAGGGATCGAAAATATCTACAGAATGATCCCTACACCAACGACGAAAAACCTTCCACTTAGCCGCATAGTTTAGCGAAGAGGAGGTCCTCCTACAGTTAGAAATCGCGTCCACTGCTCGTCCTGTAAAGTGCTTGCCATGCAAGAAGGACCGCACAACGGAAAAACGTGAAGGTTGAGACCCTGCGGGTTGTGATGGAGTTGACGCGATTTCCCCTGCGAAAGAAGATCCTCCCGTGGAGGAAGCTTTCGCGGTAGGTCCCACAACAGACACCTGAGTAGATTTATCCACGGTCTCTGTGGAGACAGAGATGCTACCAACAGAATCTTGCATTGAGATTGTTTTATCTTTAGCAATACTTACTGAATTAACGGCGCTGGAGGATACGCATATCCTATCATTCCGCCCCAAGGGATCGACAGAGCGTCTACTGCAAATGCTCTTGGATCCGGACACGGAGACACATACGTCTGCAACTGATTGTTGAGATGTGTCGCAAATAAGTCTATCATTGGCCGTTCCCATTGGTAGCAAATCTGATTGAATACTTGTTTGTTGAGAGTCCACTCCGACGGCAACAAGCGACCCTTTCGTGAAAGGGAGTCTGCTAGTACATTCAGACGACCCGGTATGTGACGGACCGAAAGAAGAACCTGATGTTCTAGCGCAAACAAAAGGATTCTTTCCGTTAGATTGAACAACGGAACTGAATGAGTGCCTCCCTGATTCCGTATATACGCCACTACTGTCGTATTGTCGGATAGGATTTGGACATGAGCATTGTGAATAATGTCCATCCAATGACGTAACGCAAGCCAAATTGACATCATTTCCTTGATGTTTATGTGCTTGCTCAGGAATTGCGGATCCCAAAGACCCTGGCATCTCGAATCCGTTGGGATCAATGATGCACCCCAACCTGTTTGACTGGCATCCGTCATAATGGTAAAACTCGGATACGGCAACTGCAGCGGAACTCCCTGAGTTAACCACTGAATGTTTGCCCAAGTCTGAATCTCTTGCTTCACTTGATCTGACAAGAGAACGTCTATGTCGAGTGAATGAATTTTCACACTCCAATTCTGAAAATTCAAGAAAATTTGGAGAGGACGCGTGCGTAACCGCCCCATTGGAATGAGATCCGCAGCAGCTCCGCACAGACCTATCAGTCTCATAAATTCTCTCGCTGTGACTTTGTCTGCGTGCAGACAATAGCGAGCGTAACAACTGACTAATTTCGCTCTGGTTAACGGCAGACGAACGAGATTGTTGTGCGTCTCAAAGCTCATTCCCAGATGAGTGAATGACTTGGACGGCACCAGATCCGACTTCTCCTCGTTCACTATAAAACCGAGACGTCGGAGCAAAAGAAGTAGATTCTGAACATCGTTCTGAAGCGTTAACTCGTTGCCGTACCTCTGAAGAATGTCGTCCAGGTAGGCCGACGTTACCGCAGACGAATGAGCTCGGAAATAGATCATTACCGAGTTCATTACCCGAGTGAAAGCCCAGGGTGCTAGATTCAATCCGAAGCACATCGCCCGGAATTAATACACCACTCCTAGGACTGCAAAGCGTAGATACTTTCTGAATGTCGGATGCACCATGATGTGAAAGTACGCATCTTTGAGATCTATGCTTGTTGCATAATCGTTCACCCGAATACTCGCTCTGACCGACCGAATCGTCTCCATATAAAACTTCGGAGCGACGATCAGCTTGTTTATCCAGCTCAAATCTATGACTGGACGGAACGAGCCGTCTGGTTTCGGAACCAGAAACAGATGGCTGTAGAATCCCGGAGTCTCCTGGTTTTCTACGACCTCTACCGCGTTCTTCATTAAAAGAGACTGCACCTCTGATAATAGAGCGTCCCTTTTCTGCGGATTTGACGGAAGTTGAGTCCATTTTGGACTTCGAGTTAATGGAGGCTTTCGTTTGAAGGATATCTTTAGACCTTCCGAAGTCACTCCTCTCACCCAAGAGTCGTCCGTAATCGACGCCCATTCTTGTGAAAAGCTCGACAACCTTCCGCCAACCGGTACGTGATAGAGGTTTAAGCCATCACCTCCTGGACCTGCGAGGCCAGCGGTAGGAGAAACCACGTCCTCCACGACCCGCACCTCATCCCGTCGACCTCGGGACGTCCGACCGGTTGTCCCGGCCTGAAGGACGTCCCGAACGTGAGTCGCTACCTTGACAGTCTCTCGAATAAGACCAAGAGGACGCACCGGAACCTCTATAGGAACCTCTCTTGGGCGCATTAGACCCAGAAGTGCCTGTCTTATTCTTGTCTGCTGTATCCGACTTCTTAGAAGCAGATTTGAACAACAGAGAATCCGAAGCTTTCTTTGTAATTTTATCATAAATTGCAGAAAGCTTGCCGTCAAAGAGAAGTTCTCCGGAGACCGAAGCGACTCTGAGAGAGTTCTTCACCTTAGAATCCACGAGTGTGGATGTAGCTAGGGCTGCGTCACGTCTAACCAACTCCAGGTTTGCCACTGAAAGGGCGGAGTTACACGTGGAATAAGCTACTGCCCTTGAAAGAAGTCTTAAAGAGGATTGTATATCCTGAAATTCTTTCCCTTGAAGGCACAGTGATAACGCCTTAGTAAGGTGATCTGCGTAAGATAAGGCATCTAAACTGGCTCTGTTAGACGAAATAGCTGTTTCCAACACCGCGGTTGGAATAGACGCCGACGACGGTAATGATAGCTCTAAGTCTTCCGCCTCGTCGTCCATACGCAGAGGAACTCTCGGAATACCCTGTCCTGCCGTGTCGAATTTATTCCTTGCATTAATGAAAGGCAGGTTGAGAGTATTGGCGGACAAGAAACCTGCTTTCCCCGTTTTGGAAGCAAGTTTAAATATAGCGTTGTTCAATAATTCAAATGTTCTTGCTACATTATTGGACTGAGACGGAAACTCGGGAGCGATGTCCCTGAACCGCTCAAAAAATTCAGAGTCCAATGATGCTATAATCCTCTTGTCCGGAACCGCAGCTGTCTGGCCCGACGGAACAACTTGAGGGAGAAAGTGCCGGATGAAGTCCACGGCAGCTTTATGTTGTTCCGAAAGGGATAGCTCCAAGTCATCCGTATCCCTTTCACCATCCGGTCGGACCTCATGATGCTCCCGGTCGTCCGCCCCCGATGCTTCGGCGGAGCTGACCGACCCAGCGCCGTCGGATAATTCCCGATCCGACACCGTTTCTGTCGGCTGCTGGGATGCTGCGATAAGTTGTGCTATCTGCACAAGTACGTCCGGCATCGAGGCCTGCGGAGGCGCAGTCTTTCGCTGCTTCGCCGAGGGCAGCTCCGCATCTGATGGCTCCCGCATACTTTTTCTATGCGAACGTCCAGAGTCCATCGGCCTCGTGTCCCTGGCTGCCGGATGGTGTGACCTGGTCGCCGAAGAATCCCTGATCGGCGAAGCTGGTAAAATATCGGCGGTCACGCAGCCAAGGTGCGGTCGTGTGCGCTGACGAGAGGAAGAAGCCTGAGCAGTCTCCGCGGACTGCCTATACAACGGAGCGTCCTGAGCGACGGACGTATGCTCCGCTAAAGACACATTTTGTACCACAACATCTGGTCCCAGATGTTGTTGTACGAGAGAGGGGCCTCTCTCGCTCGCGGCCCGGCTGGACCTGGACGAGCTAGGAACCGGACTCAAAGGCTTCCTCCGATCTCGCCTACTATCCGCCGTCACTGGGTGTGCACGTTGAATGTTTATAGTGCTCGCATCACCCAACATTTCCTCCTGGACCGCATCGGACGAACCCGGCTGCCGAACCATACGGTGAATGGACGCTACACCGGGCGAGCTAGCGGACGACATTTGTTTAATCTCCATGAGCACTTTTGCCGCTAGCTCTGTATTCATTTGTGACGACGGAAGCGCACTTGCGGAAGATAACATGGAAACATCACCCTGTTCTTGTTCCTCTGAAATAGAAACTGAGAGAGTAGAGTGACCTTGCGGAGAAAGAGCCGGCATAGCCCTTTCTCCAGTAACAACATACCGTGACACACGTTTCCAATGTTTGTCATCCCAATATTCACATATAGAACAGGGATTAGTGCGAGAACACTGACTACAATTAATACAATGATCATGAAAGTCAGAGGAAGATTTCTTCCTATTACAATTTGAACAATATCCTTTCATTGTGAAAAGTCAACAACAAGTCCTAGTTACTCGCACAAACCCCTGACACAAAGATACATAATAACATGATCCATTAATAATGAAAAAACAATTGCAAATCAAAATAATTTTTGAAAAATATTTTTTCAGCGAAGCCCAAGTTTCTGAAAAGTAACGTTGAGCCCCGATGGATCCGATGGCTAAGTGTGGTCAAAAATTTTAAATTTATATTAAATAATTAATGCAACACTTACGGATAATAGAAATGTATCTTATAGTGAGATAAACTACACCAAAGGCAAACAGCCCCCCTCAAAAGAGACTGTTGCCAATGTAAACAAACAGTGTAAAACACCAGAAAACATGACTCCAGGCACTGAAAAAACTGGCCCGAAATCAGTCATCAAAATTACACTCTATCTGATGCAAGACAGAGACTCCCAGGGGAGAATCTGCAGAACATCAGATGGAAGATGCAGAAAATAACAGAAAACATTCTGTAACCAAGCAACTCTCCCAAGAGAATTTTAGAAATGATCTTTCTCAAAAATATGCCAAAAGCATGGGAGAATTGCAAGGGGGGAGTTAGAAGACCAGGGGAGAGGAAACACTGAATAAGCAGTGCAACTTTTTAGCAAGAATGACAACAAGAGGCCCATGCCTCGAAAATAGGCAACTTAACATAATTTCATAAAAAATTTTAAGTACAGCCCTGATTATTTTTTGTCACTCCTTTTTCCTCTCCTCCTTCTATATCCTCCTTAGAATCACCATTTCTCCAATAATTACGTGTCTGGCATCCTTTAAACTGAGATTTACAAGCACAAAGATCAGTGAGATGTTGACTGATGAAGGGCCAAACAGAGAATGATAATTGGCGCCAATTTCGGAACGTCCTTGACACTGCGCATGCGCAGTAGGGGCGAAGTATGGAGGTCCTATAGGACATGATTTCTTTTGGTTTTAGATGCAAATTTTGGGGATTGGGGGGCAAAATTTGTGTTTGGCCCTGGTTTTGTTAGAGTTAGCACCAGCTAAGTCTGGGTCATTGGTACAGTATAAAAATATTCGAAACGTCACCATCACCTGCCCACGAGAATTATTTGATTGGTTTAATTTTTCACCGGGTATGTACAGTTGCTATTACTATTCAAACATTGCCCCATAATGGGCCATTTCAAAACCAACTTATATTTCCATTAAACGACATCGGATAATCAAAGAACTCAAATTAAGTTATAACCACGTGGAGTGACGGTATTCCCTCAACACAAATTTGACATGACTATTGACGTACAATTTCCGAAAGCCATCCCCATCTAAGAGTGTTCACATTTTTTTTATTTACCGCATCAAGAGTAATTTTGAATGCGATGAATAAAAAAATTGAAGATAAAAAATTGTGTTATCCCAGGACCATTTAGAAAATCTTCAATTGGCATCATGTACTGTACAGCTGGCTCAGGTGCAATGGACTGAAATTCAAAATTTATCTGATGGGATGAACTTGAAGGGGATGAAGTTGAACCATGATTGGCTTGTGACAGTTGTGAGTTGTCGGGACCGAAGACTTCAACACAGTATTGAGTAACTTTCGAAGTAACATGTATTACAACTATCCAAATTACGCAATGCAACTTTGTGAGTAGAGCATCATGCATGTCTGGTCACAGTGTTGAACTGCCTTCCATGTCAAAAAAAATTAGGAGAGCCATTGGCTCTCCTAGATCATTTCAGGAGAGCGATTTTTAGCCCCCTTAAATTTTTCAGAATGCCAGGCCTGCCCATAGAAAGCCCCAATATTAAGCTGGGGACTCAAATTGAAAAAACTTGAATCTCACCCCCTTATGGATGCTGCATATCAAATATCAAAAGCTTCTGATTGGTGGATTGGAAGAAGATTTTTTAAAGAATATTTCTCATATTGCACTAATCTGAACATTTTGGGCTCCCATAGAGAGCCCAAACATGGCCCCAGGGATTTGATTTCAACAAACATGTGAATGAATCTTCCAAAGATGTTATATGTGAAATATAAAAGCCTTTGGAGCAGTGGTATGGGAGAAGATTCTTTAATGTTTTTTCCATTAATCACAGTGTTAAATGAAAGTGTCAATGACACTGTAGCTCAACTTGACAAACTTGAACTTGGTAAGTTATAAATGAAATGGCAAAATTGAAGATCATTGGTACCAATGTTATTTGATGAAATTTCAACATAACAGCATTGTGTGTGCACAACGTCAGAGTAATCCATGCATTTTTAAATGTAAACTGTAAGACTGGCTAAAGGAAAAATGTTGATACACAAATGCAGTATGTTCAGAGGTTATTGTACATGGCAACTTTTTTCACAGAAATGAATGCTAATCAATAGCTCTTATCTAGAGTTCTTGACTAATGAGCATACCAAGTTCAAAAACAATCCTATGATAAATGTGGCCTGTAGGCCATGTCAAAGAATGTTGATGCACAAATGCAATAAATTCAAAGATTGTTGCTAACAGCAACAGTTTTTGATGGGAATGAAAAGAAAGTTAAAACATTTATAGTAATTTATATATTTTTTATACTTACCAATGACCCAGACATAGCTGCTGGTGCTAACTCTTAAAATATGGGGCCAAACACAAATTTTGCCCCCCAATCCCCAAAATTTGCATCTAAAACCAAAGAAAACATGTCCTGAATGGCACTCCACACTTCACCTCTACTGCGCATGCGCAGTGTCAAGGACGTTCTGAAATTGGCGCCATTAATCATTCTCATAACCAGTGCCTGGTAAGCGCTATGTACTCAGCGGGGAGGTAAGAGTTTCCAACTCCTGGGAGGGCCATCCCCGTCTGGGTCATTGGTAAGTATAAAAAATACATAAATTACTATAAATTTTTTAACATTTTTATACTGTACCAATGACCCAGACATAGCTGAATAGTAAAAAGGCTGGAGGGCCAAGGACATAGAGCAAGATGGAATACACTCAATTATATAAAATAGAGTCAGCCCCTCTAGGGAAAAAGAAGTATTAGGCCTTACATGTATCTTTCTTATTTATGATAAATTAGAAAGATACAACACCTTCCAAAATTGAGCATCAACCATCCATGTACTCTATTAATATCTAGTATAATCCTTATACTAATAATTTTTAAAGTAAGCCAACAAATAAAACGAGTCTAGAGAATAGAGACTCTTTATACTCCTTAAAAGTGTCTGAGGAATGTATAATAATGTCCGTTGACACGTGCTATATTCAAAAGCTATACTTTAAAAACTAAGACCTGAATGAATTTTTAAAACATAAACTTCTCACTAAACAACCATCCCAATAACAGCTCAGAATTACTAACTCCGGAGGAGGTATCCCCTTGTTTTCATAGTAAAACAGGTGACCCAAGGGAACACCCTCCCCCCCCCCCCCCTTTTTCTTGCCCTGGGTCAAATAGCCCAGAGCGAAGAGGGCAGCAGAACGGAGTCCCTGCCGAAACAGAAAGCCTACCTAGCTATAGTAGCAACTGTTAAATGAATGACATTCTGAGCAGTAGATAATAGACCTAACAATAGAGGCCTCCAGAAATGGACTCGATATTTCTGAGATAAAAATTCATGAATGTGGATGGCTGAGCGCAATGAGCAGCCTTCAAAAATCTATAATAGCAACACTATTAATGTAAGCCCAAGATGAAGAAGAACTCTTACTTCATGAGCCGAAATCTCAAACACAACTGCTGAGTCAATGATATACCATAAGCAGTATCGATAGTTAATTGAATCCATTAGCAATAGAATGGAGCGTAACGTCCTTCTATTAGGCATCAAAAACAGAAGAAGCTTACGCCCGTAGTAATAAACAGATATCTGTTTATAAATACATAAACTCTAACCGGACAGAGTAAAGGCCTATGCCCGTACGAAGACGGAAGGACCTTAATAACAATAGGTTCCGGATATTAATTAGGAGCCTGACTCTTATGCCAAAATCCAACATTAATAGTAAAGGAAATAGTGTTTCCGATACTACGAAAGTGAGAATCGTCCACCGATAGTGCAAGAAACTCACTGACTCTTCAGTAAAAGAGAAGCCAACAGAATTACTGTCTAAAAGGTCAGAATCTGAAAACTACTGTTTCCAGAGGCTCAAATGATTACTTAGCTAAATAAGAACCGAAGTTAAATTCCGTATAGAAATTTAATCTAATGATTCTAAGTCTATTTATCGAAAAGTTACTAACTGACTTAGATAAAGAGACATAAGACTCAATTGTAAACTATCATAGAGTGCATAGGTATGAGGTAACATAAACCTATAACCTTAATAATAACAGGCTGCAGTAGATCTTGTCAAACAAGTATACCAAAAAGATGCAATGACTAGTATGGAGGGATCAACAATATCAACATAGTGATCCCTACACCAACGACGGAAGAGCCTCCACTTTAGCCGCATAGTATAGCGAAGAAGAGGTTCTCCTATAGTAAGAAATCGCGTCCAAAGCTCGTCCAGTACAATGCTTACAATGCAATAAGGACCACACAACGGAATACGTGAAGGTTGAGACCTTGCGGGTTGTGATAAAGATGACACGATTTTACCCAGCGAAAAAAGATCCTCTCATGGAGGAAGATTTCGCGTTAAGTCCCACAGTAGACATCAGAGTAAATTTACCCACGGTCTCTGTGAAGACAGAGATGCTATCAACAGAAATGAATTGTGGTTGTTTATCTTAGCAATACTTGCTGAAACAACAGCGCAGGAGGATACGCTTATCCTATCATTCCGTCCTATTAGATCAATAGAGCGTTAACAACATAAGCTCAGAGATCCGGACATGTAAACACATACGTCTGCAATTGATTAGCAAGTTGTGTCGTAAATAAATTATCATTGGGCGCTCCCATTGATAGCAAATCTGATTGAATACTTGTTTGTTGAGAGTCCATTCTGACGGCAACAAGCGACCCATAAGTGAAAGGGAGTCCGGTAATACAATCAGACGACCCGGAATATGACGGACCGAAGCAGAACTTGGTGTACTATAACAAACAGAAGGATTCTTTCCATTAAATTGAATAACGGAAACGAATGAGTGCCTCCCTGGTTCCGGAGATACGCCACTACTGTCGAATTAACGGACATGCGTTTCTGAATAATGTTCATCCAATGACATAAAGCAAGCCTAAAAAACATAATTCCGTGGAAGATAAGTGCTTGCTCAGAGACTGCGGAACCCAAAGACCCTGGCACTTCGAATCTGTTGGGATCAATATTATATCCCAACCTGTTTGACTGGCAACCGTCATTATTATAAAACTCGGATCCGGCAACTGCAGTGGCACTCTCTGAGTCAACCACCGAATGTTTGCCCCAGTCTGAATCTCTTGCTACACTAGATAGACAAGAGAACGTGTAATCGAGCAATTCATGGATTGCTGAAAAGTTGCCGTCGAAAAGAAGCTTCTCCGAGAACGAAGCGACTCTGAGAGAGTTCTTCACCTTACTATCCACGCGCGTGGATGTAGCTAGGGCTGCGTCACGTCTAACCAACTCCAAGCAGCCACTGAAGGGCGGAGTTATACGTGAACAAAGTACTGCCCTCAAAAGAAATCACATTGAGGATCATATCCCGGAATTCTTTCTCTTGAAGAAGTAATGATAACGCCTCAGTAAGGTGGATTACGTATGATAAAGCGTCCAAGTTAAGTCTATTAGACATCATTGTCGTTTCCAACAATGTGGTTGGAAAAGATATAGACGGCGAAAAAGATTATTTCCAGTCTTTAACCATGCCGTCTAGACGCATATGAACTCTCGGTATGCCATGTTCTGCCAAAATAAATTATTCGTATAAATGATAAAAGGCAGAAATGAGCATTGCGGACAAGAAACTAAACTATAATGCTTGGTAGCAGGCTTATATATATATAGCGTCGACAAATAATACACATGTTCTAATGACATTATTGGACTGTGTCGGTAAGTCAGGGACAATGTCCCTGAACCAATCCAAAATTCCGTGTCCAATGACGCTATAAGTCTCTTATCCAACATCGCAGCAATGTAGTCCGAAATAACAATCACTGGAAGATAATGCCGGAAGATATGTATGGCAGCTTCCGATGCTACGAAAGGGAAAACTCGAAATCTTTCGAATCCCTTTCGCCATCCTGTCGGACCCTATAAAGCGTTCGGTCGTCCGTACCTGATGCAACCGCACCGACCCAGCGCCGTCGGATAATTCCTGATTCGACCGAGAAACTGTCAATTGCTGGGATGCTGCGAAAAAACTGTGCTAACTCGGATAGCACGTTCGTCACTGAGGCCTGTGGAGAAGCGGTCCTACGATGCATTGCCACTGGAGCTCCATGATCGTTACCCCGTGCATACTACTATTATGCGAGTGAACAGAGTGTATAGGCCTCATGTCCCTTGGCTACCGGATGGCGTGACCTGTTTGCCGTGGAATCACTGAATGACGAAACTGATCGGATACTCGAGGTCACGTAGCCAATGAGCGGTCGTGTGCACTGCTGTGAGGATGAGGAAGCATTATCGACAGTCTCTCGGACTGTCAATATAACGGAGCGTCCCGAGCGACGGACATATGCTCCGAATGTAAAATATCTGAACCACAACATGCGGTCCCCTATGTTGTTGGACGAGAGAGGGACCTCTCTCGCTCACAGCCCGGACGGACCTGGACAAGCCAGGAACCAGACTAACAGGCTTCCTCCGAACTGTCCTCAATCCGCCGTCACTGGGTGAGTACTAAAGTAATTATAGTGCTCGCATCACCCAAATCTCCTTCCTAGACCGCAACGGACGAACCCGGCAGCCGAACCATTCGATGAATGTACGCTACACCGGGTGAGCTAGCGAATGTCACTCCGTCGATCCTACAAGGGACCTCTTAGGCGATAGACATATTCCATGAGCACTTATTGCCGCTAGCTCTTCATTAACTATGACGACAGAGGCACACTTTTAAAAGACATCTCCGTAACTTTGCGAACAAGAAACCAGAAATGCTTGGTAATAGCAAGCATATAATAATAAATATATATAGCGTCGTTCAATAATTCGAAAGTTTGTGTGACATTATTGGACTATGTCGGAACTGAGGGACGATATCCCTGAACCGAACCAAAAATTTCTAAGTCCACCGACGCTATCAGTTTCTTATCCGGCATCGCAGCATTCTGGTCCGACGAAAGAACCTGTAGAAGATCAAGTCAGATGACATACACAACAGCATATGTTGTTCCGAAAGGGAAAGCTCGAAATCCTCCGAATCCCTTTCGGTATCCCGTCGGACCGGATGAAATTTTCGGACGTCCGTACCCGCTTCCGCGGAGCGTCCCGACCCAGCATCGTCAGATAAAACATTATGCGACCGATTCAGTTGTTGCTGGGATGCTGCGATAAGCAGTGCTATTTAGGATAGCACGTCCGTCCCCGAGGCCTGTGCAGTAGCGGTCTACGATGCATTGCCGCCGGAAGCTCCGTGTACGTTGACTCCCGCACACTTTCTTATGCGAACGTCCGGAGTCTGCAGGCCTCGTGTCCCTGGCTACCGGATGGTGTGACCTGGTCGCCGATGATTCTCTGACTGGCGAAGCTGACTGGATATCCGAGGTCACGTAGCCAAGAGCGGTCGTGTGCGCTACCATGAGAATGAGGAAGCCTTATTGACAGTCTCTCCAGACTGACTATATGTCGGAGCGTCCCGAGCGGCGGACGATGCTCCGAATGCGATGTACGAGAGAGGGGCCTCTCTCGCTCGCCGTCCGGATGGACCAGCACGAGCTATGAACCGGACTAAAAGGCTTCCTCCGTTCTCCCTCTAATCCGCCGTCACTGGGTGTGCATTTGGTTGATTTATAGTGCTCGCATCACCCCAAAACTCCTTCTAGACCGCAACGGACGAACCCGGCTGCCGAACCATTCGATGAATGGACGCTACACCGGGCGAGCTAGCGGACGTCAAAGGCCGTCGAACCTACTAGGGTCCTCTTAGGCAATTGGCGTATTTACATGAGCACTTTTCCGCTAGCCCTTCATTAATTGTGACGACGGAGGCACACTGTTGGAAGACATCACAGATACATCACCCTAATCTTGATCGTCTGAAATAGAAATTGATAAAGTAGAGTGACCCTGTGGGGAAAGGACCAGAATGTCCAATTCCCCACTAACATACCATGACATACGCTTCCCATGTTGTCATCGAAATCATCAGATACAGAACAGGAGTTAATGTGAGTACACTGACTACATATAGAATGATTATAAAAGTCAGAGGAAGACTTCCTCTTATTACAATTGATCAAAATCCTTTCAATGTGAAAAGAAAACAGTCCTGGTACTCGCACCAACCCCTGACAATCAAAATACATAACAATAATATGATCCATTAACATAGAAAAAATAATTAAAATCAAAATATTTTGAAAAAATATTTTTTCAGAACAGCCCAAGTTTCTGAAAAGTAACGTTGAGCCCCAATGGATCCCAAGCCTAAGTGTGGACAAAAAATTTAAAAATATTTTAAACAATTTATGCAACACTTACGAACAATAATAATGTATCTAGTTATTATTAAATTAACATCAAGATATTATTTTCAAGAAATCCCCCCCTCACACAGAGGGCTGTTGTAAATGTAAACAATGAGTGTAAAAACACTAAAATAAGACTCCAGGCACCCAGGCCCGAAATCAGTTACCAAAAATACACTATCTGATGCAAAACAGAGACTTCCAGGGAAGAAACTGCAGAACATCAGATGGTAGATGCAGAACACAACGCCTAACCACCCATAGGTGAAGACGTAAACATGGGGAAAAGAACAGAATTCATTCTGTTATTCAGCTAAAACTCCCAATAAATTTTAGTAATAACAATTACAGAAACTATGCCAAAAGCATGGGAGAATAGCAAGAGGGGACTTAAAGGAAAGGGAGAGAGGAAAACACTGATAATCAGTGTAACTAAATAACAAGAATGACAACAAAATGGCTGCTGCCTCGAAAATAGGTAACTTGACATAATTTCATTAAAAAATTTTAAGTTACAGCCCTGATAATATTCTGTCACACATTATTCCTCTCCTCCTTCTATATCCTCCTCAGAATCACCATTTCACTAATATTTATGTGTCTGGCATCATTTAAACTGAGATTTACAAGCACAAAGATCAGTCAGATGTTAACTGATGAAGGGCCAAACTGAGAATGATTAATGGCGCCAATTTCGGAACGTCCTTGACACTGCGCATGCGCAGTAGAGGTGAAGTGTGGAGGGCCATTCAGGACATGTTTTCTTTGGTTATAGATGCAAATTTTGGGGATTGGGGGGCAAAATTTGTGTTTGGCCCTATATTTTAAGAGTTAGCACCAGCTATGTCTGGGTCATTGGTACAGTATAAAAATATCAATAGCTCCTATCTTTGTTTCCCTGCATAAGCATACAAAGTTTCAAAACAACCTGATAATGAATGTGCCCTCTGCGGCATGCCAAAGGAAGATGTTAATGCACAAATGTACTAAGTAGAAGGTCATTGCTTTGTGGCAATGTTTTTTTTTTTTTTTTTTTTCTGGAAATTCATAAATATACCCTGCAGAGAGTGCAAAAGGGATAAGTTGATGCACAAATGCAGTAAGTTCAAAGGCTTGCGATAACAACAATAATTTTTTATGGAAATGAAAAAAGGCAATAGCTCACATCTAGAGGTCACCCCAAACACACATACCAAGTTTCAAAGTGATCCAATCATAAATGTGCCCTGAAGGGTGTGTTAAAGGCAAATATTGAGATCTGACTGAACTAAGTTTCAAAGGTCAGCGGCAACATTTTTTGATAGAAATGGAAGAAAATTGACAGCTCCCATATAGATGTCACCCCATACAAGCACACCAAGTTTGCAAGTGATCCAATCTTAAATGTGCCCTGCAGGGTGTGTCAAATGGACAGTTTTTACTAAGTTCATCGAAGGCCATTGCCAGAGGCAACATTTTTTGACGGAAATCGAAGAAAATCAATAGCTCCCATCTAGAGGTAACGCCAAAAAGCATACAAAGTTTCAAACTGATCTGATCATAAATGTGCTCTGTAGGGCATGCCAAAGGAATATATTGATGCCTGACTAAACTAAGTTCAAAGATCGTTGCCAGCGGCAACATTTTTTGACGGGCAGAATTGGAAGAAAATCGATAGCTCCCATCTAGAGGTCACCCCAAACAAGGATACCAGGTTTCAAAGCAATCCGATCATAAATGTGCCCTGTAGGGTGTGCCAAAGGGAAATATTGAGGTTTGACTAAACAAAGTTCTAAGAACATTGCATTGGCCGTGGCAACATTTTTGGACGAAAATGGAAGAAAATCGATAGCTCTATACTAACGTACGTATGTACGTACGTACGTATGGGCATAGACGAGAAGTGATGGCAATAGCTCAGCTTGACTTTGTCAAGCTGAGCTAAAAATGATGACTCAGCAACAAGCATGCCAGGTTTCAAAGCAATCCGAAAATAAATGTGGCCTGTAGGGTGTGCCAAAGGGAAATATTGCGGTCTGACTAAACTAAGTTCTAAGAACGATGGCCGCGGCAACATTTTTCGACGGAAATGGAAGAAAATTGATATCTCCCATCTAGAGGTCTCCCCAAACAAGGATACCAGGTTTCAAAGCAATCCGATCATAAATGTGCCCTGTAGGGTGCGCCAAAGGGAAATATTGAGGTTTGACTAAACAAAGTTCTAAGAACATTGGCCGTGGCAACATTTTTTGACAGAAATGGAAGAAAATCGATAGCTCTATACTAATGTACGTACATACGAACGGGCATAGACGAGAAGTGACGGCAATAGCTCAGCTTGACTTTGTCAAGTTGAGCTAAAATTGATGACTCAGCATTTTTTTCAAAGTCCTGGAAAAGTACCCTATGAAAAAAAACGATGGCAATTTTTTTTCTGACCATTCCTTTCTACTGTTCCTAAGGAAGCTTCACACACAAAAAAAATTCTCAGTGCTGTTTAGTTTTCGAGATATGGGTGTTTTAGATTTTTTTCTATTTTTAGCTCCTGTAGTTCCAATGGGGTGACGGGAAAAATGTTTTTGGCATAAATTAGGTAATTATGACCCAATAAGCCCTCATATCAAATTTGGTTCAAATTGGCCTCTCAGTTTGGAAAATAGAAATTTTGGTACAATTCGGGCTCCCACAGGAAGCCCAAATATGAACCCAGGGACTCGTCTTTAACAAACTTATATCTCACCTCTCTAAGGATACTGTATACCAAATATCAAAAGATTCTGACTGATGGATGTGAAGAAGAAGATTTTTGAAGAATATTCCTGATATTGAACTAAGCTATAATTCATGAACCCAGGGACTTGGATTGAACAATCTTGAATCTCACCACCCTAAAGATGCTGCATATCAAATATAAACAAGGGCAATGCCCCCGGTCCCCCGACCAAGATGACAAATTCAAGGGAGCTGTTAGGATGCAATTTGTTCCAAGAGCATGGTCTTTATGAGAGGTTAAAGGTGTTAGGAGTACAATTTTCAAAGGTATCAAGAGGACATGTTTGTTTCAGATTTGTATCATTCTTATTAATCTCAGAGTAACTACACTTCAATGAGCTTTGAAATTTGATATGGTTTGAAAATGTCTCAATGATTCAGTTCAAAACAAGTTCCACAGATTTGGAAATTTCAAAATGTAGAGAAATTGTCTTGAATTCTTCTGTGACTGGGTGTTTTGTATGGAACGCACAATGATGGAAGAGTTGAAAGAGGCACTGTTTTCGAAACTTCCATGCCATCTGCATTTTTGAATAAATCCAGCAAAAATCAGTGGAGCGTGCCCATTTTCGAACTTGACCTGCATTTCCACTCAAATAAGCCGCATACTAAATTTGGTTTCAATCAAATGATTCTAACTAAAGTTATTATCCGGACAACACAAAAACTGTACTTTTTAAGTCGAAAAAGGAGAATAAATCCAGTAAAAATCAGTGGAGCGTGCCCATTTTCGAACTTGACCTGCATTTCCACCCAAGTAAGACACATACCAAATTTAGCTTCAGTAAAATCATCCAAACTAAAGTTATCATCCGGACAAGAGTGTGGACAACACAAAAAATGTTTTTACAAAGTTGAAAAAGGGGAATAACTCCAGTAAAAATAGACAGAGCGTGCCCATTTTCGAACCTAACCTGTATTTCCACCTGAATAAGCCGCATACTTAATTTCCTTTCAATCAAATGATCAAAAGTAAAGTTATCATCCGGACAACACAAAAAGTGTATTTTATAAGTCGAAAAAGGGGAATAACTCCAGTAAAAATAGACAGAGCATGCCCATTTTCGAACCTGATCTGTATTTCCACCCGAATAAGCCGCATACTTAATTTCCTTTCAATCAAATGATCAAAAGTAAAGTTATCATCCGGACAACACAAAAAGTGTATTTTATAAGTCGAAAAAGGGGAATAACTCCTGTAAAAATAGACAGAGCATGGCCATTTTTTAACTTGACCTGTATTTCCAACCAATTAAACCACATACTTAGTTTCGTTTCAATCAAATGATCCAAAGTAAAGTTATCATCCGGACAACACAAAAACCGTATTTTCCAAGTCGAAAATGGGGAATAAATCCAGAAAAAATCAGTGGAGCGTGCCCATTTTTGAACTTGACCTGCATTTCCACCCATAGAGAGCCCAAATATGGACCCAGGGAATTGATTTCAACAAATATGTGAATCAATCTTCCAATGATGTTATATGTGAAATATGAAAGCCTTTGGACCAATGGTTTGGGAGAAGAAGATTCTTTAATGTTTTCCCCATTACCCACAGTGTTAAAAAATGCTCACTCAGCACTTTTTCAAAGTCCCGAAAAAGTACCTTATGTTAAAACCGATAGCAATTTGTTTTTACCATTCCATTCTGTTGGTCCTAAGGAAACTTCACACCAAATAAAAATTCTCAGTGCAGTGAGGTTTTGGAGATATGGGCGTTTTAATTTTTTTCTATTTTTTAGCTCCTGCGGTTCCCATGGGGCCATGGGAAAAATTTTTTTGGCACAAATTAATTACTTATGTCCCAATAAAACCTCATATCAAATTTGGTTCAAATTAGCCTCTCGGTTTGGAAAATAGAAATTCTGGGCGGGGCAAAAATTCTTGCCCCTCTCATAACAATGGCAAATATAGCCCCTAGAAATTCTCTTGAACAAATCTGAGTCTACACCTCAAAAGGAAGCTGCACACCTAATATCAAGTCTCTGCTACTGCTGGTTCATGAGAAGAAGATTTTTTAAGATTTAGGCTCACTTTTTGGGCATGGCCTTACCAAGGGGCGGGTCAACTTGATTTGAACAAACTTGAATTGACATATGATAGGGAACATGCACACCAGATTTGGTTCAATTTGGTTGAGTAGTTTATGAGAAGAAGTCGATAATGTAAAGTTAACGCTGGACGGACGGACGGACGGACGGAAGGAAAGTGATTAGTAAAGCTCCCCTTGAGCTTCGCTCAGGTGAGCTAATAATAAACAAGAGGCCCGAGGGGGCCTGAGGGCGCTCACCTGACATGGCAGCCTAAATATCAATCCAGAGAATTGATTTCAACAATTTGCATCTGCTCCTCCTAAGAAAAGCTTATACCAAATATCCAAAGATTCTGAACAGTGGATCTAAACAAAAAAAGATTTTTAAAGAATATTCCTCATATTGAACTAAGTTATAATAGCCCATATATATATCCAGGGACTTGGCTTTAATAAAATTGAATCTCACCCCCCCTAAGGATGCTGCACACCAAATATCAAAACATTCCGACTGCTGAATCTGAAGAAGAAGATTTTTTAAGACAATTCCTCATTTTGAACTAAGTTACAATTTGAGCTCCCACAGTGAGTCCAAATATGGCCATATGGACATGGCTTGAACAAACTTGAATCTCACCCCCCTAAGGATGCTACACACCAAATGTCAAAACATTCCGACTGCTGGATCTGAAGAAGATTTTTAAAGAAAATTCCTCATTTTGAACAAAGTTATCATTCGGACTCCCACAGTGAGCCCAAATATGGACCTAGGGGCATGGCTTGAACAAACTTGAATCTCACCCCCCAAGGATGCTGCATACGAAATATCAAAACATTCCGACTGCTGGATCTGAAGAAGATTTTTAAAGAAAATTCCTCATTTTGAACTAAGTTATAATTCGGGCTACCACAGTGAGCCCAAATATGAACCCAGGAACTTGGCTTGATCAAACTTGAATCTCACCCCCCTAAGAATGGTGCATACCCAATATCAAAAGATTCTGCCTGCTGGATCTTGAGAAGAAGATTTTCAAAGAAATTTTCCTGAAATGCAATAAGTTCAAATTTGGGCTCCTATACTGAGCCCAAATATAAACCCAGGGGTCCGATTTGAACAAACTTGAATCAGATCCACCCAACAATGTTTCATACCAAATTTCAAAAGATTCTGCCTGCTGGATCTGGAGAAGAAGATTTTTAAAGAAATTTGCCTGAAATGCTCCAAGTTCGAAGTCGGGCTTCTATAGCGAGCCCAAATATGAATCCAGGGGGCCGATTTGAACAAACTTGAATCAGATCCACCCCACAATGATGCATGCCAAATATCAAAAGATTCTTCCTGCTGGATCTGGAGAAGAAGATTTTTGAAGAAATTTGCCTGAAATGCACTAAGTTCGAATTCGAGCTTCTATAGTGAGCCCAAATATGAATCTAGGGAGCCGATTTGAACAAACTTGAATCAGATCCACCCCACAATGTTCCATACCAAATATCAAAAGATTCTGTCTGCTGGATCTGGAGAAGAAGATTTTTTAAGAAATTTGCATGAAATGCACTAAGTTCGAAATCGGGCTCCTATACTGAGCCCAAATATGAACCCAGTGGGCCGATTTGACCAAACTTGAATCAGATCCACCCTACAATGTTGCATACCAAATATCAAAAGATTCTGCCTGCTGGATCTGGAGAAGAAGATTTTTTAATGTTTTTCCCATTGCCTTCAGCGTTAAAAAGTGCTGACTCAGCACTTTTTCAAAGTCCTGAAAAAAGTACCTTGTGATCAAACCGATAGGGATTTTTTTTAACCATTCTATTCTACTGGATAAAAGTAAGCTTTATACAAAATAAGAATTCTCTGTGCCATGTAGTTTTGGAGATATGGCAATTCTAAGGTTTTTCCTATTTTTAGCTCCCGAGGTTCCCACGGGGCAATGAGAAAATTTTTTTTTGCGTCAGTCAACTACTTATGACCCATTACCATCTCATATCAAATTTGGTTCAAATCGACCTCACGGTTCTGAAAATAGAAATTTTAGGCGTGGCCAAAATTTTTGACCCTCCTATAACGAAGGTGAATAATGCCCGACAAACTTCTCTTGAACAAACTTGATTTTAAACCTCAAAAGGACTCTGTATACCATATATCAAGTTTCTGCTACTAGTGGTTCATTAGAAGAAGATTTTCAAAAAATTTGGCCATTTTTTCCACACCCATCTGCTCAATATGAGCCGAAACCTAATTTGCATAAAAATCAAAATGCCCCTATAGAACCACTACTTACATGAAATTTAATTAAAATGTGGCCAGTGGTTTAGGAGAAAGAGTCTCAAACACCACCTTCACGCAGACCAACGGACGACAGACGACGGATGGACAGACGACAGACGAAAAGTGATAAGAATAGCTCACCCTGACTTTCAGTCAGGTGAGCTAACAAGCTGTATCCAGGATATAATCTACAGACAAAACAGCTTCACTCATAGTTACACATTTATCAAGCCGGAGGAGATTTAAAATATTCCCCCCCCCCCCCCTCCATTTTTTTGAAGGAATCAAAGAGGGGAGTGCTCTGGAATCAGTAAAAGCGGTACCAAATAACAATATACATTTGCCGAACAGGCACCCAGATATTAAGTATTATTAATAAATTGGTGCTTAACGCCACTTCAAAAGCTAAGGCTATCGTGGCGATCACGGTAATTAATAGATCCTGTATGTAACGTATACCGGAGTCGCCATACGTAGATAGGTCGAAAACCGGTGATATAAAATGTACAACATACACATGTCCAACACAATCACAATGGACGATCTCTGGAGAGTAAACACACTTCCGAGGCAACCCACAGGTGACCCTGTTCAGGTGTACAATAAATTCCAATAAATAACACTCCCAGACACGTTCAAATATACAAGAATGCATAAAAAAGTTATATTTGATTTGGGTACCGAAACTTATAGAAACATGGATTTAGAAATGGAACGAGCTATGATCAACAGACTCGTCACAGACCGCCCCCGAAATAATTAATTGTTTCTAAGGTCCATAACATTCAATAATGCATCTGCCTAATAATACATTTATTAGGCACGCGGGCATTGAAATCCCACATGTAATCATCTGAATACCAGTTAACTGACTTGACAACCATACAGGTACAACAAAGGCTGGCAATTTATTGATGATGAATCATATGCTTGTATATGACATATACACGAACAACCACATGAAACAAACCAACTAAAAGTGGATGTGCCCATGAGGTCGCCATAGAACACGACCTAGCCGCCAATCAAGAAGTCGTGAAATGCATGTATATACTTAAATGCATACGAGGCTTAGGGGAAGAAAACTACATCTTGCATGGTAATTGCCTCTTAACACATTGGTAATGGGGAGGTGGGGGGGGATTCAAAATTATATCGAACCCCCCTCACCTGCATTACTTGAATTGTTCTTGTGTTGGTCATCAAATAGTATAGGAACAGCAAGGCTCCCTCACGTCTGACTGACTCCATAAGGCCACTAAGGGTGGAGAAGGACGTGATGAACAAATACACCATATTTACCTAATAACTCACACCAAACCATACCGATTTGAAGAAAATAACCTCCTCTAAAAAACGGTATCATGTCTGATAGGACAACGAACTCAGCCTAGCTGACGCAGCTAAAGGTCTTCCTGTACGTGAAGACCATTAAAAGCTGATAACTGAGGGCCTAGATGCTCACTAAGGAGACTTACAATGCTAGCCCTAGCTTATAAGTCTTCATCTTTGTGAAGACAGATATATCAGTGTAAATTGCGACCCTGAAGGCTCACTAAACAGAGACTTACAATTGGAATGAAGAGCTGCTATATGAACAGCCCTGAACTCCCAAAGAGACCGCAGTCCCAAGAGATAATAAATTCAGTTATGCCACTGCATAATACTGAAAAAATCTCGCTCATGATTTTAGCTGGGCTACTATGGTGTAACAATAAGACTCAAGTCTATGACACCTAGGAAAAACAAACCGAAAAGACGAGTATCTTTTCCAGTTTTATTCCCAAAAGACTGGACAGAGCCTAACCCAAAAGATCACTGTAACCATACAGAAGGCTACTATGGCGTCCACAATGACATAAATTGTCTTGACGCCAAGGAATATCTCAGCCTATCTATGCACTATCCATCTCGATTCAGGACAAGAAATAGGTGATAATAAATAACTGGGGAAAAATTTTGACGATGTCTAATGCTTTTCTTCAATAGGAAAGCTTGTACCTCCAGAAGGAAAGCCTCTCTTAGAAGATTTGTCCGACAAGTAAACTTGTAAGTGGAGCTTGCTCGGGCTGACAGCCCCAGGCCTGCTGAGACTACATTCTCATCCACTGATCTTCCACAATTTATCCACTTAATTGTGAGACTGATAACCTATCGCCAAGTGGAAAGCAACCTCAAGATTATCGTTCCATCAACTGGCAAACAATAGAGGTCATGTCCATCACCTGTATGATTTACGATGCTTACAGGAGGAGAAACTAAGTCCTCCCCACGAAGATGCTCGCCTCGTCTATCTCAATTGTTCCCTTCAATAAGGGAGCCTTTACCTCCACTAGGAGCAACTCTCTTTGAAAGAAACTTCCATGATTAACATCCAGTTTCTCGTGAAGATGATAACCTTCCGTTAACTGGTAGAGTGCTGGAAGCCCTATTTTGGGCTTTACTAAAAGTGACCGGCAATAACTGTCTGTAGCAACATTCTACCTGAGGAATTCTTTATTGTCCCTGATATGAATCAGATTTTTTATACAATACTTTGCTCTCTGACATTTAATTGGATAGTGCCTATAAGGCACTATCCAATTAAATGTAATAGAGCTGTATATGATGAGCTTTGATTTGTTGTCAGAAAAAACTCAGCACTTTACCAGTTAATCGTTGGCCTAGGGGCGTCAGATCCATAGCCTTGATCAGACCTATGCCCCTCTCCTGAGTCGCTATAATGACGACTTCCGAAGTAAATATAAGAGGGTTATTGTACCCTCGCGAGACATTCTTAATACTTTCTTGGAAGCAGAACGGCCTCACTTACCCCGATCTGCTGAAGTGTGTTGATGAGACACCGACTTCAATAGCAGAGCACCAGAAGCTTTCTTGTAGCCTGTCCATATAGCAACATAAGCTTGTCGTCAAATAGTATATTTCCAGTAACTGGAGCGACTCGGAGAGAGCTTTTCACCTTGTCATCTATAAGTGATGATGACGCAAGGGCAGCATCATGTCTTACCAACTCCAAATTCCACTGTCTGTACGGAGTTGTACATGGCATACTTGACTGCCCTGGAAAGAACTCTTAGCAAGGAACCATGTCCTCATATTCCTTTCCATTGAGACGTTGCACCATAGCTCTGGTAAGGTGATCAGCTTAGGACATTGTGCCCAGATTAGCTCTTTTGAATGAAATAGCACATTTCATTATTTCCGAGCATATATTAAATGATGCAGGTAGGGACAAATCTTTATCCCCGGCCTGCTCATCTAAACGCAAACTTATATATTCAGATGGAACAATATTCTATGAGTTTAAGACTGAAATTTCAAAGTCTTAAAGTGCCCTTCTGTGAGGGGTGGAGACTAACACTCCGTAGCCCTCTCACCATCCAAATGTTCCATCAGCAAATATGGTCAACTCCATCCGACTGAACGGATGACTGGACCAACACGGCACCGTCTGACAGCTCACCCTCGGAATCTGTTAAATGGTAGTACAAGCGACTACTGGAATGCTGCGATACGCAGTGCAATCTGCGGCAGCCGATCCGTGACCGAGGCTAGCAGAGCAATGATAATCCACTTGTTACTATAAGCTGCCCATGGGACAGATGGTCCTCCTCATTGAAGTTTCTTACAACACAAAACAGTCGTCCCCGACTGTCAGCGGGAAAAAATGCTCTGCACTCGCGATCTGTCCCCAGATCTCGCAGAATATCCTGCTTAGAAACTTCTGGACTTAATTCTCTTTCGTGTGCTTCCATGTAAGTAGAAGAAGCCATAACTGCCGCTGACCCCAGCTGCGGGGTGGAAGGAACATTTCGTTGTGTGTTCCGACTCAGTATGGTTTCTCACAATGGACACAGTCGACCTTGACTGTTAACGGGAGGGGGTTCTCCAAACAGAGATCTGACCCCAGATCTAGCTGAGTGTCACCAGGGTTCGTACAGGTTTAACAAAATGAAAATCAAGCACTATTCAAGCACTTTTCAAGGGCTATGTCATTCATTTTCAAGGAGTATTTTTCCATTCTAAGAAACCAACTGTGACATGTTCTTTTTATAACTGCTCTACGCACAGTGCATATTTCAAGAATGAGTGTGTGTCAGGTAATATTCAGGCCCATTTTTGTCCTTTTGGTTAAGTTTCGGAACTTCTTGCAAAGTTGTTGGGTTGTTTGTGGTAATTTGACATTCAAAATCGATTGTTCACAAACAATAATTCATGATTTATTATCAAATACCTCTGTTATTTTCATACAAAGTCAAGGTGAATCTTTGATATATTATCGCTTCCAGTAACTATCCTTTTGTGTGACACGATGAAATAAATGAAGCAGGCGGAGATGCAGACATTGATTGGAACAAGACCAATACCGGGTATTGAATCGGCAAACAGGAAGTGGCTGCACGGCAGATCTGAAAATTGCATACACGATACAATTGATCATTATCAGGCTCCAGACGAAATATAAAATCAATCCCTTGCATAGAAGCCGAGAAAAGTTTGACGAAAAATTTCAATGTTCAGTGGGTACAGTAAGATTTCAAAGTATCGGCAAACAGGAAGTGGCTGCACGGCAGATCTGAAAATTGCTTACACGATACAACTCATCATTATGAAGCAGCAGATCAAATATAAAATCAATCCCTTGCATAGAAGCCGAGAAACCCTTGACGGAAAATTTCAATGTTCAGTGGGTACAGTAAAATTTCAAAGTATCGGCAAACAGGGAGTGGCTGCACGGCAGATCTGAAAATTGCTTACACGATACAACTCATCATTATGAAGCAGCAGACCAAATATAAAATCATTCCCTTTCATAGAAGCCAAGAAAACTTTGATGGAAGAAGTGTTTCGGATGGACGGACGGACGGACTGATGGACTGATGGACGGAGTCGAGCGGTTACTAGACCTGCTTCGCCGATGGCGACGCAGGTAAAAACCAGTTTGCAAAACACAATTCACCGCTCATTTGAATTGGATGCTCTCCATAGTATAGCAGCCTGTGTGTACAGTGAGCCACATGAAAGAATGCAAATAGATCACATGCTGCCGCTTCAATTTTCAGATTGGTTAAAACTGACCTGTACATGATAAACGTCATCGTAATTTGTGTACTTGTGTTTTCTCTCATTATCATGAACAAGAAAAGTAGTGTGCAGAGCACACAGGCGTATTATACTATTCGTGTTTTAAACTTTAATATGCTACAGTGAATTCCCGAATTTTTTTGTTATTTTGGGGACTAAAACGTGGCATTTTGGGGGGGATTTTTTTAGCAGAGTAGGTTGGGATCCAGGATTCAAGGACTTTTCAAGGGGAGTAGTGGTAATTCAAGCACTATTCAACAGGAAAAGTCAATTTAAGTCAATTTAAGCACTTTTCAAGACAGGCATTGAAATTCAAGCACTTTTCAAGACCGTACGGACCCTGGTCACATAGAGAAACTTATGGCTTCTTCTACATGCACAATTGATCAGACCGACCCAGCACCATCTGACAGCTCACCATTGGAGTCTGCGGGAGGCTGCTCTTGCATTTTGCTGGGATGCTGCTAAACTGCGACAGCAGTTGATCGATGCCTCGGATCGCTAGCTACCAGATGGTCCGACTTCACAGGCGAAGAATGGCTCCATCTTTGCGCAGCCGCCTGGATATCTGAAGTCAGGTAGCTAGCCTACAGTTGTGTGTGCTTTAATAACCTAGCGGAGGAAGCCGTGACTGAAGCTGCCCCTGGCTGCAGACTAGATGGAGCGTCCTGAGTGGCGGGTGGACGTAGGCTCCGGCTCGTGCAAGTTTCTCATAACAACATTTGGTCCCAAATGTTGTTGGGTTAGAGAGGGACCTCTTCCACTCGCGGTCTCATCGGACCTCGCCGAGCCTCCCAACAGGAAAACTTGATTTCGGCTTGTGAAACATAGCAGAGGAAGCCATGACTGAAGCCGACACCAGCTGCAGACTAGACGGAGCGGCCCGAGCAGCGGGTGGTCATATGCTCCGGCTCGTGCAAGTTTCTCATAACATTTGGCCCCAAATGTTGTTAGATTAGAGAGGGACCTCTCCCGCTCGTGGTCTATTAGCCGACTTGCCGACTTCCTCCCTATATCCTCCCAATTTCCGTCGTCACTGGGTAAGCTTTTTTATTCTTAAGTGCTTGCTCTACCCACATCTACACTTCCTTCGACCACAACGGACTTACCCGGTGTCACAGCTCCACGGACGGAGTAACCGCTTCACCGGTCAAGCTAGCTGCTTGCAAGAGATTAAGAACACTAATTAGAGGCCTTATCCCTTGCATATCATGAGCACTGCAGCTAGCTATATTTGCTCAATGGAGCGCGACGATGGTAGCACACTTTGGATGGGGGTCACAATATCATCACCATGTTCATGTTCCTCTGAAATAGAAACTGAAATGAAAGTGTCGATGACACTGCAGCTCAACTTGTGTTAGACATGTCTATGTATAGTATGTGACACATCAATGACACACATCTAGGTAATGACCTGATAACAAAGGTACATGTAAAGTATTGTAAAGATCTGTACATAAATACTAACCGTAGCCTGTAACAAATGTACAGGTAAAGTATTGTAAAGGTGGGTGACAGTTAGATGCCTCTCGCCAGAGCCGTATTGAAATGTGTACTTACTGTGTATAAGTAGCACTGAATAAATCAAAGTTTGTCTAATTGGCCACCACTGGCCATCTTGAAATTTTGGAACGCACCCAAAAACACTCATTCTCGTCCCAAGGTGATAACAAAGGTACCCAAGAACTTTCGTGAAGATCAGTTCATAAATTCAGCCTCTCGCCCAAGTCGTATTGACATGTGTACTAACTGTGTATAAGTAGCACTGAATAAATCAAAGTTCATCTAATTTGCATAATTTCTGCACGAGAAAAAAACCTGTATTATATGTGATGAATTCCATGTTACTGAACATTCACTCAAAAATGTATTCAAATCAGAACCTTCATATAGAAGTTCAGTACAAAAAACTTATTGTACCTAATTTCGGTACAAAATGGCAGCCGGTGGCCATCTTTAATTTCGGACTGCACCCCAAAACACTCATTCTTGTCCCAAGGTGATAACTAAGGTACACAAGAAGTTTCGTGAAGATCGGTTCATAAATACAGCCTCTAGCCTGAGCTGTATTGACATGTGCACTTACTGTGTACAAGTATCTCTGAATAAATCAAAGTTCATCTAATTTGCATAATTTCTGCACAAGAAAAATACCTGTATTATATGTGATGTATCCTTGTTACTGAATATTCATTCAAAAATTTATTCAAATCGGTACCTTCATATAGAAGTTCTGTACAAAAAACTGATTATACCTAATTTTGGTACAAAATGGCCTCCAGCAGCTATTTAGAATTTCGGACCACACCCCAAAACACTTGTTCTTGTCCCAAGGTGATAACAAAGGTACCCAAGAAGTTTCGTGAAGATCGGTTGATAAATACGGCCCCTAGCCCGAGCCGTATTGACATGTGTACTTACTGTGTACTGAATAAATGAAAGTCCATCTAATTTGCATAATTTCTGCACGAGAAAAAACCCCGTATTATATGTGATGTATTCCATGTTACTACACATTCATACAAACATTTATTCAAATCAGAACTTTCATACACAAGTTCTGTACAAAAAACTGATTGTACTAATTTTGGTACAAAATGGCTGCTGGTGGCTGTCTTGAATTTCAGACTGCATCCAAAAACACTCGTTCTCGTCCCACGGTGATAAAACAGGTACCCAAAAAGTTTCGTAAAGATTGGTTCATAAATACAGCCTCTAGCCCGAGTCGAATTGAACTGTTGATGGACAGACAGACGACGGGCCATGCCATGAGCTCAAATTTGACTATGTCAAAGCTGACTTAATGAAAGTGTCAATGAAACTGTAGCTTAACTTGAGTGTTGTGTTTGATGAAAAGGATAATGTTCAATGTTTATGAAAGGATTATGAAATAAGACAAAAATTGTGATAATTGGGAATATGTTCATTTCTGTTCCGTGTATGCTATGTTTTTGATAAAAAATAAGATGAGGTGTACACTGTACTAAAGAGCTGAGGGGTGGGTTAATATGGCCTCACAGTTAATGTATGTGGCCCTCACAGTTAACGTATATCAACAAAAGTTACCAAGTTACAGTGAAATTATTCCAAAACGAGGCATCCTATCAAGTTACATTGAAATCCCTTCATAAATATGGCCTGTAGACTGTGCTAAAGGTTTTCGGGCTTCGGGCCCCTGTAGCCGTCAGTTTCCCAATTGCATTCAAAGGGGACGTTCTCATCTAGACATTATATGAAGTCAACCTACCAAGTTACAATGAAATCCCTTCATACATATGGCCTGTAGACTGTGCTAAAGGTTTTTGGGCTTTGGGCTCGGGCAGCCATCATGGTTGAATGATCGCAACCAAAAGGGGACATTCTCATCTGGGCATCATCTGGAGTGATCCTACGAAGTTACAATAAAATCCCTTCATAAATATGCCCTGTAGACTGTGCTCAAGGTTTTCGGGCTTCGGGCCCCTGAAGCCATCACAGCTGACCAATCACGACCAAAAGGGAATGTCATCATCTAGGCATTATATGGAGTCAAACTAATAGGTTACAATGAAATCCTTCCATAAATATGACTTATAGACTATGCTAAAGGTTTTGGGGTTTTGGGCTCGGGCAGCCATCAAGGCTGAATGATAGTGACCAAAAGGGGACGTTCTCATCTAGACATTATTTGGAGTCATCCTACCATGGTACAATGAAATCCTTTCATAAATATCACCTGTAGACTGTGCTAAACGTTTTCGGGCTTCAGGCCCCTGTAGCCGTCACAGTTGCCTAATGGTGTCCAAAAGGGGATGTTCTCATCTAGACATTATATGAAGTCAACCTACCAAGTTACAATGAAATCCCTTCATAAATAAAATATGAACTGAAGACTGTGCTAAAGGTTTTCGGGCTTTGGGCTCGGGCAGCCATCATGGTTGAATGATCGCAACCAAAAGGGGACATTCTCATCTGGGCATCATCTGGAGTGATCCTACAAAGTTACAATGAAATCCCTTCATAAATATGACCTGTAGACCGTGCTCAAGATTTTCAGGCTTCCGGCACATGTAGCCATCACAGTTGACCAATAACGACCAAAAGGGGAGGTCATCATCCAGGCAATATATGGAGTCAACCTAACAAGTTACAATGAAATCCTTCCATAAATATGACCTATAGACTATGCTAACGGTTTTTGAGCTTGGGCAGCCATCAAGGCTGAATGATCGCAACCAAAAGGGGACGTTCTCATCAAGACATTATTTGAAGTCATCCTACCAAGCTACAATGAAATCCCTTCATAATTATGACCTGTAGACTGTTCTAAAGGTTTTCAGGCTTCGGGCCCCTGTAGCTGTCACAGTTGCCCAATTGTGTCCAAAAGGAGATGTTCTCATCTAGACATTATATAAAGTCAAACCTACCAAGTTACAATGAAATCCCTTCATAAATATGACCTGTAGACTGAGCTAAAGGTATTCGGGCTTCGGGCTCGGGCAGCCATGATGGTTTAATGATCGCAATCAAAAGGGGACATTCTCATCTGGGCATCATCTGGAGTGATCCTACGAAGTTAAAATGAAATCCCTTCATAAATATGACCTGTAGACTGTGCTCAAGATTTTCGGGCTTTGGGCACCTGTAGCTATCAGAGTTGACCAATCACGACCAAAAGGGGATGTAATCATCTGGGCATTATATGGAGTCAACCCAACAAGTTACAATGAAATCCTTCCATAAATACAATCATGACCAAAAGGGGATGTTCTTATCTAGGCATTATTTGGAGTCATCCTACCAAGCTACAATGAAATCCCTTCATAATAATGACCTGTGGACTGTTCTAAAGGTTTTTGGGCTTCGGGCCCCTGTAGCCGTCACAGTTGCCCAATCGTGTCCAAAAGGGGATGTTCTCATCTAGACATTATATGAAGTCAACCTACCAAGTTACAATGAAATCCCTTCATAAATGTGACCTGTAGACTGTGCTAAAGGTTTTTGGGCTTCGGGCAGCCATCATGGTTGAATGATCGCAACCAAAGGAGACAATCTCATCTGGGCATCATCTGGAGTGATCCTACGAAGTTACACTGAAATCCCTTTATAAATATGACCTGTAGACTGTGCTCAAGGTTTTCAGGCTTCCGGCACCTGTAGCCATCACAGCTGACCAATCACGACCAAAAGGGGATGTCATCATCTAGGCATGGAGTCAACCTAACAGGTTACAATGAAATCCTTCCATAAACATGACCTTTTGCCTATGCTAAAGGTTTTTGGGCTCGGGCACCCATCAAGGCTGACTGATCGTGATCAAAATGGGACGTTCTCATCTAGACATTATTTGGAGTCATCCTACCAAGTTACAATGAAATCCCTTCATAAATATGACCTGTAGACTGTGCTAAAGGTTTTTGGGCTTCAGGCCCCTGTAGCCATCACAGTTGCCCAATCAGGACCAAAAGGGGACTTTCTCATCTAGACACTGTATGAAGTCAACCCACAAAGTTACAATGAAATTCCTCAATAATTATGACCTGTAGACTGTGCTAAAGGTTTTCGGGTTTTGGTCTTGGGCAGTTGTCATGGTTGGCAGATCATGCCCAAATGGGGAAATTCTCATCTGGACATCATAAGGAGTCATCCTACCAAGTTACAATGGAATCCCTCCATATTAAACATGACCTGCAGACTGTGCTAAAAGTTTTTGGGTTTCGGGCTTGGGCAGCCATCACGGTTGATAGATCATGCCCAAAAGGGGATGTTCTCATCTGGGCATTATACAGAGGCAGTGACCGTTGGGAGCGGTAGAGCAGGAGAGTGGAAATTCACTCTCCACTTTTAGATTTTACGAGAGTGAAAAATTTTAGGAGAGTGATTTTTAAAATAATGCCTCGGGCCAATTCGCCCCCAGGTGGAATAACGAGGATTGGTGGTGATTGCTGTTGAGAAATCAGTAGGCCTAATAACGCGCGATTTCCAAAATAATTGGTTTTATGACGTTTCGGCCTTGACACGTTTCGGCCCTAAGAGGCCAAAACGTCTTAGAAATTGGGCCGAAACGTCTTCACATTCGGTAATTCTTTTTTAGATGTGATTGTGTGGAGGGGTTAAAGTATGCTATCGCCAGTATCGGCGCATTTCGTTTCTCTCTTCAAGCATCGTGAAAGCGAAACTCGAAATGCACCCCTTCTCAGCAAACCTGTCGTCAGCGACCACCTGTCTTTAACGACCATTTTTGGCAAGTCCCAAGGGTGGTCGCTCATGACCAGGGGTCAGCCTGGCAGCTGATTTTAGGGAGAAGTGACTTCTCCCTTCAGAGACTTTAGGGAGAAGTCAGGACCCAGGAGGGAGAAGTCAGTGGACATGAAGGAGAAATCAGAAAAAAAAAAACATAAAACGTATATGACATCGTGACAAAATAAATGAACATAGAGGACACAATTGTGGAGAAAAAAATAAATAAAAGTTTATACAAACACACACAAAACTAAGTCAAGATGGTTACATAACAGGATGTAGGTTAAAATCCCCCACCCCACCCTACAAAAAACTGTGTCGTTCATGGTTTCTGAATACCCCCTAACTCTTTGCCTAACAGTGATGACTAAGGTTACCATGCAGTTGATTTTGTATTTGCCTCAACGATGTGGATTTGAAATTTAGTATGGCCCATGGTGAGAGTGTTCTTCTCTGTAACAGAAGGTATATTCTTTTTAAAAAAATATTTAAAGTGTTTAAAATAAATTTCAAGTTCATATAAGAAGCTGGGTCATTCATGGTTTCTGAATACCCTGAGTTGAAAAGCGTAGTTAAAAAAGTTTTCGATATCCTTCGTAAATTAAGCGTTATTAACAATTTGAGTTAATTAATTTCTTTGGTAAATGACAAAACATTTCAGTTGTCTCCCTTCCCGGCTGCGCTGGGTAAACTAATAATACACTGTTCAGAAAACTGACAATTTCTGCCAACCATCTTTCACTGACACGTGCGATTGGTGCTTTGAAGGTCTGCCATTCTTATCCATCCAAATACCTGTGATTTCTATTGTAGCCTTATTACATTTAACCCCCTTCCATCAAACTTCACAAGTTTTCAAAGAAAAACATTCAATGCAAATTGCGGGGCGAATTTCAATGCAGCCAATTTTTCAGTGGAACAGAGCGCAACCGCGAGCAATTTCGATATGAACGAACTGTCTCCAATACATTTTTTTTGTTTTGAAACGATGGTTAACTTTAATAAATTCTAATTAACTCGATGCGTGTCTTGTGTGATTCGTTGTTGTCTGGTACTTTGTTTTTAAATAGCCATTTTGTGCTGGTTGCTATCAGTTGGGGCGAATTGTTCGAACGACTACGCCATTGCAATTCTTTTCAGAAATATAAAATTGGGCTAGTTTAGGCTATTTTCATAGCCGTGTGACGGACTTTAACAGCAACCGTGTTTACTGTTTTTTGCGGAAGCGTGTGTTTTTAAAAAATAAAACATAAGAAAATACAGTAAACTGCCATGTCTCCCAAGGAAGTTTGGGAGGGCGACTTGAATTTCGCCCCCAATGTAAGCCAAGGCGACTTGAGGAATGACAAGGCGACTTCTTCGCCCAAGTCGCCCACTTGGCTGACCCCTGCTCATGACAGGTTCTTCTGTACTTTGCACCTCTCCGACGAAGGCTTTGAACACGACCGGAAGATAAACGTGCGCGACTAATTACTCGCGGTATACGAAAAAGCGGTGCGCGATGGTGCGCTGGCGCGATCGCTCGCCGTTCCCAACGGTCACTGCAGAGGCATCCTACCAAGTTACAATGAAATCCCTTCATAAATACGACCTGTAGACTGAGCTAATGGTTTTTGGGTTTTGGGCTCGGGCAGCCATACCGGTTGCCTGATCGCGACCAAAAGGGGACGTTCTCATCTAGACATGACCCCAAACCTGCATATGAAATTTCGTGATGATCAGACAAGAACTGCGGGGTGTAGCCCGTGCTAAAGGAAAATGTGAACAGACTCACAGACTAACAGACTTCCGCACGCGTGATGGCAATAGCTCATCTTGACTACGTCAAGTTAAGCTAAAAATGAATTAAAATGCGGTGCGAGGTCTGGGTGAGGACATAACCATGGGGATAAACAGAATAAATATTCTGTAATACACATTAAACTCCCAAGAAATTTAATAAAAAATCGCAACATCGACGCCATAGCTGGGACGGGTGGTGTAATCTCACAAAATTCTAAGTCCATCAAGGGCCATAACTCCAAGAAAAATATTTGGAACAACACGTGCAATAAACAGTGGCTAGACATCAATAAGATACACTTACATGCCAAATATAAAGTCATTCCATCAAGTATTTCAAAAGTTATTGAGTTTTGAAACTCGGTCACAGACAGACCGACCGACAGACAGACCAACAGACCGACATTGCCACTTATAGAGCTGCTAGTCGCAGCTAAAAATGTCGATAAAAATAAGCCAAAAAGCTTGGGAGTTTAACAGGAGGGCTTCAAGGAGGGTAGGGAAGGAACACATAACAAACAGTGGATAAATCATTAGCAAGAATGATGACGTCAGGCACATGTTCCGAAATTGGGAAACATGAAATAATTTTTATAATTATTATAAAGGTACAGCCCTGAATGTTTCTAACCGCCGTTGTTCACTTCCTTCATCCATTTATGTCCTTGGATCCACCAATTTTACCATTGATTTGTGACTGGCATCCTCAAAAAAGGAGATTTAAAAGCACTGATATCAGTTCAATATTGCTGACTTAAGGGCCAAACAAAGAACGATGATTGCGTCAATTCCGGTCACTTCCTGACGGCTGCACATGCACAGAGAGTAAAAGTATGGAGGACCAGATAGGACTTTTAATTTTTCGGTTTTGCAAGCAAATTTTGGGGATGGGGGGGGGGGGGGGGGGGGGGGGTTCAAAATTTGTGTTTGGCCCTTGATAACTTTGAGTTTGTATCAGCTAGTCTGGGCCATTGGTTTGTAGTATAAAAATATAAACAGATTGCATACCTCCTTTGTCAACTCGCTTAACTTGAACCTCAGCTCAGAGGTATCTTCTCCAGTATTTTGCTTGGTGATAAGTTCTAGTTCAGTGTCCAATATTTCCTTCCTTGTCTACAAAGAAAAATTTAAAATACAATTCAAACAGTAATAAAAACTCCATTATGTCCCTGCTTTGATTTCTACCACAAAATGTTTACGGTTCGTCCAATTTAAATGTACACAGGAATAATACAATTTGTTACAATAGCTGTCAAACACCATACCATTTACATCTTTAATAAAAATTTAATCTATTGAACACTTAGGTCTATAAAAATAAATTCTTGTTTCTCAGGCATTTTTCCCTCAATTTTATGATGAGGGAGAGAGGCTTTTTTTTTCCTGTTTATTCACAAAAACAGTTCGGAAAATAGTTGGAATCAGAAATTTAAGTACTTACACTATTAAGTAGCAACCCAACATTTACAGCAGTGAAAATTTCCCAAATAGTAGTTGAAAATTTAACCAACTATATCTTATTTCCCAGAGATCCATGAGCTCTGTCAAACAAGGTATAGATGGTTAAATTTTGTCCTAAAAGTGCAAAATAGTGTTACAGAAGAGATTTCGAAGTGAAAAGAAAGGTAATGAGGTAGATTTTTTATGACGAGGGAGGTGCCTGAGAAACGGAATTTTTTTTATAGCTTTACAGGTTATAAATTAAATCCCTGTTAATTAAATGAAAAGTTTTGGATATGAAATTTAAACATTAAGATACAAAATTATCATGCAATACCTACTCTCAATAGTCCCAAAGTAAGCTAATACAATATAAGTTGAATGCTCTATTTTACAACAAAATATAAAGAAATAAGCAAATCTGGTTGAATTAATATTTCTGTTTCTGCTGATCCAGTTAGTCTGATAGAAACAATCACTGTTAATTGCCATTTTTGCAACATTCAAAACAATGCTTGCATTTATTCTGCTCCTCATGGTATCAACTTTATATGTATTAATTGAATTCCTGTTACAAATTTGATGAAGGGAAATTTAGGGAGACAACGATTCTTTAACTAAGCTTGCAAACATGCTATATGGGACCCAGTACAACATGCCCTCAACTGGAACATTGTGACCCTCTGTCAAGGTTGCTTCCCCACCCCACTAATATATGAAAAATCAAAATGTTTTCAATAAAAATATGTGCTGGATAGGCAGTTTAAAAATCCAATATAGCATTAAGATAAAACCACACAGAATGGGGGATAGTATTTATTTATTTATTGGTGTTTTAAGGTCACATATTTATGCACAATGGCTAATCATGACCGCGACAGTTTTACGGGTGGAGGAAGCCGGAGTACCCAGAGAGAACCACCGAGCAACGACGAGCAGCTGCCAGCTCCCCAACATCGTAACTCCGCACTGCAGCACAGGCAGGGTTAGAGTGGTTGAAGACATGCGCACCATCGACGTGCAGTACGCCTTAGTATACGGCGTTATCGTGCCCCCACGCGGGCAATAGAGATAAAGTGTCTAGCCCAAGGACACAACGCGGTTGCCGCAGGTGGGATTCGAACCGAGAACCTCTCGGCTTGCAGCCTGCACCTCTACCAACTGAGCCACCACGCCCCCCAATGGGGGATAGTATAGATCTCATATTATTGGCTGATGGTGTATATTAACAGGCCTGGAAATAACCCACAAATGGTCATTTAGGTTATGCAGGGGTTACATCAATAAGAAAATATGTGATTGAATAACAGGTTGCAACAAAACAATACAAGATAAATAGACATTTCACATTTTTACCGCACAAGATCGATTTGGGTGGAGGGATAATATTGAACAAGAAGCCAAAAGGCTTCGAGTTCAATATTATCCCTCTGCCAAAATCGATCGAATGCAGTAAAAATGACAGTTCAAACGCATATGTTGTTCTGTATTTATTGCATGCCTAGTTTATTAAACAAGAACACCGCCTAGCGGGGCAACATACGCCCGTTAAAATTGGAACATGCACAAGTTTCTCTGGGGAAAAGTTTGAAATTTTTGTTGACTCAGCTATGTCTGTCCCCCCCCCCCCTCCAATCATTGCCCATTCTCCTGCCCTGTCTGGGGTAAAGGGTTTCAAATTGTATGCTAGTGTGCACACATTTCATATTGTTTTTGTGAAATTTTAGTATACAGAATGGAAATGCAAACAATTTTTAGGTGTAGAAGATTCTCCTCACCATTTACAATGGTAGCATCCATTCATTGACACATTAACTTCATTGATAATGATTGACGATAGGTGGCACCAAGGAAAAGGACATTTTGAGGATCCTAACAGCTATAAACGGCGAGGATTCTCATTGTTTAAAAATAAAATGGAGTTACCTGCTCCTGTCACATGCACAACGACAATTGATGATCAACAAAGTTTGAACAATAAAACAAGTAAAATGTTGAAGGAATAGGTGACACAATAGTGTAATGTTTGAAGTACTAAAAGGCGGCATAACTCTGAAAATACAAAACAGAGTTACCTGCTCTTGTCACATGCACAATGGCAAGTGGTGATCAACATGTGTGCAACGTTTGAACAATATAGCATGTAAAATGTTGAAGGAGAAGGCGACACAATACTGTAATGTTTTAAGTACTAAAAGGGGCATAACTCTGGAAATACAAAACAGAGTTACCTGCTCTTGTCACATGCACAACAGCAATTGGTGATCACCATGTGTGCAAAGTTTGAACAATATAGCATGTAAAATGTTGAAGGAGTAGGCAACACAATACTGTGATGTTTCAAGTACTAAAAGGGGGCATAACTCTGGAAATACAAAATGGAGTTATCTGCTCTTGTCACATGCACAACGGCAATTACTGATCAACATGTTTGTAAAGAGCATGCAAACCTTTAGGGCAGGCAGGCAGGCAGACAGGAAGGCAATGCCATAACATAATACGTCCGTCAAAAAATGCCGGGGCGAATAAAAAGTATTAAGCGATTTTGGCGGAGGGATAATATCAAACTCGAAGCCTTTGGCATCTTGTCGGCTTCTTGTTCAATATTATCCCTCTGCCAAAATCGATCTTGTGAAGAAAATGAAAGTGTCAATGACACTGTAGCTCAACTTGACAAACTTGAACTTGGTAAATGATAAATGAAATGGCAAAATTGAAGATCATTGGTACCCATGTTATTTGAAGAAACTTCAACATACAGCATTGAGTGTGCACAACGTCAGAGTAATCCATGCATTTTTAAATGTAAACTTTAAGACTGGCTAAAAGAAGAATGTTGATACACAAATGTAGTATGTTCAGAGGTTATTGTAAATGGCAACTTTTTTCACAGAAATGAATGCTAATCAATAGCTCTTATCTAAAGGTCTTGCCTAATGAGCACACCAAGTTCAAAAACAATCCTATGATAAATGTGGCCTGTAAGCCATGTCAAAGAAGAATGTTGATGCACAAATGCAAAGATTGTTGCTAACAGCAATAGTTTTTGATGGAAATGAAAAGAAATCAATAGCTCCTATCTTTGTCACCCTGCATAAGCATACAAAGTTTCAAAACAACCTGATAATGAATGTTCCCTCTGAGGCATGCCAAAGGAAGATGTTAATGCACAAATGCACTAAGTAGAAGGTCATTGCTTGTGGCAATGTTTTTTCATATTATCATCTGTGGAATATCAGCAGGGTTCGATCTGTGGTTGAGGAGGAGACGGCTAAACAATTAGTTCAAGCTCTTGTCACCAGTAGGCTAGATTACTGCAACTCCCTACTTGTTGGTTGCAAAGAATCAACGATCAAATGGCTGCAGCCAGAATAATAACTCGACAACGGAAATCGCAGCATGTCAGTCCTATTCTCTCTCAGCTTCATTGGTTGCCGGTAGAGGAAAGGATTGAATACAAATTACTTCTCCTAACATACAAAGCACTCAATGGTCTGGCTCCCGATTATCTCAGTTGCCTGATACACTCCTACACACCATCCCGTCCCCTAAGCTCGTCGAGTTCGAATCTGCTGTCTTTCAAACCGGGAAGTCTTGTAAGTATGGGTGACCGAGCATTCTCTGTTGCAAACCCACCTCTTTGGAACAGACTTCCGGAACATCTGAAGGTGCCACAGACACCTGAATTGTTTCAAAATGCACTCAAAACTTACTTTTTTACCCGCACTTTCTTTTGTAAAGCACTGAAGAGTTACCATCATTATTTTGGTGTGTGTGTGTGCGTGAAGCCTGAGAGCGCAATTATGCGGATTCATGGCTCTAAACTGAATTATTATTATTTTTATTTTTTTTTTATGGAAATTCATAAATGTACCCTGCAGAGAGTGCAAAAGGGATAAGTTGATGCACAAATGCATTAAGTTCAAAGGCTAGTGATAACAACAATAATTTTTTATAGAAATTAAAAAAAACAATAGCTCACATCTAGAGGTCACCCCAAACACACATACCAAGTTTCAAAGTGATCCGATCATAAATGTGCCCTGAAGGGTGTGTTAAAAGGAAATATTGAGGTCTGACTAAACTAAGTTCAAAGGTCAGCGGCAACATTTTTTGACAGAAATGGAAGAAAATCCACAGCTCCCATATAAAAGTCACCCCACACAAGCACACCAAGGTTGTAAGCAATCCAATCATAAATGCGCCCTGCAGGGTGTGTCAAAGGGAAATATTGATGCTTAACTGCACTAAGTTTTTTACTAAGGTCATCGAAGATCATTGCCAGTGGCAACATGTTTTGACGGAAATCGATAGCTCCCATCTAGAGGTAACCCCAAACAAACATACAAAGTTTCAAACTGATCTGATCATAAATGTGCCCTGTAGGGCATGCCAAAGGAATATATTGGATGCCTGACTAAACTAAGTTCAAAGATCGTTGCCAGGGGCAACCTTTTTTGACAGACGGAAATGGAAGAAAATCGATAGCTCCCATCTAGAGGTCACCCCAAACAAGCATGCCAGATTTCAAAACAATCCGAACATAAATGCACCCTCTTGGGTGTGCCAAAGGGAAATATTGAGGTCTGACTAAACTAAGTTCTAAGAACGTTGGACGCAGCAACAAAATCGATAGCTCCCATCTAGAGGTCACCCCAAACAAGCATGCCAGGTTTCAAAGCAATCCGATCATAAATGTGCCCTGTAGGGTGTGCCAAAGCGAATATTGAGGTCTGACTAAACTAAGTTTTAAGAACGTTGGCCACGGCAACATTTTTTGACGGAAATGGAAGAAAAGCGATAGCTCCCATCTAGAGGTCACCCCAATGAAGCATGCCAGGTTTCAAAGCAAACCGATCATAAATGTGCCCTGTCGGGTGTGCCAAAGGGAAATATTGTGGTCTGACTAAACTAAGTTCTAAGAACGTTGGCCGCAGCAACATTTTTTGATGGAAATTGAAGAAAATCGATAGCTCCCATCTAGAGGTGACCCCAAACAAGTATACCCAAGTTTCAAAGCGATCTGATCATAAATGCGACCTGCGAGGTGTGCCAAAGGAAACTGTGGACGTACTTACGTACATACGTACATACACCGACGGACAAGAAGTGATGCAAATTTTGGGGATTGGGAGGGGGGGGGGGGGCAGCAAAATTTGTGTTTGGCCCTGAATTTTTAAGAGTTAGCACCAGCTAAGTCTGGCTCATTGGTAACAGTATAAAAAAATAACTCAAACGTAAAAAAGAAATAGTTAAATAGTCTGCGCATGTGATCCGTATTGTTCAAGGACAAAACAAAACAAGCTTAATCGCTCACGGCCAAAGTGGTTCAAAGAAGTATTTGGGAGTCACATTCACTTAGACATGGTTCAACAACACTACAAAGGAATGAAGTCATGAGAGTCAAATTTTATGGAACTAGGGACATGGCTTAAACAAAGTTGAATCTTACCCCCTAAGGATGCTGCATACCAAATATCAAAAGCATTCATCTGCTGGATCTGAAGAAGAAGATTTTTTAAAGAAAATTCCTCATTTTGAACTAAGTTATCATTCCCACAGTGAGCCCAAATAGGAACCCAGGGACTTGGCTTTTAACAAACTTGAATCTCACCCACCTAAGGATGCTACACACCACATATCAAAACATTCCGACTGCTGGATCTGAAGAAGAAGATTTTTTTAAGACAATTCCTCATTTCGAACTAAGTTACAATTCAAGCTTCCACAGTGAGCCCAAATATGGACTTAGGGACATGGCTTGAACAAACTTGAATCTCACCCCCCCTAAGGATGCTGCATCACCCACCCTAAGGATGCTGCATACCAAATATCAAAACATTCCGACTGCTGGATCTGAAGAAGAAGATTTTTTAAAGAAAATTCCTCATTTTGAACTAAGTTCTCATTCAGGCTCCCACAGTGAGTCCAAATATGGACCTAGGAACATGGCTTGAACAAACTTGAATCTCACCCCCCTAAGGATGCTGCATATCAAATATCAAAACATTCCGACTGCTGGATCTGAAGAAGAAGATTTTTAAATAAAATTCCTCATTTTGAACTATGTTATAATTCGGGCTACCACAGTGAGCCCAAATATGAACCCAGGGACTTTTCTTGAACAAACTTGAATCTCACCCACCCCCTAAGCATGCTGCATACCAAATATCAAAAGATTCTGCCTGCTGGATCTTGAGAAGAATATTTTTAAAGACATTTGCCTGAAATTCGCACTAAGTTCAAATTTGGTCTCCTATACTGAGCCCAAATATGAACCCAGGGGGCCGATTTGAACAAACTTAAATCAGATCCACCCCACAATGTTGCATACCAAATATAAAAAGATTCTGCCTGCTGGATCTGGAGAAGAAGATTTTTTAAGAAATTTGCCTGAAATGCACTAAGTTCGAAATCGGGCTTCTATAGTGAGCCCAAATATGAATCTCGGAAGCCGATTTGAACAAACTTGAATCAGATCCACCCCACAATGTTGCATTCCAAATATCAAAAGATTCTGTCTGCTGGATCTGGAGAAGAAGATTTTTTAAGAAATTTGCCTGAAATGCACTAAGTTTGAATTCAAGCTTCTATAGTGAGCCCAAATATGAATCCAGGGGGGCTGATTTGAACAAACTTGAATCAGATCCACCCCACAATGTTCCATACCAAATATCAAAAGATTCTGCCTGCTGGATCTGGAAAAGAAGATTTTTGAAGAAATTTGCCTGAAATGCACTAAGTTCGAATTCAGGCTTCTATAGTGAGCCCAAATGTGAATCCAGGGGGGCGATTTGAACAAACTTGAATCAGATCCACCCCACAATGTTGCATAACAAATATCAAAACATTCTGCCTGCTGGATCTGGAAAAGATTTTTTAAGAAATTTGCCTGAAATGCACTAAGTTCGAATTCAGGCTTCTATAGTGAGCCCAAATATGAATCCAGGGGGCCGATTTGAATAAATCTGAATCTGACCCCCCCCCTAGAGATAATATATACCAAATAGGAAATAATTCTGCCTGGTGGATCTTAAAAAGATTTTTTTTAATTTTGGAAAGAAATTCATGGGTGCTATCAGAGTTATGCCCCTTGTGGTGCCCCCTGTGGGTGCGGCAAGTTTATTTGTACAAGTTTGAATTGTCATATGATAGGGAACATGCACGAGAATTTGGTTCAATTTGATCCAGTAGTTTGTGAGGAGTAGTTGATAATGTAAAGTTCACGACAGACGACGACGGACGGCAAGTGATAAGTTAAGCTCCCTTCGGTGAGCTAAAAAATTATTGTTTGCTATGTTTTTTGCAGAAAAAGCATGTATTTTATGAAACTAAAAGCATAGGCGTGCAATAAATTAAATTCCTAATCATACATGTTTTGCCAGTCAGACTTGACAATCTTATGGAACTCATACATTATGAATAGTGTGGCCTGCGGTTTACATCTTAAGAGCATTTTCCCCAAAAATTAAAGAACCTCAGTGAGCACGCTCACATACCTCACGCACCCCGATATTTCAAGCTCTAATCATTTTTTAAAAATAAACATAGATTCTAGGAATACTGCAGAAAACAGTGTTCTGTAGTTTCAACAGTATTGAAAGAATTCAAGCAGAGAAAAAGCCCAGAAAACTGTAATTGTTATGAACTTTTCAAAGTCTATGGGGCCGTAATTTTGGTAAAAATCAGTGGAGCGGAACAAAACCCAAACTTGTTCTGTAGGCCACCATGTTAGACTAACATATCAAAAATCAGCTCAATATCTGGAAGCGTGTAGGAAAAAAAGTCCGGAAAACTGTAATTTTGATGAACTTTTCAAAGTTCAAGGGCCGTAATTTTGGTAAAAATCAGTGGAGCGGAACAAAATGCAAACTTGATCTGTAGGCCACCATGTCAGACTAACATTCCAAACATCAGCTCAATATCTGGAAGCGTGTAGAAAAAAAGTCCGGAAAACTAATTTTAATGCATTTTTCAGAGTCCAAGGGTCGTAATTTCGGTAAAAATCAGTGGAGCGGAACAAAACGCAAACTGGTTCTGTAGGCCACCATATTAGACTAACATACCAAAAATCATCTCAATATCTGGAAGCGTGTAGGAAAAAAGTCTGCAAAACTGTAATTTTGATGAACTTTTCAAAGTTCAAGGGCCGTAATTTCGGTAAAAATCAGTGGAGCGGAACAAAATGCAAACTTGATCTGTAGGCCACCATGTTAGACTAACATACCCAAAAACAGCTCAATATCTGGAAGCGTGTACAAAAAAAGTCCGGAAAACTGTAATTTTGATGAACTTTTCAAAGTTCAAGGGCCATAATTTCGGTAAAAATCAGTGGAACGGAACAAAATGCAAACTTGATCTGTAGGCCACCATGTTAGACTAACATACCAAAAATCAGCTCAATATCTGGAAGCGTGTAGAAAAAAAGTCCGGAAAACTGTAATTTTGATGAATTTTTCAGAGTCCAAGGGCCGTAATTTCGGTAAAAATCAGTGGAGCGGAAAAAATGCACACTTGATCTGTAGGCCACCATGTTAGACTCACATACCAAAAATCAGCTCAATATCTGGAAGCGTGTAGAAAAAAAGTCCGGAAAACAAGTAGGACAGACTGACGGACGGACCAGTCAAAAACATTATACCCCAGCAACTTCGTTGCGTGGGGTATAATAAATAGCAACGACTGATGTGCAATCTCACCAAACCAAGACTGCTCGTTAGTTGTTCCTGTTTTTTTGGGGTGGAAATCCTGTTAAAACGTAACAAGCAAGACTGGCAAAGTTAAACATAGAGAAGAAAGAAAAGCATCACAACACTTTTTTTTCCTATTTTGTATAGGTTACTACCATATAACATAACCTACTAACAGGTTCTTTACTTTTTGACCTGTATTAAGTATGTAAAAGCTCCTTCAAGTTTTGAAGTTTCAGGTCACATATCTAAAATTTGGTTTGCAAACTATGTGGTGGTGAATATACACACTACTGAACAAAGAAACACACAGGCATACTAACACTGTTAACCTAGCCCGGCAAACTCAGTCAACATGACCATTATGAAAATAAATTTTTGGCTGCCATTAAATAAAGATTATTTCTGTAGACAAAAAACAAGGAATGTTCTAAGTTATTGTGTCTGAATTGACAGTAACATCATTTGAGATTAGCGGCTCAGAGTTTATGTTCAACTGAGATGCTCCACCTCATTTTACTGGACAAATAATCAATAAATCAGATAAAGGTTGAGGTCACTCCATCTTAGTTCAAACCATAAACCAAGTTGTAATTTAAGCAACACTTCTTTCGGGGACATCGTCTGCTGCATGTGTGAAAAATCTAGAAAAATGAAGCAGTTGTTTGTAATTCAGTCCCTTGATGAAATAACTACAAAACAGGCAACCTCACTTCAAATAGTTTTTCTGATGACGTGAAATGGTAACATAATCATAGAAAAAACTACACAAGCTCTTTGTCAAATCAGATGGCAAGAATTTTAGTGTTTTTGGAACATACAGATGTAGCAATAAACAGACCTATTATGGTCCCTCCAGTGAGGAAAGGTAAAAGTAATTCTGAAACTAATGAATGCAATGACATCTATCCTGCTATAAAACATGTTCCCACGTGGAATAGTGTGATAATTTTTGTTCAAACCAATAACAAAGGCTATTGCTGAAGGCAATTATAACCCCACTGCAGTACTGGATCGATGAAGCATAAGTAAGATAAGGACCGTAACTCTGGTAAATGAAAGTGTCAATGACACTGTAGCTCAACTTGTCAAGACAAAGACATGCACATGTATAGTATGTGACACAGCAATGACAAACATCTAGGTAATGACCTGATAACAAAGGTACATATAAAGTATTGTAATGGTCTGTACATAAATACTGACCGTTGCCTGTAACAAATGTATAGGTAAAGTATTGTAAAGGTGGGTGACAGTCAGATGCTAAACTAGAAAAGAAATTTTTGAGTCCCAGAGTGGGTCTGACTGAACCCCAAAATATTTGTTCTCATAGCACAGTGATAACAAAGGCACCCCAAAACACACTCGTTCCTGTCCCAAGGTGAAAACAAAGGTACCCAAGAAGTTTTGTGAAGATCAATTCATAAATACGAGCTGTATAGAACTTGTGACAAAAAACTGATTGGACCTAATTTTGGTACAAAATGGCCACTGGCAGCCATCTTGAATTTTGGACCGTACCCAGAAACACTCATTCTCGTCCCAAGGTGATAACAAAGGTACCCAAGAAGTTTTGTGAAGATCGGTTCATAAATACAGCCTCTACCCTGAGCCGTATTGACATGTGTGCTTACACTGTGTAAGTAGCACTGAATAAATCAAAGTTCATCTAATTTGCATAATTTCGGCACGAAAAAAAACTCCTTACAATATGTGATGTATTCCATGTTACTAAACATTCATACAAAAATTTATTCAAATCAGAACTTTCATACAGAAGTTCTATACAAAAGACTGATTGCACTAATTTTGGTACAAACTGGCTGCTGGTGGCCATCTTGAATTTCGGACCACACCCAAAAACACTCGCTCTCATCCCACGGTGATAACAAAGGTACCCAAGAAGTTTCGTAAAGATTGGTTCATAAATATGGCCTCTAGTCTGAGCTGTATAGAAGATGTGTACAAAAAACTGATTAGACCTAATTTCGGTACAAAATGGCCACTGGCAGCCATCTTGAATTTTAGACCGCACCCAGAAACACTCGTTCTCGTCCCAAGGTGATAACAAAGGTACCCAAGACATTTCGTGAAGATCAGTTCATAAATACAGACTCTAGTCTGAGCCGTATTGACATGTGTACTTCCTGTGTGTAAGTCGCACTGAAAAAATCAAAGTTCATCTAATTTGCATAATTTCTGCACGAGAAAAAAACCCGTATTATATGTGATGCATCCCATGGTACTAAACATTCACACAAAATAATTATTCAAATCAGGGCTTTCATATGGAAGTTCTGTGCAAAAATCTGATTGCACCTAATTTTGTACAAAATGGCTGCCATCGGCCATCTTGAATTTCGGACCGGACCCAAAAACACTCGTTCTCGTCCCACGGTGATACCAAAGGTACCCCAGAAGTTTCGTAAAGATCGGTCCATAAATACGGCCTCTAGCCCGAGCCGTATTGGCATTTGCACTTACAGTGCTGAAAGTAACCCCAAAAAACATCAAAATTAGTCTAATTTGCACAATTTACGTACGAGAAAAAAACCTGTATTATATGTGATGTATCCCATGGTACTACACATTCATACAAAAAATTATTCAAATCAGAGCTTTCATATGGAAGTTCTGTACAAAAAACAGATTTCTGCATCGTCGGTACAAAATGGCGACTGGCAGCCATCTTGAATTTCGGACCGCACCCAAAAACACTCGTTCTCGTCCCACGGTCATAACAAAGGTACCAAAGAAGTTTCGTAAAGATCGGTTCATAAATACGGCCTCTAGCCCGAGCCATAGCAGCTTGGCACTTACAGCTCTGAAAGTAACACTAAATAAATCAAAGTCAGTCTAATTTGCATAATTTACACACGAGAAAAAAACCCGTATTATATGTGATGTATCCCATGGTACTAAACATTTATACAAAACCTTATTCAAATCAGAACTTTCATACAGAAGTTCTGTACAAAAAACTGATTTTTGCATCATCGGTACAAAATGGCCACTGGCAGCCATCTTGAATTTCGGACCACACCTAAAAACACTCGTTCCCGTCCCAGGGTCATAACAAAGGTACACAAGAAGTTTCGTGAAGATCGGTTCATAAATACGACCTCTAGCCCGAGCCATAGCCAATTGTTGACGTACGGACAGACGGACAGACGGCCAGATGGACAGATGGACGGACGGACAGACGGACGACGGGCCATAACAATAGCTCAAATTTGACTTCGTCAAAGTTGAGCTAAAAATGATAAATTTGAAGTAATTTGTACATTTTTTATACTTACCAATGGCCCAGACTAGCTGGTGCAAACTCGATATAATTTAGGGCCAAACACAAATTGTGAACCCCCCAATCCCCAAAATTTGTATACAAAACCGAAAAATTCAAGTCCTATTTGGTCCTCCATACTTTTGTTAACTGCGCATGCACAGTAACCAGAAAGGTACCGAAAGTTAAAAAATTTATAGTAATTTATATATTTTTTATACTTACCAATGACCCAGACATAGCTGGTGCTAACTCTTAAAATATAGGGCCAAACACAAATTTTGCCCCCCAATCCCCAAAATTTGCATCTAAAACTAAAGAAAACATGTCCTGAAAGGCCCTCCACACTTCGCCCCTACTGCGCATGCGCAGTGTCAAGGACGTTCCGAAATTGGCGCCATTTATCATTCTAATAACCAGTGCCTGGTAAGCGCTATGTACTCAGCGGGGAGGCAAGAGTTCCCAACTCCTGGGAGGGCCATCCCCGTCTGGGTCATTGGTAAGTATAAAAAATATATAAATTACTATAAATTTTTTAACATTTTTATACTGTACCAATGACCCAGACATAGCTGAATAGTAAAAAGGCTGGAGGGCCAAGGACATAGAGCAAAATGGAATACGCTCAATAAAATAAAATAGAGTCATCCCCTGTAGGGAAAAGAAGTAATAGGCCTTACATGTATCTTTCTTATTTATGATAAATTAGAAAGATACAACACCTTCCAAAAATTGAGCTTCATACATCCATGTACTCTATTAATATCCAATAATCCTTATACTAATAATTTTTAAAGTAAGCCAATAATAAAGTAAGTCTAGAGAATAGAGACTCTTATACTCCTAAAAGTGTCTGAGAATTGCATAATCATGTCCGTTGACATATGCAATATTCAAAAGCTATACTTTAAAAACTAAGACTTGAATGAATTTTATAAACTTAAACTTCTCACTAAACAACCATCCCAATAACAGCTCAGAATTACTAACTCCGGAGGAGGTATCCCCTTGTTTTCATAGTAAAAACAGGTGACCCAAGGGAACACCCTCCCCCCCCCCCCCTTTTTCTTGCCCTGGGTCAAATAGCCCAGAGCGAAGAGGGCAGCCGAACGGAGACACTGCCGAAACAGACAGCCTACCTAGCTATAGTAGCAACTGTTAAGTGAATGACATTCTGAGCAGTAGATAATAGACCTAACAATAGAGGCCTCCAGAAATGGACTCGATATTTCTGAGATAAAATTCATGAATGTGGATGGCTGAGCGCAATGAGCAGCCTTCAAAAATCTATAATAGCAACACTATTAATGTAAGCCCAAGAAGTAGAAGAACCCTTACTTCATGAGCCGAAATCTTAAGCACAACTGCTAAGTCAATGATATACCATAAGCAGTACGCTAGTTAATAGAATCCATTAACAATAAAATGGAGCGTAACGTCCTTCTACTAGACATCAAAGACAGAAGAAGCTTACGCCCTTGTAATAAACAGATATCTGTTTATAAATACATAAACTGTACCCGGAAAGAGTAAAGGCCTATGCCCATACGAAGACGGAAGGACCTTAAAGTAATAGGTTCTGGATAATAGGAGCCTAACTCTTATGCAACAATCCAACCTAAATAGTAACGGAAGTATTGATTCCGAAACTATGAAAGTGAAAATCATCCATCGATAGTGCATGAAACTCACTGACTCTACAGTAAAAGAGAAACCAACAGAATTACTGTCTAAAAGGTCAGAATTTGAAAACTACTGTTTCCAGAGGCTCAAATGATTACTTAGCTAAATAAGAACCGAAGTTAAAATCCGTATAGGAATTTAATCTAAAGATTCTAAGTCTATTTATCAAAAAGTTACTAACTGACTTAGATAAAGAGACAAAAGACTCAATTGTAAACTATCGTAGAGTGCATAGGTATGAGGTAACATAAACCTATAACCTAAATAATAACAGGCTGCAGTAGATCTTGTGAAACAAGTATACTAAACAAGAGGCCCCACGTGGCCTTAATCGCTCACCTGACAAAGTGACTCTAAGAAGTATTTTAGGTCACCTTCACCATGTCATGCCTCATCAACATTAACTGGTTGAGTGATAGATTTTGTTTGAAGTTCAACATTTGTTACCTAAAATTAGTTTTATTTAAAATCGTTGGTGTGTGGCCAATCTCCAATGATTTTAATAAAGCAAATTTATCTCTGCAGACAAACTGGTTTAGCATGAAGCACAAACAAGGAATGTGAAGAGATAGCCTTGGACATCTCTCCCCAACTGTGGATATCTTCCATGTGCTACATGTATATATTTGCATGCAAGAAAACAAAAATTTTCACAAATTTTCCAAAATATTAGTTTTTTTTATCATCATTGGAACAAGCTCAAACAGCTTATTCCAATAGGGGTATGGGAAGATCAGGTATATTTTTGAGACAGAAATGTGAATATATAAATAATGGTGTTTTTTTGTGAATGATGCTGGAGAATTTTGCGTAAAGATATGGTAAATGGTTTGTTCTAGATACAGAATGATGCAAAAGTATTTAAATTTGATTAGGCAAGTTGTTCCAATAATGCATTTAAAAATTGAAGTAACTGTTTTTTTGCTGACAAACTTTTAGATGTGTGTGTCTGTGTTTGTGTGTGTGTGTGTGTGTGTGTGTGTGTGTTTGTGTGTGTGTGTGTGTGGGGGGGGGGGGGGTAAGAGTGTTCTTGCAAACAAAATTCCTGAATAAATGGAAAATTTTATTTTTTGTGTGAAAGACATAGTGCGTGAATGTTGATTGGAACAAGCTTAGAGAGCTCATTTTAATGTGAAGTCATAAAGCTGTGTTTTACGTACGAAATTCTGGAATAACTAAAAAAATTGCTTTTTTGACTCAAAAAGCATGGTGTGCGACCTCTCATTGGAATGAGCTCAAAAAGCTCATTCCAATGGGGTATTTACAAGCGATAAGTACATGTATGTTTAAGAGACAAAAATTAAAATTTGACTAGCGATTTTTGCGAAGAATGCTGACAAGTTTTGGCAGTTATGCTGGTAAAAAGGTAAGATATGCAAAGTGGTTGTTTTTTAGAGGCGACATTTAATTAAGGGGAATTAACCCTTGATTACTGAGGTAACTTCTAAAAGTACTGAAATTTCATGAAGCAATGTGAATAACAGACAACAGTTGCCTTAAAAATTTCATGAATAACTAAAATTTTTATTCCTTTGTCTCGAAAACATGGCATATGACCTTTGTTGGAATGAGCTGAATGCGTGTGTTCCAATGAGGGGTCATAAAATTTGAACGGAGATTTGTGTGAATAATGCATTAGTACTGCTAGATTTGGGTAAACGGTTCACCCTGGATACCACCCCTTCTATAGTAGATCTTTTCTGCAAATTTTGTCTAAGATTCTATCAACTTTACAAATAAATACGTTCATGAATCACAATCAGATCCACCCCACAATGTTGCATACCAAATATCAAAAGATTCTGCCTGCTGGATCTGGAGAAGAAGATTTTTTAAGAAATATGCCTGAAATGCTCTAAGTTAAAATTTGGGCTCCTATACGGAGCTCAAATATAAACCCAGGGGGCCGATTTGAACAAACTTGAATCAGATCCACCCCACAATGTTGCTTACCAAATATGAAAAGATTCTGAAGCTGGATCTGGAGAAGAAGAATTTTTAAGAAATTTGCCTGAAATGCACTAAGTTCGAATTCGAGCTTCTATAGTGAGCCCAAATATGAAACTAGGAAGCCGATTTGAACAAACTTGAATCAGATCCACCCCGCAATGTTGCATACCAAATATCAAAAGATTCTGCCTGCTGGATCTGGAGAAGAAGATTTTTGAAGAAATTTGCCCGAAATGCACTAAGTTTGAATTCGAGCTTCTATAGTGAGCCCAAATATGAATCCAGGGGGCCGATTTGAACAAACTTGAATCAGATCCACCCGCAATGTTGCATACCAAATATCAAAAGATTCTGCCTGCTGGATCTGGAGAAGATGATTTTTTAAGAAATTTGCCTGAAATGCACTAAGTTCGAATTCGAGCTTCTATAGTGAGCCCAAATATGAATCTAGGAAGCCGATTTGAACAAACTTGAATCAGATCCACCCCACAATGTTGCATACCAAATATCAAAAGATTCTGCCTGCTGGATCTGGAGAAGAAGATTTTTTAATAAATTTTCCCGAAATGCACTAAGTCCGAATTCGGGCTTCTATATTAAGCCCAAATATGAATCTAGGAAGCCGATTTGAACAAACTTGAATCAGATCCACCCCACAATGTTGCATCCCAAATATCAAAAGATTCTGCCTGCTGGATCTGGAGAAGAAGATTTTTTAAGAAATTTGCCTAAATGCACTAAGTTCGAAATCGGGCTCCTATACTGAGCCCAAATATGAACCCAGGGGGCCGATTTGAACAAACTTGAATCAGATCCACCCTACAATGTTGCATACCAAATATCAAAAGATTCTGCCTGCTGGATCTGGAGAAGAAGATTTTTTAAGAAATTTGCCTGAAATGCACTAAGTTCGAAATCGGGCTCCTATACTGAGCCCAAATATTAACCCAGGGGGCCGATTTGAACAATCTTGAATCAGATCCACCCCACAATGTTGCTTACCAAATATGAAAAGATTCTGCCTGCTGGATCTGGAGAAGAAGATTTTTTAAGAAATTTGCCTGAAATGCACTAAGTTCGAATTCGGGCTTCTATAGTAAGCCCAAATATGTATCCAGGGGGCCGATTTGAACAAACTTGAATCAGATCTACCCCGCAACGTTGCATACCAAATATCAAAAGATTCTGCCTGCTGGATCTGGAGAAGAAGATTTTTGAAGAAATTTGCCTGAAATGCACTAAATTCGAATTCGAGCTCCTATAGTGAGCCCAAATATGAATCTAGGGAGCCGATTTGAACAAACTTGAATCAGATCCACCCTACAATGTTGCATACCAAATATCAAAAGATTCTGCCTGCTGGATCTGGAGAAGAAGATTTTCAAAGAAATTTGCCTGAAATGCAGTAAGTTCAAATTTGGGCTCCTATACTGAGCCCAAATATAAACCCAGGGGGCCGATTTGAACAAACTTGAATCAGATCCACCCCACAATGTTGCATACCAAATATCAAAAGATTCTGCCTGCTGGATCTGGAGAAGAAGATTTTTTAAGAAATTTGCCTGAAATGCACTAAGTTCGAAATCGGGCTCCTATACTGAGCCCAAATATGAACCCAGGGGGCCGATTTGAACAAACTTGAATCAGATCCACCCTACAATGTTGCATACCAAATATCAAAAGATTCTGCCTGCTGGATCTGGAGAAGAAGATTTTTTAATGTTTTTCCCATTGCCTACAAGTGTTAAAAAGTGCTGACTCAGCACTTTTTCAAAGTCCCGAAACTGTACCCTATGATAAAACCGATGGCAATTTTTTTTTACCAATCCTTTCTGTTGGTCCTAAGGAAGCTGCACACCAAATAAAAATTCTCAGTGCCGTGCAGTTTTGGAGATATGGGCGTTTTAAATTTTTTCTATTTTTAGCTCCTGCGGTTCCCACGGGGCTGCGAGAAAATTTTTTTTTGCATAAATCAAGTACTCATGACCCAATAAGCCCTCACATAAAATTTGGTTCAAATCAGCCTCTCGGTTTGGAAAATAGAAATTTTGGGCGGGGCAAAAAATTTTGCCCCTCTCATAACAACGCCAAGAATAGCCCCACAAACTTCTCTTGAACAAATCTGAGTCTACACCTCAAAAGGAAGCTGCACACCAAATATCAAGTCTCTGCTACTGCTGGTTCATGAGAAGAAGATTTACAAAGATTTTGGTGCCCCTTGGGGGCGTGGCACCACCCAGGAGGAGGGGCAACTTCATTTGAACAAATCTGAATTGGCATTAGGTAATAAACATTTAGCCAACATTTGAATAAAATTGGGCTAGTGGTTTAGGAGGAGAAGTCGATAATGTAAAGTTAACGCCGGACGGACGACGACGGACGACGGACGCTGGACGACGGACGACGGACAGAAAGTGATTAGTAAAGCTCCCCTTGAGCTTCGCTCAGGTGAGCTAAAAATAGCAATGAGTAGTATGGAGGGATCAACAATATGAACATAATGATCCCTACACCACGACGGAAGAGCCTCCACTTTAGTCGCATAGAATAGCGAAGAAGAGGATCTCCTATAGTAAGAAATCGCGTCCAAAGCTCGTCCAGTACAGTGCTTACAATGCAATACGGACCACACAACAGAATACATGAAGGTTGCGACCTTGCTGGTTGTGATAAAGATGACACGATTTACCCAGTGAAAAAAGATCCTCACATAGAGGAAGATTTCACATTAAGATCCACAGTAGACAAGAGAGTAAATTACTCATGATGAAGATAGAGATGCTATCAACAGGAATGTATTGTGGTTGTTTATCTTAGCAATACCTGCTAAAACAACAGCGCCGGAGGATACGCGTATCCTATCATTCCGTCCTATAGATCAATAGAGCGTTAACAGTATTAGCTCAGAGATCTGGACAAGCCAACACATACGTCTGCAATTGATTAGCAAGCTGTGTCATAAATAAAACATCATTGGGCGCTCCCATAGATAGCAAATCTGATTGAATACTTGTTTGTTGAGAGTCCATTCTGACAGCAACAAGCGACCCGTAAGAGAACGGGAGTCCGATAAAACAATCAGACGACCCAGAATATGACGGACCAAAACTGAACTTGGTGTACTATAACCAACAGACGGATTCTTTCCATTAAATTGAATAACGGAAACGAAAGAGTGCCTCCCTGGTTCCGGAGATACACCACTACTGTCGAATTAAAGGACAGGAATTTGGGCATGCGTTTCTGAATAATGTTCATGCAATGACATAAAGCAAGCCTAAAAAACATTATTCCGCGGAAGTTAAACTGATAGCTAAAAGACTGCGGAACCCAAAGACCCTGGCACTTCGAATCCGTAGGGATCAGTATATATCCCAATCTGTTTGACTGGCAACCGTCATAACAGCCACACTCGGGTCTGGCAACTGCGGCGGCACTCTCTGAGTCAACCACCGAATGTTTGCCCCAGTCTGAATCTCTTGTAACACTAGATAGACAAGAGAATGTATAAATCGAGCAATTCATGGATTGCCGGAAAGTTGCCGTCGAAGAGAAGCTCCTCCGAGAACGAAGCGACTCTGAGAGAGTTCTTAACCTTACTATCCACGCGTGGATGTAGCTAGGGCTGCGTCACGTCTAACCAACTCCAATCAGCCACTGAAGGGCGGAGTTATACGTGAACAAACTACTGCCCTCAAAAGAAATTACATTGAGAATAATATCCCGTAAATCTTTTCTTGAAGACGTAATGATAACGCCTCAGTAAGGCGGATTACGTATAATAAAGCGTCTAAGTTAAGTCTACTATACATAATGTCGTTCCCAACATTGAAATTGGAAAAGACATAAACGGCGAAAAAGAATATATGCAGTCTTTAATCACACCGTCTAGACGCATATGAACTCTCGGTATGCCCTGCTCTGCCAAAATAAACTATTTGTAAAAATGATAAAATGGCAGAAATGAGCCACGCGGACAAGAAACTAAACTATCATGCTTAGTAGCAGGCTTGTATATATATATAAATATATAGCGTCGAAAAATAAAACACATGTTGTAATGACAATATTGGACTGTGTCGGTAAGTCAGGGACAATGTCCCTGTACCAATCGAAAAATCCGAGTCCAATGACGCTATAAGTCTCTTATCCAAGATCGCAGCAATGAAGTCAGAAAAATAATCACTGGAAGAAATGCCAGAAGATATGAAAGGCATCTTCCGATACTACTAAAGGGAAAACTCGAAATCTTTCGAATCCCTTTCGCCATCCTGTCGGACCCTATAAAGCGTTCGGTCGTCCGTAGCTGATGCAACCGCGGACCGCACCGACCCAGCGCCGTCGGATAATTCCTGATCCGACCGAGAAACTGTCAATTGCTGGGATGCTGCGAAACAACTGTGCTAACTCGGATAGCACGTCCGTCACTGAGGCCTGAGGAGAAGCGGTCTTACGATGCATTGCCGCAGGAAGCTCCGAGATCGTTACCCCGTGCATACTTCCGATATGCGAGCGAACGGAGTGTATAGGCCTCGTGTCCCTTGGCTACCGGATGGCGCGACCTATTCGCCGTGGAATCACTGAATGACGAAACTGATCGGATACTCGAGGTCACGTAGCCAATGTGCGGTCGTGTGCCCTGCTGTGAGGATGAGGAAGCAATAAAGACAGTCTCTCGGACTGTCAATATAACGGAGCGTCCCGAGCAACGGACATATGCTCCGAATGTAAAATATCTGAACCACAACATGCGGTCCCCTATGTTGTTGGCTTCCTCCGATCTGTCCTCAATCTGCTGTCACTGGGTGAGTACTAAAGTAATTAAAGTGCTCGCATCACCCAAATCTCCTTCCTAGACCGCAACGGACGAACCCGGCAGCCGAACCATTCGATGAATGTACGCTACACCGGGTGAGCTAGCGAATGTCACTCCGTAAGCGATAGACATATTCCATGAGCACTTATTGCCGCTAACTCTTCATTAACTATGACGACAGAGGCACACTTTTGAAAGACATCTCCATAACTCTTCGAACAAGAAACCAGAAATGCTTGGATAGCAAGCATAAAATAATAATATATATAGCGTCGATCAATAATTCGAAAGTTTGTGTGACATTATTGGACTATGTCGGAACTGAGGGACGATGTCCCTGAACCGAACCAAAAATTTCTAAGTCCACCGACGCTATCAGTTTCTTATCCGGCATCGCAGCATATGTTGTTCCGAAAGGGAAAGCTTGAAATCCTCCGAATCCCTTTCGGTATCCCGTCGGACCGGATGAAACTTTCGGACGTCCGTACCCGCTTCCGCGGAGCGTCCCGACCCAGCATCGTCGGATAAAATATATGCGACAGATTCAGTTGATGCTGGGATGCTGCGATAAACTGTGCTATTAAGGAAAGCACGTCCGTTCCCGAGGCCTGTGCAGTAGCGGACTTACGATGCATTGCCGCTGGAAGCTCCGTGTACGTTGACTCCCGCACACTTCCTATGCGAACGTCCGGAGTCTGCAGGCCTCGAGTCCCCGGCTACCGACCCAGCGCTGTCGGATAATTCTCGATCCGACACCGTTCTGTCGGCTGCTGGGATGCTGCGATAAGCTGTGTTATGTGCACAAGAATGTCCGGCGTCGAGACCTGCGGAGGCGCAGTCTATCGCTGCTTCGCCGAGGGCAGCTCCGCATCAGATGGCTCCCGCATACTTTTCCTATGCGAACGTCCGGAGTCCATCGGTCTCGAATCCCTGGCTGCCGGATGGTGTGACCTGGTCGCCGAAGAATCCTTGATCGGCGAAGCTGGTAATATATCGGCGGTCACGCAGCCAAGGTGCGGTCGTGTGCGCTGACGAGAAGAGGAAGCCTTAGCAGTCTCAGCGGACTGCCTATACAACGGAGCGTCCCGAGCGACGGACGTATGCTCCGCTAGCGACACATTTGTACCACAACATCTGGGGCCAGATGTTGTTGAACGAGAGAGGGGCCTCTCTCGCTTGCCGTCCGGATGGACCGGAACGAGCTATGAACCGGACTAAAAGGCTTCCTCCGTTCTCCCTCCGATCCGCCGTCACTGGGTGTGAATTAAGTTAATTTTATAGTGCTCGCATCACCCCAAAATTCCTTCTAGACCGCAATGGACGAACCCGGCTGCCGAACCATTCGGTGAATGGACGCTACACCGGGCGAGCTAGCGGACGTCAAAGGCCGTCGAACCTACTAGGGTCCTCTTAGGCAATTGGCGTATTACATGAGCACTTTTCCGCTAGCCCTTCATTAATTGTGACGACGGAGGCACACTGTTGGAAGACATCACAGATACATCACCCTAATCTTGATCGTCTGAAATAGAAATTGATAAAGTAGAGTGACCCTGCGGGGAAAGGACCGGAGTGTCCAAATCCCCAACAACATACCGTGACATACGCTTCCCACATTGTCATCGAAATCATACGATACAGAACAGGAGTTAATGCGAGTACACTGACCACATATAGAATGATAATAAGGTCAGAGGAAGACTTCCTCTTAAAACAATTGATCAATATCCTTTCAATGTGAAAAGAAAACAAGTCCTGGTACTCGCACTAACCCCTGGCAATCAAAATACATAATAATAATATGATCCATTAATATAGAAAAAATAATTGAAATCAAAATATTTTGAAAAAATATTTTTTCAGAACAGCCCAAGTTTCTGAAAAGTAACGTTGAGCCCCAATGGATCCCAAGCCTAAGTGTGGACAAAAATTTTAAAAATATTTTAAACAATTTATTCAACACTTACGAACAATAATAATGTATCTAGTTATGATTAAAATAACATAAAGATATTATTATTTAGAAATCCCCCCCTCACACAGAGGGCTGTTGTAAATGTAAACAATGTGTGTAAAAACACTAAAATAAGACTCCAGGCACCCAGGCCCGAAATCAGTTACCAAAAATACACTATCTGATGCAAAACAGAGACTTCCAGGGAAGAAACTGCAGAACATCAGATGGTAGATGCAGAACACAACGCCTAACCACCCGTAGGTGAAGACGTAAACATGGGGAAAGAACAGAATTCATTCTGTTATTCAGCTAAAACTCCCAAGAAATTTTAGTAATAATAATTACAGAAACTATGCCAAAAGCATGGGAGAATAGCAAGGGGGAACTTAAAGGACAGGGAGAGAGGAAAACACTTGAAACAACAGTGTAACTAAATAATCAGAATGACAACAAAATGGCTGCTGCCTTGAAAATAGGTAACTTAACATAATTTCATTAAAAAATTTTAAGTTACAGCCCTGATAATATTCTGTCACACATTCTTTTCCTCTCCTCCTTTTCTATCCTCCTTAGAATCACCATTTCACTAATATTTATGTGTCTGGCATCATTTAAACTGAGATTTAAAAGCACAAAGATCAGTCAGATGCTAACTGATGAAGGGCCAAACTTAGAATGATAAATGGCGCCAATTTCGGAACGTCCTTGACACTGCGCATGCGCAGTAGGGGCGAAGTGTGGAGGGCCTTTCAGGACATGTTTTCTTTAGTTTTAGATGCAAATTTTGGGGATTGGGGGGCAAAATTTGTGTTTGGCCCTATATTTTAAGAGTTAGCACCAGCTATGTCTGGGTCATTGGTACAGTATAAAAATATGGCACCAAGCATCATTCTTTCTATAGTGCCTGCTAAATGTTATAATCAGCAGGGAGGTATGAGTGCCAACTCATGGGAGGGCCATCCCCGTCTGGGCCAGACATGTTAACTCTCCCGGAATGCCCGGGATTCCCCCTGAATTAGCTATCCCCTCCCGCCCGGGAGTCAATTTGGACCAAAAATCTCCCGGAAAGTCGACATACAGACAAAAACTGAATCCACCAGCTTTTGTTTACAAATACAAAAGCATGTGCTCTACTCTCAATGGCAAGGTCATTAAGTTTGTGTGAAACGTCACCACTTACGTAAGAACTGATGACCAATTCTCATTTTTGTCAATGGCCGTGTTGTGATTATTGCAACACAGTTGACAGGCGGATTAAATGAATTTGAGATGCAGGATAATTGCTGAAATTGATTATATATTAAAGGCACACCTTTGCTTGTATACAGGTAGCAGTCAAATCGAAAAATAAATTCCATACGTATAAATTCTTGTCCAATCGAAAAATGTGCAAAAATACGCACAAATTTATTGTGCATATTGGATTTCACTTTCAGATAATTATAGCCAATTTTGGAGACAGACGGCTCAAACATATGAGTTGCTGTAATTTTCAATATATTAGGAAAAATTTCCGATTCGCAATTTTATAAAGCAGGCTGTGAAAAAAATTATGTTTTTGGTGAAAAAAATCTATAAAAAGTTGGTAATTTACGGCACTTGCACGTTTTTTCATTCGTAGTGATAAATGGACAACAAAATATCCCCGAGATGTTTCGTCCTGGGCTGGCTGTGGCATAATTTTCACGTTTCACTGAAAAATGATCACCCCATTCCAAATCCCCTTCGTAAATGACCAACTACTTCCAGTGAGTAACCGGTGTGGTTAGGTGAGGCGCTGGGCTTTGGAAGATCGAATTACCACAACAACCGGGCTCTGGGGTGTGCCTAAACACCACAGATCGCCGCAGGTTACCGCAGGTCGCCGCAAGTACCCATAATTACCCAAATGGATCCAAAACTTTCAACACAGCACCATAACTGATATAGTGCTGAAAAGGTCGAAAATATCTCCAAACATTTTGTACATAAAACCATTGAAATATGGTTGTCATTGGAACAAGCTCAGATATTGGCACATGACCACATCCATATTTCTGATTTCTGTTTTTCTCTATATTTCTATGGTTTGGCTTTTGAAAGGACAAATTGTTCAAATAAAACACATTAGGGTGGAATGTTTAATGTATGTGTGTGTGAGGGGGGGGGGGGGGGGGGGGTAACATGGAAATTATTGATGTGCTGCCCACGTGCAAAAATCTCACTGACAAGCATCCGAGTCTCACTGGGAGCTCATCAAAATCTCACGGACAGTCTCCTCCAGAGGTTAACAGGTCTGGGTCACTCACCACCAGTTAGTAGAAAGTTGACGTATGTTTCTTTGATGTATTGTTGTTGGGCTGTTTCCTGTTATGTGTGTGTGTGGGGGGGAGGGGGAGGGGGTATTTGGTATTAATTTATATTTAAAATTGATCGATCCACACATGGTTTCTACACGCAAAAAAAAATCTCCCTGAAAATCATGTCATCTCCCTGAAAATTTTCTTCAATCTCCCTGAAAAAAATTTTGGGAGGTTAACATGTCTGGTCTGGGCCGTTGGTAAGTATAAAAAATATTATAAATTATTTAAATTTATCATATTTTTATACTACAACCAATGGCCCAGACTAGCTAAATCGTAAAAAGGCTGGAGGGCCTAGGACTTAAAAAGGAAAATCCTATCTCTCAATTACTTCAATAAAGAATAGCTCCTACAGGAGAATAGGAGAAGACATAGGAATTACATATGTCCTTCTCTTATAAGAAAAGAGAATGACATAAAACCAACAATGTAATTGAGAATTACATAATTTCTCCATTTAATGCCAGCATAACCCATTATGCTAATTCGGTGAAGAAAACAAATTATAAAGCTAGTCCAGAGAATGGGATGCTTTATACTCATTTTAAAGTGTCCGTGGATTGTATAGAGACGCTCGTTTGACACGTAACATATACAAATGCTTCACAGTGAGCAGCACTTTAAAAACAGTACAGAAATGAGACATAGTTATTGCTTCACACCGAGCTACACATTACAACCACCCAGCACAGACAATGGACTATTGTCTCTGGAGGCACTCCCTTGCTTTTCACTTTAAAGCCAGATACATAAGGGAAAAACCGCCCCCCCCCCCCCCCCCTTCCCCTTGTTCTGAAGGAAAATTCCGAAGAGGGCAGCAGAATGGCGTCAGTGCTCGTGCAGAGTGCCTAAACATCTTCTAGATGTAATATTAATGGCTGACATTCTGAGCAACAGAAAGAGGACTGAAAGATCTAAGGTCACCGGAGATGGACTCTAAATTTCTAAGGTAAAACTTGGTAAATAAAGAGGGCTGTGTCAAAGTATGCAGCCTTCATAAGATCAGTAATGGTTATACTGTTAGAATAAGCCCAAGAAGCCCAAGAAGTGGACAGAACTCCAACCTCATGCGCTGAAATCTTGTTGACAGAATGTTGATCCAAAGATAGACTTTCATAGGCAGTACGTATTGTCAACTGACTACATCTGGCAATCGAGTGAACAGATATATCTTTTCTGTTAGGAATCAACGAAAGAATCTTTTTTTTCCCTTTCTAATATAACCTGATCGATGTTTATAAATATGCATTGCTCTAACTGGACACAGCAACGGTCTACGGTTGTCCGAGGACGGTAAAGCCTTAATGATAATAGGCTCTGGCAACTTATCCGGAATCTGATTCTTAGCCAAAAATCCCATTTCCGTAGTAAGGGTAACAGTATTACCCACACTACGGTAATGGGAATCATCAACATATAATGCATGAAGTTCACTGACTCTTCTGGCAGATGCAAAGGCTAAGAGAAAGGCCATTTTATAGGTCAAGAATTTGAACATCGTCTAACAGCTCAAAAGGAGCTTCTTGAAGCTTCAACAGAACCCAAGCCAAATTCCATTTAGGAATTAATCTGAGGGTTCTAGGTCTATTAATAGAGAAATTTCTAACTAGCTTGGATAAAGAAGAATCTGATCCAATAGCCAAGTTATCATGATGAGCATAAGCGTCTGATAACATAGACCTATAGCCCTTAATAGTGACGGGCTGAAAGTTTAATACATCAAACAAGAAGACCAGGAAATTGGCAAACTGTGGAATGGACGGATACATAGTTCAACAAAGAGGAGGCCCTCCTACAGTTAGAAATTGCGCCCACTGCTCGTCCTGTAAACTGTTTTCCGCGCAGGAAGGCCTGCACAACACAAATACGTGAAGGCTGAGACCTTCCAGGTTGTTATGCAGTGGACGGGACTTCCCCTGATATAGAAGGTCCTTTCGAGGAAGAAGCTTCCGGGGAATGTCCCATAACAGACACCTGAGAAGATTGATCCAGTTTTTCTGTGACGACAGAGATGCTACTAGCAGGATTTTGCAGTGAGACTGTTTGATTTTTAACAGAATCTGCTGAATCAATGGAGCAGGAGGATATGCATATCCTATCATTCCGTCCCATGAGATCGATAGAGCATCTACTGCATATGCTCGATGATCTGGGCATAGCGACACAAATGTCAATAATTGATTGTTCAGGTGTGTCGCAAAAAGATCTATCATGGGATGATCCCACTGGTAGCAGATCTGACTGAATACTCGCTTGTTGAGAGTCCACTCCAATGGTAACAGGCAACCTTTTCGTGAAAGTGAGTCTGCTAGTACATTCAGATGACCCGGTATATGACAGACTGAGAGGTGAACGAGATGACTCAGAGCGAACAGGAGAACCCTCTCTGTTAATTCGCATAACGGAATTGAATGAATGCCACCTTGGTTCCTGAGATAAAGCTACTACCGTCAAGTTGTCCGACAGAATCTGAACATGGACGTTCGCTATTTGAACAATCCAATGTTGTAGTGCTAGCCAGATAGACATCATCTCCTTGATGTTTATGTGCATCTCCAGGAACTGAGGGTCCCAAAGACCCTGACACTTCAAGTCTGTGGGACTTACGGATGCACCCCAGCCCGTCTGACTCGCATCCATCATAATCGTGAAGGCCGGATCCGGTAGTTGAGGCAGAACTCCCTGAGTCAACCACTGGAGATCCACCCAAATCTGAACCTTTTGTTTTACTAGGTCCGTTAAAACAATCTTGGTTTCGAATGAATGCATCTTCACACTCCAGTTCTGAGTAAAGAATATCTGGAGGGGATGCATGCGCAGACGGCCCATCGGAATAAGATCCACAGCCGCTCCGCACAGCCCCATCATGTGCATAATAAACTCACTCGCAGTCACTGCGGGAGAGTTTAGACAAAAACAAGCATAATAGCTGGGTCCGACTTTTTCTCGTTTACTATGAAACCGAGACGTCGGAACAACTGAAGCAGACTCTGAACATCGTTCTGAAGAATTATTCTGTCGCCGTATCTCTGTAGAATGTGGTCCAAGTAAGCCGACGTTACCACGGCTGAATGAGCTCAGAAGTATGACATTACCGAGTTCATTATTCAAGTGAAAGCCCAAGGAACCAGGTTCAGACTGAAGCGCACATTGCTCTGAACTGATAAACCTCTCCCTGCACGGCAAAATGCAGGTACTTTCTGAATCCTGGATGTACCAGGACATGAAAGTAGGCGTCCTTTAGATCTATGCTTGCCACATAGTCGTCCACTCGAATGCTCGCTCTTACCGACCGAATGGTTTTCATATAGAACTTTGGAGCTATGATCAATTTGTTTATCCAGCTCAAGTCTATTACCGGTTGGAACGAGCCATCTGGCTTCGGTACGAGGAACAGGTGACTGTAAAAAGCTGGAGAATTTTGATTCTCAACGACCTCTATTGCTTTCTTTGATAAGAGAGCCTGTATCACCGCAAGGAGAGACTCTCTTTTGGAAGGATTTGCCGAAAGATTTGTCCAACACGGACATCTTGTAAGTGGGGGCTTTGCAGCAGGCCTGCCAAGACTACATTTCTCACCCACTGATCTTCCGTGACTTCCATCCAGTTTTTCGTGAAGTATGATAAGCTTCCGCCAACTGGAAAGCAACCGAGGTCTAGACCGTCACCTGTACAACTTGCGAGGCTTGCGGGAGGAGGAACTACTTTCTCCCTGTGACGAACCTCGTCCCGTCGGCTTAGGGGCGTCTGACTTACTGTCTCGATCAGACTTGTGCCCCTTTCCTAAGTTGCTATATTGACGACCTCCGGAGTAACAGTAAGAGGGTTTTCTTTACCCTCGTGAGGAGTTCCCTTTCGATGATTGTGAAGTGGAACAACCTCGCCTTCTCTGGCCTGCTGAAGCGTGTTGTTGAGACGCAGATTTCAATAGCAGTGCACTGGAAGCTTTCTTGGTAGCTTGTTCATAAACTAACAAAAGCTTGTCGTCAAATAGTGTGTGTCCGGAGACCAGAGCGACTCGGAGAGAGCTTTTCATCCTGTCATCAATAATTGATGATGGCGCAAGGGCTGCATCATGTCTAACCAACTCCAAATTTGCCACTGTCAGGGCAGAGTGTTACGTGACATACATGACTGCCCTATTCCTTAGCGAGGAACAAACGTCCTCAAATTTCTTTCCATTTAGACGTTCTGCCATAGCCCTGGTGATATGGTCTGCATAGGACATGGCGTTCAGAATTGCTCTATCAGATGAAATAGAAGATTCCATCACGTCCGAGCGTAAATTGAATGATGTAGGCAAGGACATATCTAAATCCCCAGCCTGCTCATCCAAATGCAGAGGAGCTCTCTGGGCATCTTCTCCAACAGTTTTAAAATAACGTAGTCCAGGAAACGGTATACTGATTGAAGATGCAGATAAGAAACCGCCTTTCTTCTTGGCACTTGCTAGGTTGAATATGGCGTCATTAACAGGGCCGAAGGCCTCCGACACCTGCCAAGATTGTTCCGGGAAGGAAAGAACATTATCTTTCCTTCGCACAAAATCTCTGTCCAGAGACGACAGCAGTTTCTGCCTAGCAGACGCAGCTTGCTGATCAGGTGGAACAAAGTCAGGATAGTATTGATGATGAAATTCATTGCTACCATATGTTGTTCCGAAAGGGAAGGGTAATCCTCTTCCTTGTCCCTTTCACCATGTGACTGATTGAGCTGAGAATTTCGGACAACTGGCTGCTGGAATAAGAGGTCTTATTCCCTGTTTAATATTAAGGAGCACCTTAGCAGCCAGTTCTGTTTGTTCATCAGAGCGTGACGACGGCAGCACACTTTGGATGGGTGTTGCAATACCATCACCATGTTCTTGTTCCTCTGAAAAAGAAACTGAAAAACTCGAATTATCCTGCGGTGACAGCTCCGGCATAGAAACCTCACCACCTTCGACATATCGCGACACCCGTCTCCAACGTCTGTCATAACAATGTAGACAAGTAGGACAAAAATATACGTAGGAATGCATCGACTACAGGCAAGGCAACAAGCATTAAGAGCAGTAAGCTTTCATAATTACAATCAAAAGACAGTTGATAGCACTCCTACAAATTCCACAACACAAATACATGATAAGGATACATGAATAATAGCAATCAAATTAATTTCGAAACAATTATAAAAAAAAAATTTCAAATTTTTTTTTTTTGAAAAGGCCTAAGTTCCCAATGGGAACATCATGAGCCCAAGGGCATCCCAATAGAGCCTAAGTGTGGACAAAATCCAAATTTTTTGAGCTACACTACAAGAGTCATAACCAATGCATCCTACAGTAATTCTAAAGTATTATAATACTAAATACTACATGTTAAGGGTGTTGCCAAAAGTAAACAACGTCAATAGAAATGAAAGTGTCAATGACACTGTAGCTCAACTTGTTAAGACATGTACATGTATAGTATGTGACACAGCAATGACAAACATCTAGGTAATGACCTGATAACAAAGGTACTTATAAAGTATTGTAATGGTCTGTACATAAATACTGAGAGTAGCCTGTAACAAATGTATAGGTAAAGTATTGTAAAGGTGGGCGACAGTAAGATGCTAAACTAGAAAAGAAATCTTTGAGCCCCAGAGTGGGTCTGACTGAACCCCAAAATATGTGTTCTCATAGCACAGTGATAACAAAGGCACCCCAAAACACTTGTTCTCGTCCCAAGATGATAATAAAGGTACCCCAAGAAGTTTCATGAAGATCGGTTCATAAATACAGCCTCTAGCCCGAGCCGTATTGACATGCGCACTTACTGTGTGTAAGTAGCACTGAATAAATCAAAATTCATCTAATTTGCATAATTTCTGCACGAGAAAAAAACCTGCATTATATGTGATGTATTTCACGTTATTAAACATTCACACAAAAATGTATTCAAATCAGAACTTTCATACAGAAGTTCTGTACAAAAAACTGATTGCACTAATTTTGGTACAAAATGGCTGCTGGTTGAATTGAATTTTGGACCACACCCCAAAACACTCGTTCTCATCCCTCGGTGATAACAAATGTACCCAAGAAGTTTCGTAAAGATCGGTTCATAAATACGGCCTCTAGCCTGAGCCGTATAGAAGTTGTGTACAAACAAGAGGCCCCAGAGGGCCTGAGGGCGCTCACCTGACATGGTAGCCTAAATATCAACCCACAGAATTGATTTCAACAAGTTGCATCTGCTCCTCCTAAGAAAAGATTATACCAAATATCCAAAGATTCTGACCGGTAGATCTAAAAAAAAGAAGAATTTTAAAGAATATTCCTTGTTTTGAATCCCACAGAGAGCCCATATATGAACCCAGGGACTTGGCTTTAACAAACTTGAATATCACCCCCCCTAAGGATGCTGCACACCAAATATCAAAACATTCTGACTTCTGGATCTGAAGATGATTTTTAAAGAAAATTCCTCATTTTGAACTAAGTTACAATTCGAGCTCCCACAGTCCAAATATTGACCTAGGGGCATGGCTTGAACAAATTTGAATCTCACCCTCCTAAGGATGCTGCATACCAAATATCAAAACATTCCGACTGCTGGATCTGAAGAAGATTTTTAAAGAAAATTCCTCATTTTGAACTAAGTTATCATTCAGGCTCTCCCCCCCCCCCCCACTCCCCCCCCCCAAGCATGGTGCATACCCAATATCAAAAGATTCTGCCTTCTGGATCTTGAGAAGAAGATTTTCAAAGAAATTTGCCTGAAATGCACTAAGTTCAAATTTGGGCTCCTATACTGAGTCCAAATATAAACCCAGGGAGCCGATTTGAACAAACTTGAATCAGATCCACCCCACAATGTTGCATACCAAATATCAAAAGATTCTGCCTGCTGGATCTGGAGAAGAAGATTTTTTTAAAGAAATCTGCCTGAAATGCACTTAGTTTGAATTCAGGCTTCTATAGTGAGCCCAAATATGAATCCAGGGGGCCGATTTGAACAAACTTGAATCAGATCCACCCCACAATGTTGCATACCAAATATCAAAAGATTCTGCCTGCTGGATCTGGAGAAGTTCAGAATCAGGCTCCTATACTGAGCCCAAATATGAACCCAGGGGGCCGATTTGAACAAATTTGAATCAGATCCACCCTACAATGTTGCATACCAAATATCAAAAGATTCTGCCTGCTGGATCTGGAGAAGAACATTTTTTAATGTTTTTCCCATTGCCTACAGTGTTAAAAAGTGCTGGTGGATCTGGAGAAGAAGATTTTTTAAGAAATTTGCCTGAAATGCACTAAGTTCGAATTCAAGCTTCTATAGTGAGCCCAAATATGAATCTAGGGAGCCGATTTGAACAAACTTGAATCAGATCCACCCCACAATGTTGCATAACAAATATCAAAACATTCTGCATGTTGGATCTGGAGAAGAAGATTTTTTAAGAAATTTGCCTGAAATGCACTAATTAAAAAATCGGGCTCCTATACTGAGCCCAAATATGAACCCAGGGGGCCGATTTGAACAAACTTGAATCAGATCCACCCTACAATGTTGCATACCAAATATCAAAAGTTCTGCCTGCTGGATCTGGGAGAAGAAGATTTTTTAAGAAATTTGCCTGAAATGCACTAAATTCGAATTCGACCTTCTATAGTGAGCCCAAATATGAATCTAGGGAGCCGATTTGAACAAACTTGAATCAGACTCACCCCACAATGTTGAATACCAAATATCAAAAGATTCTGCCTGCTGGATCTGGAGAAGATTTTTTAAGAAATTTGCCTGAAATGCACTAAGTTCGAAATCGGCTCCTATATTGAGCCCAAATATGAACTCAGGGGGCCGATTTGAACAAGCTTGAATCAGATCCATCCTACAATGTTACATACCAAATATCAAAAGATTCTGCCTGCTGGATCTGGAGAAGAAGATTTTTGAAGAAATTTGCCTGAAATGCACAAAGTTTGAATTCGAGCTTCTATAGTGAGCCCAAATATGAATCTAGGGAGCCGATTTGAACAAACTTGAATCAGATCCACCCCACAATGTTGCATACCAAATATCAAAAGATTCTGCCTGCTGGATCTGGAGAAGATTTTTGAAGAAATTTGCCTGAAATGCACTAAGTTCAGAATCAGGCTCCTATACTGAGCCCAAATATGAACCCAGGGGGCCGATTTGAACAAATTTGAATCAGATCCACCCTACAATGTTGCATACCAAATATCAAAAGATTCTGCCTGTTGGATCTGGAGAAGAACATTTTTTAATGTTTTTCCCATTGCCTACAGTGTTAAAAAGTGCTGACTCAGCACTTTTTCAAAGTCCTGAAAAAAGTACTTTGTGATCAAACCTATCATTCTATTCTACTGGATAGAAGTAAGCGTTATACAAAATAAGAATTCTCTATGCCGTGTAGTTTTGGAGATATGGCAGTTTTAAGGTTTTTCCTATTTTTAGCTCCCGAGGTTCCCACGGGGCAACGAGAAAATTTTTTTTTGCATCAATCAACTATTTATGACCCATTATCATCTCATATCAAATTTGGTTCACATCAACCTCACAGTTCTGAAAATAGAAATTTTAGGCGTGGCCAAAATTTTTGCCCATCCCATAACAAAGGCAAATAATGCCCGACAAACTTCTCTTGAACAAATTTGATTCTAAACCTCAAAAGGACTCTGTATACCACATATCAAGTCTCTGCTACTGGTGGTTCATTAGAAGAAGATTTTCAAAAAATTTGGCCATTTTTTCCCCACCCCTCTGCTCAATATGAGCCGAAACCTAATTTGCATAAAAATCAAAATGCCCCTATATAACCACTACTTACATGAAATTTAAATTAAATGTGGCCAACGGTTTAGTAGAAAGAGGCTCAAACACCACCTTCACGCAGGACGACGGACGACAGACGACGGACGAAGAGTGATAAGAAAAGCTCACCCTGACTTTCAGTCAGGTGAGCTAAAAACTGATCAGACCTAACTTTGGTACAAAATGGCCACTGGCAGCCATCTTGAATTTTGGACTACACCCAGAAACACTTGTTCTCGTCCCAAGGTGATAACAAAGGTACCCAAGACGTTTCGTGAAGATTGGTTGATAAATACAGCCCCTGTCCAGAGCCGTATTGACATGTGTTCTTACTGTGTGTCAGCTGCACTGAAAAAATCAAAGTTCATCTAATTTGCATACTTTCTGCACGAGAAAAGAAGCCGTATTATATGTGATGTATCCCATGGTACTAAACATTCACACAAAAAATTATTCAAATCAGTGCTTTCATATGGAAGTTCTGCGCAAAAATCTGATTGCACCTAATTTTGAACAAAATGGATACCATCAGCCATCTTGAATTTCGGACCGGACCCCAAAACACTCGTTCCCGTCCCATGGTGATACCAAAGGTACCCAAGAAGTTTCGTAATGATCGGTTCATAAATACGGCCTCTAGCCCGAGCCATATTGGCATTTGCACTTACAGTGCTGAAAGTAACACTAAATACATCAACGTTAGTCTAATTTGCTTAATTTACGCACGAGAAAAAAACCTGTATTATTTGCGATGTATCTCATGGTACTAAACATTCACACAAAACAAATTTCAAATCAGAGCTTTCATGTGGAAGTTCTGCGCAAAAATCTGATTGCACCTAATTTTGTACAAAATGGCTGCCAGCAGCCAATTTGAATTTCGGACCGGATCCCAAAACACTCGTTCTCGTCCCACGGTGATAACAAAGGTACCCAAGAAGTTTTGTAAAGATCGGTTCATAAATACAGCCTCTAGCCCGAGCCGTTTTGAATTGCTGACGGACAGACGGCCAGACGGATGACTTACGTCAAAGTTGAGCTAAAAAACGGAAACAAAACAACAGGCACACAAAAAAGGCCCAAAGTTAGTAACTGATTTAAATGCTACCAGATGCAAAGCTAGATCTTCATACGAAGAAAAAACGATATATCGGATAGAAGATGCAAGACCAAAACAACCCAACCCCCCTAGGGTGAGGACGTAACCATGGAGATAAACAGAATAAAATTTCTGTAATACATGTTAAACTCCCAAGAAATTTAATGAAAAATTTCAATAAAAACAGCCAAAAAGCTTAGGAGTTTAACAGGAGGGGTTCATGGAAGGATAGGGAAGGAACATCATTAGCAAGAATGATGACGTCAGGTGCATGTTCCGAAAATGGGAAACAGGAAATAATTTTTATAATTATTATAAAGTTACAGCGCTGAATGTTTGAAACCACCGTTGTTCACTTCCATCATCCATTTATAGCCTTGAATCCAGCAATTCTTTCATTGATTTGTGTCTGGCATCCTCAAACTAGAGGCTCTACAGTGCCTGTAATCGCTCACCTGGATATACATATAAAAAGTTAAAAAATTTATAGTAATTTCTATATTTTTTATACTTACCAATGACCCAGACATAGCTGGCTGGTGCTAACTCTTAAAATATAGGGCCAAACACAAATTTTGCCCCCCAATCCCCAAAATTTGCATCTAAAACCAAAGAAAACATGTCCTGAAAGGCCCTCCACACTTTGCCTCTACTGCGCATGCGCAGTGTCAAGGACGTTCCGAAATTGGCGCCATTAATCATTCTAATAACCAGTGCCTGGTAAGCGCTATGTACTCAGCGAGGAGGCAAGAGTTCCCAACTCCTGGGAGGGCCATCCCCATCTGGGTCATTGGTAAGTATAAAAAATATAGAAATTACTATAAATTTTTTAACATTTTTATACTGTACCAATGACCCAGACATGGCTGAATAGTAAAAAGGCTGGAGGGCCAAGGACATAGAGCAAAATGGAATACGCTCAATAAAATAAAATAGAGTCATCCCCTGTAGGGAAAAAGAAGTAATAGGCCTTACATGTATCTTTCTTATTTATGATAAATTAGAAAGATACAACACCTTCCAAAATTGAGCTTCATACATCCATGTACTCTATTAATATCCAATATAATCCTTATACTAATAATTTTTAAAGTAAGCCAATAAATAAAGTAAGTCTAGAGAATAGAGACTCTTATACTCCTAAAAGTGTCTGAGGATTGCATAATCATGTCCGTTGACATATGCTATATTCAAAAGCTATACTTTAAAAACTAAGACTTGAATGAATTTTAAAAAACCTAAACTTCTCACTAAACAACCATCCCAATAACAGCTCAGAATTACTAACTCCGGAGGAGGTATCCCCTTGTTTTCATAGTAAAACAGGTGACCCAAGGGAACACCCTCCCTTTTTCTTGCCCTGGGTCAAATAGCCCACAGCGAAGAGGGCAGCAGAACGGAGACACTGCCGAAACAGACAGCCTACCTAGCTATAGTAGCATCTGTTAAGTGAATGACATTCTGAGCAGTAGATAATAGACCTAACAATAGAGGCCTCCAGAAATGGACTCGATATTTCTGAGATAAAAATTCATGAATGTGGATGGCTGAGCGCAATGAGCGGCCTTCAAAAATCTATAATAGCGACACTATTAATGTAAGCCCAAGAAGTAGAAGAACTCTTACTTCATGAGCCGAAATCTTAAGCACAACTGCTAAGTCAATGATATACCATAAGCAGTACCGATAGTTAATAGAATCCATTAACAATAAAATGGAGCGTAACGTCCTTCTACTAGGCATCAAAGACAGAAGAAGCTTACGCCCATAGTAATAAACAGATATCTGTTTATAAATACATAAACTCTACCCGGAAAGAGTAAAGGCCTATGCCCATACGAAGACGGAAGGACCTTAAAAATAATAGGTTCCAGATAATAGGAGCCTAACTCTTATGCAAAAATCCAACCTAAATAGTAACGGAAGTAGTGATTCCGAAACTACGAAAGTGAAAATCATCCATCGATAGTGCATGAAACTCACTGACTCTACAGTAAAAGAGAAACCAACAGAATTACTGTCTAAAAGGTCAGAATTTGAAAACTACTGTTTCCAGAGGCTCAAATGATTACTTAGCTAAATAAGAACCGAAGTTAAAATCCATATAGGAATTTAATCTAAAGATTCTAAGTCTATTTATCAAAAAGTTACTAACTGACTTAGATAAAGAGACATAAGACTCAATTGTAAACTATCGTAGAGTGCATAGGTATGAGGTAACATAAACCTATAACCTTAATAATAACAGGCTGCAGTAGATCTTGTGAAACAAGTATACTAAAAAATTGCAATGAGTAGTATGGAGGGATCAACAATATGAACATAATGATCCCTACACCAACGACGGAAGAGCCTCCACTTTAGCCGCATAGAATAGCGAAGAAGAGGATCTCCTATAGTAAGAAATCGCGTCCAAAGCTTGTCCAATACAGTGCTTACAATGCAAAACGGACCACACAACGGAATACATGAAGGTTGCGACCTTGCGGGTTGTGATAAAGATGACACGATTTACCCATTAAGACCCACAGTAGACAAGAGAGTAAATTACCCATGATCTCTGTGAAGATAGAGATGCTATCAACAGAAATGTATTGTGGTTGTTTATCTTAGCAATACCTGCTGAAACAACAGCGCCGGAGGATACGCGTATCCTATCATTCCGTCCTATAGATCAATAGAGCGTTAACAACATTAGCTCAGAGATCTGGACAAGCCAACACATACGTCTGCAATTGATTAGCAAGCTGTGTCGTAAATAAATCATCATTGGGCGCTCCCATAGATAGCAAATCTGATTGAATACTTGTTTGTTGAGAGTCCATTCTGACAGCAACAAGCGACCCGTAAGAGAACGGGAGTCCGGTAAAACAATCAGACGACCCGGAATATGACGGACCAAAACAGAACTTGGTGTACTATAACCAACAGACGGATTCTTTCCATTAAATTGAATAACGGAAACGAAAGAGTGCCTCCCTGGTTCCGGAGATACGCCACTACTGTCGAATTAAAGGACAGGATTTGGGCATGCGTTTCTGAATAATGTTCATGCAATGACATAAAGCAAGCCTCAAAAACATTATTCCGCGGAAGAAAACTGGTTGCTAAGAGACTGCGGAACCCAAAGACCCTGGCACTTCGAATCCGTAGGGATCAATATTATATCCCAATCTGTTTGACTGGCAACCGTCATAACAGCCACACTCGGGTCCGGCAACTGCGGTGGCACTCTCTGAGTCAACCACCGAATGTTTGCCACAGTCTGGATCTCTTGTAACACTAGATAGACAAGAGAACGTGTAAATCGAGCAATTCATGGATTGCCGAAAAGTTGCCGTCGAAGAGAAGCTCCTCCGAGAACGAAGCGACTCTGAGAGAGTTCTTAACCTTACTATCCACGCGTGTGGATGTAGCTAGGGCTGCGTCACGTCTAACCAACTCCAATCAGCCACTGAAGGGCGGAGTTATACGTGAACAAACTACTGCCCTCAAAAGAAATTACATTGAGAATAATATCCCGTAAATCTTTTCTTGAAGACGTAATGATAACGCCTCAGTAAGGCGGATTACGTATGATAAAGCGTCTAAGTTAAGTCTACTATACATCATGTCGTTTCCAACACTGAAGTTGGAAAAGACATTAACGGCGAAAAAGAATATATCCAGTCTTTAACCACACCGTCTAGACGCATATGAACTCTCGGTATGCCCTGCTCTGCCAAAATAAACTATTCGTATAAATGATAAAATGGCAGAAATGAGCAACGCGGACAAGAAACTAAACTATCATGCTTGGTAGCAGGCTTGTATATATATATATATATAGCGTCGAAAAATAAAACACATGTTGTAATGACAATATTGGACTGCGTCGGTAAGTCAGGGACAATGTCCCTGAACCGATCGAAAAATCCGAGTCCAATGACGCTATAAGTCTCTTATCCAAGATCGCAGCAATGAAGTCCAAAATAACAATCACTGGAAGATAATGCCAGAAGATATGAAAGGCAGCTTCCAATACTACTAAAGGGAAAACTCGAAATCTTTCGAATCCCTTTCGCCATCCTGTCGGACCCTATAAAGCGTTCGGTCGTCTGTACCTGATGCAACCGCGGACCGCACCGACCCAGCGCCGTCGGATAATTCCTGATTCGACCGAGAAACTCAATTGCTGGGATGCTGCGAAACAACTGTGCTAACTCGGATAGCACATCCGTCACTGAGGCCTGAGGAGAAGCGGTCTTACGATGCATTGCCGCTGGAAGCTCCGTGATCGTTACCCCGTGCATACTACCAATATGCGAGCGAACGGAGTGTATAGGCCTCGTGTCCCTTGGCTACCGGATGGCGCGACCTATTCGCCGTGGTATCACTGAATGACGAAACTGATCGGATACTCGAGGTCACGTAGCCAATGTGCGGTCGTGTGCCCTGCTGTGAGGATGAGGAAGCATTAAGGACAGTCTCTCGGACTGTCAATATAACGGAGCGTCCCGACCGACGGACATATGCTCCGAAAGTAAAATATCTGAACCACAACATGCGGTCCCCTATGTTGTTGGACGAGAGAGGGACCTCTCTCGCTCACAGCCCGGACGGACCTGGACAAGCCAGGAACCGGACTAACAGGCTTCCTCCGATCTGTCCTCAATCTGCCGTCACTGGGTGAGTACTAAAGTAATTAAAGTGCTCGCATCACCCAAATCTCCTTCCTAGACCGCAACGGACAAACCCGGCAGCCGAACCATTCGATGAATGTACGCTACACCGGGTGAGCTAGCGAATGTCACTCCGTAGGCGATAGACATAATCCATGAGCACTTATTGCCGCTAGCTCTTCATTAACTATGACGACAGAGGCACACTTTTGAAAGACATCTCCGTAACTTTGCGAACAAGAAACCAGAAATGCTTGGTTATAGCAAGCATAAAATAATAATATATATAGCGTTGTTCAATAATTCGAAAGTTTGTGTGACATTATTGGACTATGTCGGAACTGAGGGACGATGTCCCTGAACCGAACCAAATATTTCTAAGTCCACCGACGCTATCAGTTTCTTATCCGGCATCGCAGCATTCTGGTCCGACGAAAGAAGCTGTAGAAGACCAAGTCAGATGACATACACAACAGCATATGTTGTTCCGAAAGGGAAAGCTCGAAATCCTCCAAATCCCTTTCGGTATCCCGTCGGACCGGATGAAACTTTCGGACGTCCGTACCCGCTTCCGCGGAGCGTCCCGACCCAGCATCATCGGATAAAAAATATGCGACAGATTCAGTTGATGCTGGGATGCTGCGATAAACTGTGCTATTTAGGAAAGCACGTCCGTTCCCGAGGCCTGTGCAGTAGCGGTCTTATGATGCATTGCCGCCGGAAGCTCCGTGTACGTTGACTCCCGCACACTTCCTATGCGAACGTCCGGAGTCTGCAGGCCTCGTGTCCCTGGCTACCGGATGGTGTGACCTGTTCGCCGAAGAATCCTTGATCGGCGAAGCCGGTAATATATCGGCGGTCACGCAGCCAAGGTGCGGTCGTGTGCGCTGAGAGAAGAGGAAGCCTTAGCAGTCTCCGCGGACTGCCTATACAACGGAGCGTCCCGAGCGACGGACGTATGCTCCGCTTGCGACACATTTTGTACCACAACATCTGGGGCCAGATGTTGTTGAACGAGAGAGGGACCTCTCTCGCTTGCCGTCCGGAAGGACCGGAACGGGCTATGAACCGAACTAAAAGGCTTCCTCCGTTCTCCCTCCGATCCGCCGTCACTGGGTGTGCATTAGGTTGATTTATAGTGCTCGCATCACCCCAAAATTCCTTCTAGACCGCAACGGACGAACCCGGCTGCCGAACCATTCGGTGAATGGACGCTACACCGGGCGAGCTAGCGGACGTCAAAGGCCGTTGAACCTACTAGGGTCCTCTTAGGCAATTGGCGTATTACATGAGCACTTTTCCGCTAGCCCTTCATTAATTGTGACGACGGAGGCACACTGTTGGAAGACATCACAGATACATCACCCTAATCTTGATCGTCTGAAATAGAAATTGATAAAGTAGAGTGACCCTGCGGGGAAAGGACCGGAGTGTCCAATTCCCCAATAACATACCGTGACATACGCTTCCCATATTGTCATCGAAATCATACGATACAGAACAGGAGTTAATGCGAGCACACTGACCACATATAGAATGATTATAAAGTCAGAGGAAGACTTCCTTTTAATACAATTGATCAATATCCTTTCAATGTGAGAAGAAAACAAGTCCTGGTACTCGCACTAACCCCTGGCAATCAAAATACATAATAATAATATGATCCATTAATATAGAAAAAATAATTGAAATCAAAATATTTTGAAAAAATATTTTTTCAGAACAGCCCAAGTTTCTGAAAAGTAACGTTGAGCCCCAATGGATCCCAAGCCTAAGTGTGGACAAAAATTTTAAAAATATTAAACAATTTATTCAACACTTGCGAACAATAATAATGTATCTAGTTATGATTAAAATAACATCAAGATATTATTTTCCAAAAATCCCCCCCTCACACAGAGGGCTGTTGTAAATGTAAACAATGAGTGTAAAAACACTAAACTAAGACTCCAGGCACCCAGGCCCGAAATCAGTTACCAAAAATACACTATCTGATGCAAAACAGAGACTTCCAGGGAAGAAACTGCAGAACATCAGATGGTAGATGCAGAACACAACGCCTAACCACCCGTAAGTGAAGACGTAAACATGGGGAAAAGAACAGAATTCATTCTGTTATTCAGCTAAAACTCCCAAGAAAATTTAGTAATAATAATTACAAAAACTATGCCAAAAGCATGGGAGAATAGCAAGGGGGGACTTAAAGGACAGGGAGAGAGGAAAACACTTAAAAAACAGTGGAACGAAATAATCAGAATGACAACAAAATGGCTGCTGCCTCGAAAATAGGTAACTTAACATAATTTCATTAAAAAATTTTAAGTTACAGCCCTGATAATATTCTGTCACACATTTTTTCCTCTCCTCCTTCTCTATCCTCCTTAGAATCACCATTTCACTAATATTTATGTGTCTGGCATCATTTAAACTGAGATTTACAAGCACAAAGATCAGTCAGATGTTAACTGATGAAGGGCCAAACTTAGAATGATTAATGGCGCCAATTTCGGAACGTCCTTGACACTGCGCATGCGCAGTTGAGGCGAAGTGTGGAGGGCCTTTCAGGACATGTTTTCTTTGGTTTTAGATGCAAATTTTGGGGATTGGGGGGCAAAATTTGTGTTTGGCCCTATATTTTAAGAGTTAGCACCAGCCAGCTATGTCTGGGTCATTGGTACAGTATAAAAATATGTGATTTCCCACAGGCTTTCCATGGTAACTATGAGCTGCAATTGTGGCCATGTTTTGCAACATTACATCAACATTACATGAGGATCATTGGTAGAAGGTGTCCCAGTCTTCAATCACGTGAAGTTTCAAAACATTTGAATCCATCAAACAGAATCGTAGAATGTCTCTGGTGGACATATTTTCCAGCCAACGGGAACAAAAAGAGGATCGTTTGTAGAGGGCCTCCTATAGACCATTCTTGCCAAGTTTTTGGTTCATGTCAGCTCAATAGTTCCAGAGAGAAGATGAAAATGTGATTTCCTATAGTTTTTTTCTATAGTAACTATAAACTGCAATTGTGGCCATGTTTGCAATACGATCAACATTAAAATGAGGAACGTTGGTGGAAGGTGTCCCAGTGATCAACCATGCAAAGTTTCAAAACATTTGGCCCTGTGGTTTCAGAGGAGAAGACTTTTCAAAATTGACCAATCAGAATCAAAGAATGCTTCTGGCGGCCATGTTTTTTCACCCAACAGGAATAAAATGAGTAACAGTTGTAGAGAACCTCTCATAGACAATGCCTGCCAAGTCTGGTTCACATTGGCTCATTACTTTCAGTGAAGATGATGAAAATATGATTTCCTATAGGGTTTCTATAGTAACTATAAGCCACAATTGCGGCCATAATTGCAACCCAATGAAGATTAAATTGAGGATCATTGGTAGAGGGGGTTACAGTCATCAGTCACACTAAGTTTTCAAACCATTTGGCCTTGTAGTTTCAAAGAAGATTTTCTTGAAAATGCACACATTTATGAATTCTGTTTTCAACAAAAAAATCAGTAAAAGAAGGTTAAATATTTTTGAAAAATTACAACTTTTTTCAGACAGTATTCTCTTTTCAAAATAGCTTTGGATAGGTAAAAGGGTTACAGGAAACACATGACTCCAATTTTTGTCAAATCTTAAAAAAGATATACAATAATTACTGTCATCTAAGCTGACATGATTGCAAGAATGTAAGCAAAATCTGTTTTCTTCAAACACCTGTCAACAACCAAGATTATCTTATAAGTAACATGAGTTATGAGCATATATCAGCATCCACGTACAGTTTCAATGGTTTACAGTTAAGTCAAAATAAGTTGTAGGATAATCCCATAAACTGTGTATCTTTTTCTCTTCCTACACTGGTAAGATCAGAAGCTGACACCATTTTCTGGAAAGCTGTCACTGATAGCTTTCCAGAAAATGTCAGATTCTGATCTTGTCAAGACAGGAGCAGCAGTTTACTTAGTTTATTGCAGTTATGCTACAGCTTATTTTGACTTGCACTGTATACACAAAATCTGGGGGGGGGGGGGGGGGTCCCCAGTTCTCAGTGGAGAAAACTGGAACCAACCCTTACCAGATTCTCAAAAAAAAATAGGCCGATGAAATCGTCAGGTCAGATGTGTACCCATACGCGCAATTAGAAGAAAGCTGTATGACGGAGGGCCACCACGGATGCTGCCATAATGTGCACCATACAAGGTATGGTTACATATAGAAATGGATTGGAGGAATGTCTAATTAGATGGATAAAGGGTTAATATCTCCGGATCAAATTATCAGATTTACATAAAAAAACTATACAGCACAGCACATCAGTAACCTGAATAAATATATAAAGTAACACAAGAGGCCCCAAAGGGCCTGAGGGCGCTCACCTGACATGGTAGCCTAAATATCAACCCACAGAATTGATTTCAACAAGTTGCATCTGCTCCTCCTAAGAAAAGCTTATACCAAATATCCAAAGATTCTGACCAGTGGATCTAAAAAAAAAAGATTTTTAAAGAATATTCCTCATTTTGATCTAAGTTATAATTTGGGCTCCCACAGGGACTTGGCTTTAACAAACTTGACTCTCACCCCCCTGAGGATGCTGCACACCAAATATCAAAACATTCCGACTGCTGGATCTGAAGAAGAAGATTTTTAAAGAAAATTCCTCATTTTGAACTAAGTTACAATTCAAGCTCCCACAGCGAGTCCAAATATGAACCTAGGGACTTGGCTTGAACAAACTTGAATCTCACCCCTGTAAGCATGGTGCATACCCAATATCAAAAGATTCTGCCTGCTGGATCTTGATAAGAAGATTTTCAAAGAAATTTGCCTGCAATGCACTAAGTTCGAATTTGAGCTTCTATAGTGAGCCCAAATATGAATGTAGGGAGCCGATTTGAACAAACTTGAATCAGATCCACCCCACAATGTTGCATACTAAATATCAAAAGATTCTGCCTGCTGAATCTGGAGAAGATTTTTTAAAAAATTTGCCTGAAATGCACTAAGTTCGAATTCGAGCTTCTATAGTGAGCCCAAATATGAATCCAGGGGGCTGATTTGAACAAACTTGAATCAGATCCACCCCTCAATGTTGCATGCCAAATATCAAAAGATTCTGCCTGCTGGATCTGGAGAAGAAGATTTTTTAAGAAATTTGCCTGAAATGCACTAAGTTTGAATTCGAGCTTCTATGCTGAGCCCAAATATAAACCCAGGGGGCCGATTTAAACAAACTTGAATCAGATCCACCCCACAATGTTGCATACCAAATATCAAAAGATTCTGCCTGCTGGATATGGAGAAGATTTTTTAAGAAATTTGCCTGAAATGCACTAAGTTCGAATTCGGGCTTCTATAGTGAGCCCAAATATGAATCCAGGAGGCCGATTTGAACAAACTTGAATCAGATCCACCCCACAATGTTGCATACCAAATATCAAAAGATTCTGGTTGTTAGATCTGGAGAAGAAGATTTTTTAAGAAATTTGCCTGAAATACACTAAGTTCGAATTCGGGCTTCTATAGTGAGCCCAAATATGAATCCAGGGGGCCGATTTGAACAAACTTGCATCAGATCCACCCCACAATGTTGCATACCAAATATCAAAAGATTCTGCCTGCTGGATCTGGAGAAGAAGATTTTTTAAGAAATTTGCCTGAAATGCACTAAGTTCGAATTCGAGCTTCTATACTGAGCCCAAATATAAACCCAGGGGGCCGATTTGAACAAACTTGAATCAGATCCACCCCACAATGTTGCATACCAAATATCAAAAGATTCTGCCTGCTGGATCTGGAGAAGAAGATTTTTTAAGAAATTTGCCTGAAATGCACAAAGTTCGAATTCGGGCTTCTATAGTGAGCCCAAATATGAATCCAGGGAGCCGATTTGAACAAACTTGAATCAGATCCACCCCACAATGTTGCATACCAAATATCAAAAGATTCTGCCTGCTGGATCTGGAGAAGAAGATTTTTTAAGAAATTTGCCTGCAATGCACTAAGTTCGAAATCGGGCTCCTATACTGAGCCCAAATATGAACCCAGGGGGCCGATTTGAACAAACTTGAATCAGATCCACCCTACAATGTTGCATACCAAATATCAAAAGATTCTGCCTGCTGGATCTGGAGAAGAAGATTTTTTAATGTTTTTCGCATTGCCTACAGTGTTAAAAAGTGCTGACTCAGCACTTTTTCAAAGTCCTGAAAAAAGTACCTTGTGATCAAATCGATAGGGATTTTTTTTAACCATTCTATTCTACTGGATAAAAGTAAGCTTTATACAAAATAAGAATTCTGTGTGCCATGTAGTTTTGGAGATATGGGAGTTTTAAGGTTTCTCCTATTTTTAGCTCCCGAGGTTCCCATGGGGCAATGAGAAAATTTTTTTTTGTATCAATCAACTACTTATGACCCATTATCATCTCATATCAAATTTGGTTTAAATTGACCTGACGGTTCTGAAAATAGAAATTTTAGGTGTGGCCAAAATTTTTGCCCCTCCCATAACGAAGGCAAATAATGCCCGACAAACTTCTCTTGAACAAACTTGAGTCTACACCTCTAAAGGAAGCTGCATACTAAATATCAAGTCTTTGCTATTGCTGGTTCTTGAGAAGAAGATTTTTTAAGAATTGGAGCATTTTTGCCCCATCCCTCTGCTCAATACGAGCCAAAACCTAATTTCACAAAAAATCAAAATGCCCTTATATAACCCCTACTCACATGAAATTTCATTAATATGCGGCCAGTGGTTTGGGAGAAAAAGGCCCAAACACCACCTTCACGACGGACTCCGGACGCCGGACGACGGACGAAAAGTGATCAGAAAAGCTCACCCTGACTTTCAGTCAGGTGAGCTAATGACAATCAGATTGATATTTTTTGAGTTATCTCATGCCAAAGGGATTGGATGAATTTTCAGTTTGAAGGATAAAGGGGGTTAATATCTCCGGATCCAATTATCAGATTTACACCAAAAACTATACAGCTCTGCACATCAGTAACCTGAACACAATTATAAAGTAACTTGACAATCCAAGTAATATTTTTCAAGTTATCGAATGCGAAAGGGATTAGAGGAATTTTCAATTTGAAGGATAAAGGGTTAATATCTCAGGATTAAATTATCAGATTTACACAAAAAACTATACAGCTCGGCACATCAGTAACCTGAACACAAATATAAAGTAACTTGACAATCCAAGTAATGTTTTTCAAGTGATCGAATGCCAAAGGGATTCGAGAAATTTTCAATTTGAAGGATAAAGGGTTAATATCTCAGGATCAAATTATCCAATTTACACCAAAAACTATACAGCTCGGCACATCAGTAACCTGAACACAAATATAAAGTAACTTGACAATCCAAGCAATATTTTTCAAGTTATCGAATGCCAAAGGGATTGGAAGAATTTTCAATTTGTAGGATAAAGGGTTAATATCTCAGGATTAAATTATCAGATTTACACCAAAAACTATACAGCTCGGCACATCAGTAACCTGAACACAAATATAAAGTAACTTGACAATCCAAGTAATATTTTTCAAGTTATCGAATGCCAAAGGGATTGGAGAAATTTTCAATTTGAAGGATAAAGGGTTAATATCTCAGGATCAAAATAACAGATTTACACCAAAAACTATACAGCTCGGCACATCAGTAACCTGAACACAACTATAAAGTAACTTGACAATTCAAGCAATATTTTTCAAGTTATAGAATGCCAAAGAGATTGGAGGAACTTTCAATTTGAAGGATAAAGGGTTAATATCTCAGGATCAAATCATCAGATTTACACCAAAAACTATACAGCTCGGCAAATCAGTAACCTAAACACAAATATAAAGTAACTAGACAATCCAAGCAATATTTTTCAAGTTATCGAATGACAAAGGGATTGGAGGAATTTTCAATTTGAAGGATAAAGGGTTAATATCTCAGGATCAAATTATACGATTTACACCAAAAACTATACAGCTTGGCATATCAGTAACCTGAACACAAATATAAAGTAACTTGACAATCCAAGCAATATTTTTCAAGTTATCGAATGACAAAGAAATGGATACGGATGCCGGATGGACAGGCGGACAGACAGACTGACAGACAGATGGACAAAGGATGGACGAACGACGGATGGTCACCCCAGATGCCGGCATTATGTGTACCATACATAGTATGGGTACACATAAGTATTTTTGCTGACAGTACCGATCTTCATGCAGACAGGAGAGGCATTGGGTTAATCATTAGAATATAGCCTCTGGTGGCCACATATTTCCATCCTCTCATAGACCATTCCTGTGAAGTTTGGCTCAGTAGTTTCAGAGAAGAAGATGAAAATGTGATTTCCCATAGGGTTTCTATAGTAACTATAAGCCGCAATTGTGGCCATGTTTACAACCCAATCAACATTAAATGAGGATCGTTGGTAAAGAGGGCCCCAGTCATCACTTATGTGAAGTATCAAAACATTTGGTCTGACAGTTTCAGAGAAGAAGATTTTTGAAAATCCACCTATCAGAATCAAAGAATGCCTCTGGCGGCCATGTTTTTCAACCCACGGGAACAAAATGAGGATCGTTTGTAGAGGACCTTCCATAGACCATCCCTGCCAGGTTTGGTTGACGTTGGCTCAGTAGATCCAGAGAAGATGAAAATGTGATTTCCCTTAGGGTTTCTATAGTAACTATAAGCCGCAATTGTGGCCATGTTTGCAACCCGATCAACATTAAATGAGGATCGTTGGTTGAGGGGGTCCCAGTCATCATTTATGTGAAGTATCAAAACATTTGGCCAAGCAGTTTCAGAGGAGAAGATTTTTGAAAATTTACCAATCAGAATCAAAGAATGCCTTTGGCGGCCATGTTTTTCAACCCACAGGAACAAAATGAGGATCGTTTGTAGAGGATCTCCCATAGAATATTCCTGCCAGGTTTGTTTTCACGTTGCCTCGGTTTTTCCAGAGAAGAAGAGGAAAATGTGATTTCCAATAGGGTTTCTACAGTAACTATAAGCCGCAACTGCAGCCATGTTTGTGACCCAATCAACATTAAATGAGGATCGTTGGTAGAGGGGGTCCCAGTCATCATTTATGTGGAGTTTCAAAACATTTGGCCTGGCAGTTTCAGAGGAGAAGATTTTTGAAAATCCACCAACCAGAATCAAAGAATGCCTCTGGAAGCCATGTTTTTCATCTGACAGGAACAAAATGAGGATCGTTTGTAGAGGACCTCCCATAGGCCATTCCTGCCAAGTTTGGTTCACACTGGCTCAGCAGTTACAGAGAAGAAGATGATAATGTGAAAAGTTTATGGACGCCGGACGATGGACGACGGAGACAGACGACGACGGATGCCAAGTGATGAGAAAAGCTCATTTAGGCAAGGTGAGCTAAAAAGGAGATTTAAAGCACAGATGTCCGATCATTGTTTACTGACTTAGGGCCAAACAAAGAATGGTGTTCGGCGCCAATTTTGGTACCTTCCTGGTTACCGTGCATGCGCAGTTAAAAATATGGAGGACCAGATAGGACTTGAATTTTTCGGTTTTGTATGCAAATTTTGGGGATTGGGGGTTCAAAATTTGTGTTTGGCCCTGAATTATATCGAGTTTGCACAAGCTAGTCTGGGCCATTGGTTGTAGTATAAAAATATGTGCAGACACATTTTGTAATATGGAGGCGTGGCTTTTCACAAGGATTCCTCATACCAAATTTCACTGAAATCCATCCACTCACTGCTGAGATATCGCTGCGCATGGACAGATGGCCACAGACTGACAGATGGACACATGGATGGATGCATGCAATCCGGAATATCCCCCATTCTCTCCAAGAGTGAGAGTATAAATAGTGACACTGCCATAGCTAAACATGTTGGATGGACACAATTATAATTATTCCCCCAAGTGAAACAAGGAAAAATAACTCCGTCAACATTCAAGTGGGGGCATATATTCTGGCAAAGGATCTGTTACCCGATAAAAAAAGTAGAATCAAGCAAAAAATTAATGATTGGACGGCTCTGGTGGATCTTGAGTATCAAACATGATGATTGGACATAATGTATGTATAAATACACATATTTAAGAGCATACACAGCTCTCCACAAAACTTTCCTTCTTAACCCTTTACCAAACAAACATGACATCAAAATTTATTATTTTAATTATTGGGATTTTTTTTAAATTTAAAAAAATTCTAACAAAAGACATAGCATGTGACTCCCTCAACTAGCTCGTTCCACTGAGGGGTCACATGATATCGTTTTATTGAAATTTTTTTTTTAAATATATTTTTTTCAACTGCTTATTTTGAAAATTATGCAGGTGGATGCCACCAATTCGTTCGGTAAAGGGTTAATATTAATGCAAATCTTCATTCAATTGGTAGCTCCCATGTTTTTTTCCCATCAATCCATTGTACAAAACTGCATGAAAATTCTGCTAATTACAGATTGTACTCAATAAGTCATCTGCTACATGGTTACTTTGGAGTCATTCAATAGATGTGAAATCCTTCAATTCTTTGATGTCATGGTGATCGTTTGTACTGAGTATTCACCTCAGTGGTACATTACTGGACTTCAAACCGGAAGATACATGGTTCGATCCCCACGAGGAATAACTATGTTGTGTCCTTGGGCAAGGCACTTCATCCCAACTGCTCACTTGGAAGCATGGTGGTGCTGAGTACTAAGGTGTACTGCATGTCGATGGTGCTCGTCTTCAACCAATGTTAACCCTGCTTGTGCAGTTAGTATGTTGGAAAGTATGACAGTTGCCTGCCACTGCTAACTGGTTCTCCCCATGTACTCCGACTTCCTCACTCGTAAAACTGTCTAACACAAGGTGACCCTGGCTGCTGAAAGTGTCATTAAACACCAATAAATAAATAAATACTGAGTATTTGCATTATAAGTTACATGGCATGTAGCTGGCCAATACATTTCCATACAAGGCGATGAGAGTTCATATCAGGTGAGGTGAAGTTACCTGATATGGCAGAACCCTCAGACGGTATTCCAACAGTCTGATTGGGCAAACTAAAAAATGAAAAATGAATTTTGAGCCATAATAAAAACTAATCTGTGGTGCATACAGAAATGAATGTTGTCAAGTACTACTCAACAATAATCATCTCAGGAGGACAACACGATGCCATCTGCAATGCTTTAGCATAGCAGATGGTGCCTTGCTGTGCTCAAGGGATGATATGCCCTACAGAATAATTTCTGTGAATACTGATTGTAAATCTCAACTGTTTCGATCTCATATTAAAAGCAGGAATAACTGCAGATAACTGATGATTATACAGTTATAGTTGATTATGAAAATGGGTCAACCATTTGAGCACTATGTAATTCTACTTATTATCATACATCAACAGGAGATTTGACTGTAGGTGTAGTAGGTTTCTTTGGAACAATTTCATTTTTCAGCTTCTTGATATGCTCTTCTAACGACTTCAAAGTCTAAAAGAAAACAAACATACAGAATACATGTTTGAAAATGGTCTAAAACATCTGACAGTATGTATTACAAAATCAAACTATAAATGTTAAAAGGATTTTTTTCTTTTTAAACCCAAAATCATTCTGTGTAAATATAGTCAATTAATCATAATCAATAACTTGCCCAAGTTATGTTTTATTTCGACAAGACTCAAAGCGAACTTATGTTTAAACCCACGACCTGCAAATATCTATTCACAGCAATACCTCAGGCCTTAAAATTCATGCATGAATGAGAACTGATTTTTGCCAATGAATCTCACTCAGAAAACAATGAGTATCAACTCTGATTCTCGCAAAATGTTCATTTGATTCATGTCAACGATTCTGAAATTGTCCTTAACCCTTTACCTAACATGAAAAGCAGACGACACTTGCAAATAAAATTCTTTAAGTAATTTATTAAATTTTTTATTTCAAAAACATAGGTTATGATCCCTCATTGGAACGAGCTATATGAGCTCGTTCCAATGAGAGGTCATAACCTATGTTTTTGAGACAAAAAAAAACGAAAATTAACTGATGATTTTTTAGAATAGCGCTGTCGGTTTTGGTCGTTACCTTGGGTAAAGGGTTAAAGGACTGGATGATTTATCTTGTGCTACCTCATAGTAAGGTAACTCTGTGTCTCAGCAGTGGTGTCTAGTAAAGTCTTGGCTGCCTAAACAGGCAGACAAGACTTCACTCGAAATGACAGCTAAGAATTTTCCTCAACTAGATGTGTCGGTACAACACATATGCACCTGCAAGCAAATAGAGTCTGGAGAACATATTCTCTGGGTTTTAAAATCATAAAACTAAGTTCAAAGTCAATAACTGTGTGAAAAATCATGCGATCTGGACCAAACTCAAACTTGATTTGTAGATACCCATGACAAAGACACATGCCAGAATTTGTTTATTTATTAGGGTTTAATGACACTTTAACAGGCAGGGTCATATCATGTCTGTGACAGTTTTACGGGTGGAGGAAGCTGGAGTACCCGGAGAGAACACTGAGCAATGACGAGCAGCTGTCAGCTCTCCATCATCTTAACTCTGAACTCTGCACCGTGGCACAGGCAGGGTTAGATTGGTTGAAGACATGGGCACCATCGATGTGCAGTACACCCATGCAGGCAATTAGGGTTAAGTGCCTTGCCCAAGGACACAACACAGGAGCACAAATCAGTCGCTGAAATGGTCACCCATCCAACTACTAACTGCACTCGATGTTGCTTAACTTAAGTGATCTGACAAGAACCGGTTACCGCAATGTCACAGCCACCTCTCTCCCCATCCCCCCCCCCCACACACCATATGCCAGACATCAGCCAATTATCTCAATGTGTGGTGAAAAAGTTCGGAAAACATTTACTTTTGAATGGCAGAAAGATGGAATGACAGAATGACAAATGTAACACTATGCCTGGCCATTTTATGGTGGGGGCATCATAAGCCAAGCTGTGCAAAGCTATCAACAATCAACAACAAAAACCTAACATGACTGGTGAGTGGCTAAATAGCTGTAAAAACAACAATAAATTAGTTAACAACTGCATTATTCACTGGATTTCTACAGTTGAAAGGGTTACAATTGAAATATTGGCCACTGGTACTCACTTTTACTTTGATTAGCAATTACTGCTATCTGCCAAATCCAAAAACAAATTGAGTCTGATGTAGAATTCTGGAGTTAACTGTAAGCAAGATCAAGGATGTGTAAAGAATTGTATTTTTTTTTAAAATAAAAGAAAGGTAAGAGGACATGGTGTGTATCCATTATGGCCATTTGCACATCTGAAATGATTACCAGCTCATAAATAGAAACACATCAGAGAAAAGAAATTCTAACTAGAGGTGTGACTGTCCCAGATGTGCCTGTCCATACCCCTCCTCCCCCCCCCCCCCCCCCCCCCCCACCGCCATGATTATTCTAGGATGAAAAGGGGTACCACTTTGGCCAAAAAAAGTCCAATCGAAACTATAATAACAGGTGTACAGCTTCCCATGGCAGTGAACATCCTTACCAAGTTTCAAAGGAATCGACCCATAAACATCTGATAAAATCTCCGGATAAAATTCAGTCACAATGGCTAATCGTGACCGTTCGTTTTGGAATATAAAACAAGAGGCCCCAGGGGGCCTTAGGCGCTCACCGAATGTTCCATACTGTTAAGACACAAATTTTATCAAAAGCTATTCTTAAGGTTCTACAGAGTAAATCTATACTCTCTGTTGAGCTAAAACATCAACAGGCCTGAATGGGACAATGCTGCTGATCAAATATCAAAAGATTCTGCATGATGGTTCTGAAGAAGATTTTTAAAGAATTTTCCTTGAATTGCACAAAGTAAACATTCACGCCCCCATAGTGAGGCCCAATATTGATCCAGGGACTCAATTTGAACAAAATTGAATCAGAACCTTACTAAGATGCTACATACCAAATATCAAAAGATTTTGCCCACTGGTTCGGGAGAAGAAGATTTTTAAAGAATTTTTTTCTTAAATTGCACTAAGTGAAAATTCACGGCCCACAGGGAGCCCCAATATTGATCGAGGGACTCGATTTGAACAAACGTGAATCCAACCCATACCCAGATGCTGCATACCAAATATCTAAAGATTCTGCCCACTGGTTCTGGTGAAGAAGATTGTTAAAGATTTTTTCTTAAATTGCACTAAGTACAAATTCACACCCCCATAGTGATCCCGAATATTGAACGGGGGATTCAATTTGAACAAACTTGAATCAGACCCATACCAAGATGCTGTATACCAAATATCAAAAGATTCTGCCCTTCGGTTCCGGAAAAGAAGATTTTTAAAGAAATTTTCTTAAATTGCACCAAGTAGAAATTCACACCCCTTTAGTGAGCCTCAATATTGATCGAGGGACTCAATTTGAACAAACTTGAATCAGACCCATACCAAGATGCTGTATACCAAATATCAAAGGATTCTGCCCATTGGTTCTGGAGAAGATTTTTAAATTTTTTTTCTTAAATTGCACTAAGTAAAAATTCAGGTCCCCATAGTGAGCCCCAAAATTGATCAAGTGACTCCATTTGAACAAACTTGAATCAGACCCATACCAAGATGCTGTATACGAAATATCAAAAGATTCTGCCCACTGGTTCTGGAGAAGATTTTTCCTTAAATTGCACTAAGGAAAAATTCATGCTCCTATAGAGAGCCCCAATATTGATCAAGGGACTCGATTTGAACAAACTTGAATCAGACCCATACCAAGATGCTGCATACCAAATATCAAAAGATTCTGCCCATTGGTTCTGGAGAAGAAGATTTTTAAAGAATTTTTCTTAAATTGCACTAAGTAAAAATTCACGCCCCCTTAGTGAGCCCCAATATTGGTTGAGGGACTCGATTTGAACAAACTTGAATCAGACCCATACCAAGATGCTGCATACCAAGAATCAAAAGATTCTGCCCACTGGTTCTGGAGAAGATTTTTTAATAATTTTTCTATAATTCATATGGTGCTATCAGAGTTATGCCCCATACAGAGCCCCAAGGGACGTGGCCATTTCATTCGAACAAACATGAATTGCCATATAGTAATGAACATCCACATGAAGTTTCGTGAAAATCGGACCAGTGGTTTCAGAGGAGAAGTCGTTTGAAAAATGTTCACGACGTCGGACGACGACGGACGGCAAGTGATAAGTTGAGCTCCCTTTGGTGAGCTAATAAAACTTGTCAGTTTCAGGCACCTTGCCTTCAGAACTTTCAACACCAGTGGTGGTAGCACAGGCAGGCTATTTTAATAGCAAGGGCAAAGAAGGAATAGTTAAAACAAAGTGTTTTTGAGCTTTACCATATTCAATTCAGAATACATGAGAAAACTAACAAGCGCTTACCTTCATCAATGAGGATTTTTCTGTAGCACTCATAGTTTTATTCTTCTCCATTTTCTCTATTAATTTCTGAAACAGATAATAAAATGAAACATGAACTTTCTTCTAACTTTCCTTGTAAAATAGCATTTACCCCTTATTAAAGCAGTATGTGAGTTCTAGAATACATCATTTCTCTGTTCTCTAATGCCCAGTACATTTGGATAAGTACCTGTCTCAGGTATGAACCAAGATCAATAGACATAAATCAAGATGATCCACATTTTTACCTTAAAAGCTCCATGTACAAGAACAGTATTTTTTAGTTCATCTGGCCTTTTTATCCATAAATTGTTTCTTCCAGAATATAGCTTATGAACCCTCACCAATATAAGCTCATTTGATGTTTAGAAAGAAAATGAAAGTGTCAATGACACTGTAGCTCAAATTGTGTAAGACATGTACATGTATAGTATGTGCACAGCAATGAAACACATCTAGGTAATGACCTGATAACAAAGGTACATGTAAAGTATTGTAAAGGTCTGTACATAAATAATGACCATAGCCTGTAACAAAAGTACAGGTAAAATATTGTAAAGGTGGGTGACAGTTAGATGCTAAACCAGAAAAGAAATCTCCAAGGGCAGACATGTTAACTCTCCCGGAATGGCCAGGAAAATCCTGGAATTCCAGTGTAGTTCCTGGCCTCCAGGACAGGAATAAGTTTGGACCAAAAATCCCGGAAAACAACAGTCAAATATTTCGTTCCTGTTGTACTTATGAAAAACGTTCAGAGTCAAATCACATGCATTTCAAACTCTGGTAAAAACTCACGAAGCAGTAAAATATGGATTTAAGTTAAATTTATTTAAGAAAAGGGTATTTTATGATATATATTTCAACTGTGTTCATGTTTATTTCTGGGGTTTTTCTTCGGAGATTCGTGATCAATGTGCGAGAGTCGAAGTGAAAATAGGTGACTTACTTTCAAAAAATTGAAAACTCCACCTTCATTTAAATGCAGTTTTTGGACAATAAAATATATGAAAAGGAATTAAATAATATATATTTATTTATTCCTTCATAGAATAGCTTTAATTCTCATCCCTTTTCCAAAATCAAAACGTAAACAACAACTATTTAACACAGTTTAAAAGTAGGTTAAAGTCGCTTAGGATGCCGAAAAATTATGACTGCATATTTCAACACAATAGATTTATTTTCTGACACTACATTTATTCTGTTGTGCTGACTACAGAACTGTTAACTGGTGGCCATCTGTACCCAGAAAATTTCAAATGAAATAATAAAAAAAATGCTTCAATGATGAAAAGAAAAGTTTTGTGTAGGGCACAAACGTCCCACATGCATGAAGTTTGATGTACTAATGTTCTTGAAGTAACTGAACATTAGGACATCTTTTCCTGTTAACATTTTCCAGACTTGGTAAATTATTACCTAAGCAGACTTTGATAAGAGCAAACCACAGGTGGTGGTGCTGTGTGGGTGGGTGGTGGTGGTGGTAGGGGCTCATGAAGAAGAGGATCCTGGAAGGGGGGGGGGGGGGGTCAAATCAACAGTTATTTTATGATTTTTTAACATAGCATAAATGCACCAGCATAGTTGACAACTAGTTCTGGATATAGCCTGGTGTTAATAGTGGTCTATGAGCTGAAACTTCACAAGTTTTTTCTTTTATTTTGTCCCCGCACAAACCTTTCCTTGAAATCCATCCCATTTCTCTGAAAATCACCCTCAGGTTCCTTGAAAAATTAAAATTTTTTAGTAAATTTTGTTTCTTAACATACCTACCACAGTTGTTTACAATTGGCTGTAACGTAAGTGCAAGCCCTACTTCGGAACTAACTCAAGCTTTTAGAGAACTTTTCCAAACAAGTTGGAAAAGTAATAGAGTGCAAAAGCATGAAAAAGATCGAAAAAAAGGGTCGAATGAGACCAGCGCTCGAAATTACAGGTACTCTCTCTGCACACCTCTTGCATTTACCGAGCGCATGCGCAACAACCGTGACGTCAATTCCGTATTTCTGCCAACGAGAAGTTTGTGATTTAGTGGGGAGGCATCGATATCAAAGATATCCACAAGGAGGGTGGGCCTCCGGTAAACAATTGTGGTAGGTATGTTAAGAAACAAAATTTACTAAAAAATTTCAATTTCTTTTCAACCTACTCACAATTGTTTACAATTGGCTGAATAAACTGGTTCGAAACAAGATCCGAAGCAGACAAGCGAGAATAAGCTAGCTTGATTGCAAGACAGATCCACCTGGAAATAGAATGGGAAGAGATAGACTGCCTCTTAGGATGAGAGACAGAAAGAATCTCTTCTGACCCCTCCTAATGAACTGAGTGCGATTAATGTAAGTCTTGATCTCACGAACAGGACAAAGAAGAGGTCTCCGACCATCGACAGCAGGGAGAGCCCGAATGCAGATGGGAGGAGGTACCGAATCAGGAAGTCGATTCTTAGCCAGAAAAGAGCAATCAGTAGTGAAGTTGACACTGTTAGCCTCATTTCTAAAGAAAGCAGAATCAACAGATAGCGCATGAAGCTCACTGACTCATCGAGCAGAAGCAAACGCTAGAAGGAAAGCCGTCTTATAGGTGAGAAAACGCATATCGGTCTCAGATAAAGGCTCGAATGGCGCCCCCTCCAAACAGTGCAACACCCATGCCAAGTTCCACTTGGGTGTAAGACGCATAACTCGAGCCTCTTCAAAGTAAAGTGCCGAATGAGTTTGGAGAGAAAAAGATTACGACCGATGCACCGCTTTCCCACATAAGAGAAAGTATCAGACAGCATAGACCGATAGCCCTTAATCGTAATAGGCTGGAGACCCTTGGAGTCAAAAAGATATACCAGAAAATCCGCAATTTGAGCGACTGATGGATCACGGTAATTCACATTGTGATCTGCACACCAGCAGCAGAAAACCTTCCACTTCGCAGCATAAGTCATGCCCGTGGAATGTCGCCGCGATGCAGAAATGCACTCCACTGATCGTCTCGAAAAACCTCTACGTCGGAGACGACCTGATAAAAGACAGGCGTGAAGCGACAGGCTCGCCAGGTTGTTGTGATACTTCCTGGGACGACCCTGGGAAAGAAGATCGCGACGTAGAGGAAGATGAATTGGTCGATCAGCCAACAGAGGCAGCAGCAGATTGATCCACACCCTCTGTGGAGACAGGGGTGCGATCAGAATGATCCTGCAACTGCAAGCACGAATCTTCGCTAATACTTGAGGAAGAATCGGTGCAGGAGGAAAGGCATAGCCGATCCAACCTGTCCAGTCCAGAGACAGAGCGTCTACTGCAAATGCCAGAGGATCTGGACCAGGGGAGACAAAGGTCTCTACCTGATGATTCCAGTGAGTAGCAAAAAGGTTGACCTGAGGACGGCCCCACTGCTCGCAAATCGCCTGAAACACCGACCGATGTAGCATCCATTCGGTTGGAAGGACACTGTCACGTCGGGACAGGGAGTCTGCTAGGACGTTGAGACGCCCGGGAATGTGTCGAATGGACACCCGAGCGTTCACATCCTGCGCCAACAGAAGATCCCGAGACAGCCGATACATGGGAATCGAATGTGTGCCTCCTTGATTCCGTATGTAGGCCACTACTGTCGAATTGTCCGAAAGAAGTAGTACAAAATGGTCCGACAGATGAGGGATCCAAAGCCGAAAACTCAACAGAAGAGCAAGGAGCTTCTTCTGGTTGATATGAAGGCCCACCTGCTCGCTGTCCCACTCGCCGTGAGTAGAAAGACCGAGAGGATCCAATGTCGCACCCCAGCCCCGATCGCTGGCATCTGCAGTAAGGATGCGATCGGCCAAAGGAAGATCCAACGGAACACTCTTTGTCAGCCAGGGAATATCAGCCCAAGGGTGGAGGTGACAAAGCAGAGACTGAGGAATAGTGAGTTCCAGGTCCAGCGGATCTACATTCGGACACCAGTGATCCAACAGGAAGTGTTGGAGAGGTCGGACAAACAAGCGACCGAGCGGAATGAGATCTGTCACCAAACCGCAAAGGCCCAGCATCCGAAGGAAAGTCCTGGCCGAGACCGAGGAAGATTGAAGCAGGTTCCGAGTCAAGGCAGAAAGAATCGTCGCCCGAGCATGGGGGACCGACACTACATTGTGAAGAGTGTCGAAATCCATCCCCAAATGACGGAATTGCTGAGAAGGAAGAAGATCCAACTTCTCGCGATTGACTCTGAAACCCAGCGACGCTAGCAGGCAAAGAAACTGCCGGACATCTAACTCCAGAACAGCAGCATCGTGGTGCCGCTGGAGGATGTCGTCCAGGTAGGCTGACGAAGTCACAGCCGACTGAGTACGGTGGAAAGCAAGCACATGTGACATCAGTCGGGTGAAGGCCCAAGGAGCCAGGTTCAAACCAAACGGGAGAGCTCTGAATTGATAGACTCGATCCCGAAACGAGAACCGAAGGTATTTCCGTGACACCAGATGAATGGGTGCATGGAAGTAGGCATCCTTCAGGTCGATACTGGCAGCAAAGTCGACCTGATGAACTGAACGTCGAACCGACCGGAAAGTCTCCATACTGAAACGAGCAGCTATAATGTACTCGTTCAGGATACTCAGATCGTTGACAGGACGAAATTGGCCATTTTTCTTCGGCACCAAGAAAAGTCTCGAGTAAAACCCCGGTGAAAGGGTGTTCCTGACCACCTCGATGGCCCCTTTGGAGAGGAGATTGTCAATCTCCTGCACCAGAAGGTCCCAATGCAGAGAATCGGAAGGAACCTGAGTCGGGAGGGGCACCCGAGATAAACTGGGGTGCCGATGGAAGGACAGTCGCAGACCGGAATGAATGACGTCGAGGACCCAAGGGTCCGACGTTATCTCTGTCCAACGGTCGTAAAACAGCCTTCCCCCGACTGGAGGCAAATCAAGGTGAGAACCATCACTTGTGGCCTCGACGAGGCCCCCGAGAGGAGAAACCACCTCGGGAAGTGACAGAGTCCTGAGACTTTCCGGCCTGAGGCTGCCAGCGAGCTTGGCCACGTCAGCGCTTCTTATGTGCAGAAGGAGCAGACGGAGCCGACGAGGCAGACGCAGCAGCACGCTTGGCGGGCCTGGAACGACCACCACCTGCAGCAGCAGGCTGGTCAAGCTGTCGCAGCAAAAGCTGGTCCTTCGAATGACGAAGAACTTCGCCACGAACAGCTTCCACAGAACCATGGAACAACTGAGGTCCCACCAAAGAGGCAGACCTCAGAACAGCACGTTGCTCAGAAGGAAGGGATGGAGAAAAATCCAACACCGCATCCCGGCGTGCCAGCTCCAAATTAGCTGTGTTACAGACGAGAGCATGTGTCAAGTTCATAAGAGCCTGTGACAAAACGCGAAAAGGCACCTGAGCGTCATCAAACTCCCCAGGTGGCAAATATTCAGCCAGAGCAGCGACGACATGGTCCACAAGAGATAACATGCCCAGCATCTCTCGGGACAGGCCCACCATAGATTCAACTACCGACATCGGGAGAACTGCCGACTTAGTTAACCCGAGGGAAGAAGAATCCTCATCCACAGTAGTCATCCCTTGAAAGACTGGTGGAGAAACGGAATCGTAAACACGAAACCGCAAAGGAGGCAGAAAGGCATCAGCTCTAGAAAAGAAGGAACCCTTGAGGGCCTTAGAACGCATTTTGGCGTCTAAGCCCTGGAAGGACTCAACAACCTGAGCCGATTGCAGAGGACGCAATGCCCCGGAGCTAGAAGGCTCAACAGGGTTACGATGCTCCACAGTGGACTGCGGCCGGACGGTCACAGATGGCTGGTCTGAAGGTTGGACGTCCGGCAATAAGCCAAAGACGAAATCCAAAGCCTGCCCCAAGACTGACGAGGGGGGCCCATCACCTTCCAGATAATCGTCATCCTTCGTAGCAGAGGAGACGTAGCCCAACTCGGGCTGACCAGCAGAAACCTCCTGGGAAGACTGAGCAGTATCCAAGGGGCCAGGCGAGACATCTCGGCGACTGACCAAAGGAGGTTGTGCCTCAGGAGGCACAGGGAGGCCAACTTGAGGGTTGCCAGAAAGCAACCGGGTGAGCGCCAAAACAGCCTGACGCAGGTCACCCTGAGAATCCATCGCAGCAGCATCGCCCGACGGATTGTCCTCCCAATGGACCCTTCTGGTAGAAGAACCCAAATCCTCAGAAGAGACCGACGTCGAACGTCGATCGGCAGACAGAATAGGGATATGGTGAGAAGACACCGGAGGATAGTTCCGATTGTGACGCCCAGGGGCCATCACTGACCTCTGCGAAACAGAAGGTCCTGCCTGCAAATCCTCGAAAGAGACCGACGGCGCATGTCGATCGGGAGCTAGACCTAGGACACGGTGAGAAGACACCGGAGGATTATCCCAAGAATGACAGGAACCTGTCATTGGCCTCTGCGTGGCAGATGGCCCCAACTGCCCATCCTCTGAGACCGACGGCAAGCATCGATTGACACCCAGACTCGGAACACAGTGAGGAATCACCGGAGGAAGGTTCCGAGAGTGACAGCTAACAGGGGCTGTCACTGACCGTTGCCGAACAGCAGGCCCTGGATGCCAACGTCCCAACACCATCCTGTTAGGCGGCACACTAGCAGGGGAAGGAGGAACAATAAACGATTCACTCGAGGGATGAGGAATCGCTGCCGAAGCGACCGGCCGGCTCAACCGACTAGGAGCAAACCTAGCCAGATGAGACGGATCAGACAGCAAACCCGCACAGCCCCGCCGTGAGGCTAGGGGAGGCTGAGAGCACACAGACACACCAGCAGATACAGCCTCGGTCCCCCGAGACTGTAGATCATCCCCAGAGGAGATGGAAGAGCCACCATCAGACAGAATAGGATCTGTAGTAACAACTTCCTCAGCAACTGTCGACGGCGTAGGAGGCAGATCGGAGAAGGTCACCGAGCTGACCTTGGAGAAGCTCTCTACGAAAACAGATGCCTCAAGAGTGACATCAGAAGACAAAGAGACAACGGTCTCCACGTCAGGTATCACTGAACTAGCAGCGTCAACAGTTGCAGAGGAACTCGCCACAGAAGACAGATCAGAATCCTGTGTGACAGAGTCACCACGTGCACCAGCAGAAAAGTCTGCTACGGCACAGCTACCCTTACCCCGAGAACAAGGGGTTCTAGCTCTGGACAGAACCACCTTGTTAACAGAAGCCCAGAATTAAGAGGACCAAACCCCACAAATACCACATGACTGGGCCTGAGTGCAATTGTTGCAAGTGACACATGTGGAATGAGAGTCGTCCACATGCTTCACTTGCAAGCAAGAGGTACAAGGAATAGTCTTTGGCATTATATGAATGAAAATGGAATCAAGCTTCCCGCCGACAGAAAACAGCACAAAGGTCGTGTTCACACGTGGGGGAAAAACAAGATTAAGTGTGAAGAAACAAGCAATAATGATCAAAAATAACATTAATCAAAAACAATTTTGGATAGCTTGATAAAAGGATACAATCCACTTGCACACAATGAAATGCAGAGCACATAGAATAAGTTGTTCATGAAGAATAACAGCAAAGTAGCACGAGTCACAAATGGCGGAAACAAAAGGAATTGACGTCACGGTTGTTGCGCATGCGTTCGGTAAACGCAAGAGGTGTGCAGAGAGAGTACCTGTAATTTCGAGCGCTGGTCTCGCTCGACCCTTTTTTCGATCTTTTTCGTGCTTTTGCACTCTATTACCTTTCCAACTTGTTTGGAAAAGTTCTCTAAAAGCTTGAGTTAGTTCCAAAATAGGGCTTGCACTTACCTTACAGCCAATTGTAAACAACTGTGAGTAGGTTGAAAAGAAATTATTCTGGACGTTAACATGTCTGTCCATGGGATTAATGTTACAATGGAGATCCTTGTATGGTGCACCATAAGCCAAATGTTAGCAACTGTTTTGGCCTGTTTGATTCAAACCCTTCTAAGGTTGATTCATACTAATTAATAAATATTTGTCCAGTCCTTCTAAAAATATAGGTATTTGAATTTTTTTATATTTAGCTCATAGGATTCCCACGGGTGAGGAGGTTTTATTTTTCTCATTGGAAATAGAAAAATGAAAAAATTTATAGTAATTTATATATTTTTTATATTTACTAATGACCCAGACTTAGCTGGTGCTAACCCAAAAAAATCTAGGGCCAAACACAAATTTTGCTCCCAATCCCCAAAATTTGCATACAAAACCGAAAATTAGAAGTCCTATCTGGCCCTCCATATATTTTACCCTCCGCGCATGCGCAGACACCAGGAAGTCACTGAATCTGGCGCCAATAAATTATTCTTTGTAGAAAAAAAGATTATAATAATTCAATGGGGAAGTATGAGTGCCCAGTACTGCCCACTCATGGGAGGGCCATTCCCATCTGCATCATTGGTAAGTATAAAAAATATATAAATTACTATAAATTTTTTCATATTTTTATACTGTAACCAATGACCCAGACTTAGCTGAATCGTAAAAAGGCGGAGGGCCTAGAACTTCCAAAATAGTAGATCAACATAGATCAAATCCTTCAATCCATGATGAAGAAATTAGAATTTACATGTATGTCTCTTAATACCATAAAAGAAGAGACATATCCTAATATGGATCCCAATTATGTAAATCCTAAATCTAAGCATAAAATCATGTTAATTAGGATGTAACAAATAAACAATTTTTGATTCTAGTCTGGACAAGGCCCTAAAAATTATTATGGCATACTGAGAATGAGAGAAAATTGCCCATAAACCTACGCCACACAATAATAACAATAATACTGCAGCTGATCGCTAAACATAGTACGGACAAGACAGCTTCCTCAATAGTTACATACCCCGTAAGGCAGAGAAGTGGACAAAATGACCTCCCCCCCCCCTCTTTTTTTATGAACATATCTTCAAAAGAAAGAGGGGAGAGCTCTGGAATCAATAAGCAGAACCCAGAAACGATATAAATAACAATCAGGCACTCAAATGAAAGTGTCAATGACACTGTAGCTCAACTTGTCATGACATGCACGTGTATAGTATGTGACACAGCAATGACAAACATCTAGGTAATGACCTGATAACAAAGGTACATATAAAGTATTGTAACGGTCTGTACATAAATACTGACTGTAGTCTGTAACAAATGTATAGGTAAAGTATTGTAAAGGTGGGTGACAGTCAGATGCTAAACTAGAAAAAAAAATCTTTTGAGTCCCAGAGTGGGTCTGACTGAACTCCAAAATATTTGTTCTCATAACACAGTGATAACAAAGGCACCCCAAAACACACTCATTCCTGTCCCAAGGTGAAAACAAAGGTACCCAAGAAGTTTTGTGAAGATTAGTTCATAAATACGAGCTGTATAGAAGTTGTGACAAAAAACTGATTGGACCGAATTTCAGTACAAAATGGCCACAGGCAGCCATCTTGAATTTTGGACCGCACTCAGAAACACTCATTCTCGTCCCAAGGTGATAACAGATGTACCCAAGAAGTTTCGTGAAGATCGGTTGATAAATACAGCCTCTAGCCCGAGCCATATTTACATCTGTACTTACTGTGTGTAAGTAGCACTGAAAAAATCAAAGTTCATCTAATTTGCATAATTTCTGCACGACATAAAAAAATGTATTATATGTGGTGTATCCCATGGTACTAAACATTCATACAAAAAATTATTCAAATCACAGCTTTCATGTGGAAGTTCTGTGCAAAAATCTGATTGCCCCTAAAATTGAACAAAATGGCTGCCAGTGGCCATCTTGAATTTCAGACCGGACCCAAAAACACTCGTTCTCGTCCCACGGTGATAACAAAGGTACCCAAGAAGTTTCGTAAAGATCGGTTCATAAATGAATCCTCTAGCCCGAGCCGTATTGGCATTTGCACTGACAGTGCTGAAAGTAACACTAAATAAATCAAAGTTAGTCTAATTTGCATAATTTAAGCACGAGAAAAAAACCTGTAGGATATGTGATGTATCTCATGGTACTAAACATTCATACAAAAAATTATTCAAATCAGAGCTTTCATATGGAAGTTCTGTACAAAACCAGATTTCTGCATCGTCGGTACAAAATGGCGGCTGGCAGCCATCTTGAATTTCAGACCGCACCCAAAAACACTCGTTCTCGTCCCAAAGTCATAAAAAAGGTACCCAAGAAGTTTCGTAAAGATCGGTTCATAAATATGGCCTCTAGCCTGAGCCGTATCCAATTGTTGACGTACGGACAGACGGATGACGGGCCATGACAAAAGCTCAAATTTGGCTTCGTCAAAGTTGAGCTAAAAATTAATTCATGAATAATAAATGGTGCTTAACGCCACTTCACAAGCCAAGGCTATAGCGAAGATTTTGGTAAATAACATTATCCGCTACAAAATATGCACTGCAGACGTCGTATACAGGTACGACGAAATCAGCGAGAAATCAAATATAACATATACATACAAAAGCGGGATAAGATTAACAATCTCTGCAGAGAAAACACGCTTCAAGATCATTCACAGGAGGCCTCTGTAATATTAAATCCAGTAAAAACACCCTCCAACGTGTACTATTTGGTAGCTACAACTATAAACACGTGAGAATATGCGATTTAAGAACCAACAAAATAGAGGCCAAGATCTAGAAATGGAGGTAGGTAGGTATGATTAACCGGCTCCAACACAGACCGCCCTCGAAATATATAATAATTTCAAGGTCCACCAAAGAGATAGCGTAATCACACATTTCGCGAGTGCATAAAAATCCAGCCTATTAATCATCTAAAAACCACTAAATGGCTATGCCGTAACCTATGAGCTCAAACAGTGGCCATTATGATGATAAAATAAGTACCTGTATATTAGAAATCAAAAAATAAATACCAGAAACAAATGCAACAGAACTGCATATATGCCTATGTGAGCACCATCCAACACGACCGAGACGCAAAGTATGTATGTATTAAAATATATATATGCGACAGTGTGAGTGTGAGTGTGTGTGTGTGTGTGTGTGTGTGTGTGGGGGGGGGGGAGGGGGAATTCGAATATATGTCGAAACCTCCTCACCCACATTACTTAATCATTGCTGGTGCAGTCTGCAATAATATCGTGACCATAAGGCTCTTTCACGTCTGAAATACTCTGTAATGCCACTGAGAGCGAAATAAAACTTCCCTTAAAGAAGAAAACCCTCTCATGGGGAAGCTTCTGGCGAATGCTCAATAGCAGACCCCATAACCTCAATGAAATCAATAGAAACAAATGAATTGAAGGATACACATATCCTATCATTCATTCCCATGAAAACGGCTGAGCGTCAAATGTGTGCGCTCAAACGCCTTATACTAGCGACACAAATAATGGAAACTATTATTTCCATGCGCCGAAAACTTAACTATCCTGAAGAGATCTCACACAAGATCATGTAATAGCCATATAGTTAGAATAAGCGCAAGATGTAGCCCGTGCTTACTTATGCGCTGAAATCTTAAGTACTGACTGCTAATTGGAAGATAAAATAACCCAAGCAGTACGAATAGCTAACTGACTTATTTAACAATAGAATGAACATAAACGTCCCTTCTATTGGAAAGTTAAAAAATTTATAGTAATTTATATATTTTTTATACTTACCAATGACCCAGACTTAGCTGGTGCTAACTCTAACAAAACCAGGGCCAAACACAAATTTTGCCCCCCAATCCCCAAAATTTGCATCCAAAACAAAAAGAAATCATGTCCTAAAGGACCTCCATACTACGCCTCCACTGCGCATGCGCAGTGACGCAGACGTCCCGAAATTGGCGCCAATTATCATTCTTACTGGCAGTGCCTGGTCAGCGCTATGTACTCAGCGGGGAGGCAAGAGTTCCCAACTCCAGGGAGGGCCATCCCCGTCTGGGTCATTGGTAAGTATAAAAAATATATAAATTACTATAAATTTTTTAACATTTTTATACTGTACCAATGACCCAGACTTAGCTGAATAGTAAACAGGCTGGAGGGCCTAGGACATAGAGGAAAATCCAATAAGCTCAACTATATAGTAAAGAGGTAACCCCTTAAGGAGAAAAGGAGTATTAGGCTTTACATGTATCTTTCTTATTTAAAATTAAATTAGAAAGATACACTACCCTTAATAATTGAGCACAATAACATTCATGTTCTCTATTAACATCCAGTATATCCCTTATACTAATTATTTTTAAAGCAAGCCAATAAATAAAGTAGTCCAGAGAATTGAGACTCTTTATAGTCATTTAAAAGTGTCCGAGTATTGTATATTAAAGCCCGTTTGACACTTGACATATACAAATGCTTCACACCGAGCTACACTTTAAAAATAAGACATGAATGAATTTTAACATTAATATTACACTTTAAAACCATCCCGGAAGCGACTCAGAAATACTGACTTGGAGGAGGCATTCCCTTGCTTTTCACTATAAAGCAGGTGACCTAAGGAAACACCCGCCCCCCCCCCCCCTTCCCCTTGCCCTGGGTCAAATAGCCCAGAGCGAAGAGGGCAGCCGGACGGAGTCACTGCCGGAACAGAAAGCCTGCATAACTATAGTTGCAACTGTTTAGTGGACGACATTCTGAGCAACAGATAACGGACCTAAACAATGCAGGTCTCCAGAAATGGACTCAATATTTCTGAGATAAAAATTCGTAAATGTGGATGGCTGAGACCAATAAGCAGCCTTCATTAAATCTGTAATAGCAACACTATTAGCATAAGCCCAGGAAGTAGAAAGAGCTCTTACTTCATGAGCAGAAATCTTAAGAACAGACTGCTGAGAAGAAGATAAACCTTCATAAGCAGTACGGATAGTTAATTGAATCCATCTAGCAATAGAATGGACCGAAATGTCCTTTCTATTAGGCATCAAAGACAGAAAGAAACGTTTCCGTCCCTTTCTGATAAACTGAGATCTCTGTTTATAGATACGTAACGCTCTAACAGGACAGAGTAAAGGCCTACGCCCGTCTAAAGACGGAAGAGCCTTAATAACAATAGGTTCCGGATATTTATTAGGAGCCTGATTCTTAGCTAAAAAACCCACATTAGTAGTGAAGGTGATAGTGTTCCCAACACTACGATAGTGAGAATCATCCACCGACAGTGCATGAAGCTCACTGACTCTTCTAGCAGAAGAGAAAGCTAAGAGAAAAGCTGTCTTATAAGATAAGAATTTGAAATCTACTGTCCCAAGAGGTTCAAATGGCTTTTCCTTCAATTTAAGAAGAACCCAACCTAAATTCCACTTAGGAATTAATCTAAGAGTTCTGGGTCTATTTATCGAAAAGTTTCTAACCAACTTAGATAAAGAGACATTAGATCCAATTTGTAAACTATCATGATGTGCATAGGTATCAGATAACATAGATCTATAACCCTTTATAGTAACAGGCTGCAGTTTGATTTCGTCAAACAAGTATACTAGAAAGTTTGCAATGTCTGGTATAGAGGGATCGAATATATCTACAGAATGATCCCTACACCAACAACGAAAAACCTTCCACTTAGCCGCATAGTTTAGCGAAGAGGAGGCCCTCCTACAGTTAGAAATCGCGTCCACTGCTCGTCCTGTAAAGTGTTGCCATGCAAGAAGGACCGCACAACGGAAAAACGTGAAGGTTGAGACCTTGCGGGTTGTGATGGAGTTGGCGCGATTTCCCCTGCGAAAGAAGATCCTCCTGTGGAGGAAGCTTTCGCGGTAGGTCCCACAACAGACACCTGAGTAGATTTATCCACGGTCTCTGTGGCGACAGAGATGCTACCAACAGAATCTTGCATTGAGATTGTTTTATCTTTAGCAATACTTGTTGAATTAACGGCGCTGGAGGATACGCATATCCTATCATTCCGTCCCAAGGGATCGACAGAGCGTCTACTGCAAATGCTCTTGGATCCGGACACGGAGACACATACGTCTGCAACTGATTGTTGAGATGTGTCGCAAATAAGTCTATCATTGGCCGTTCCCATTGGTAGCAAATCTGATTGAATACTTGTTTGTTGAGAGTCCACTCCGACGGCAACAAGCGACCCTTTCGTGAAAGGGAGTCTGCTAGCACATTCAGACGACCCGGTATGTGACGGACCGAAAGAAGAACCTGATGTTCTAGCGCAAACAGAAGGATTCTTTCCATTAGATTGAACAACGGAACTGAATGAGTGCCTCCCTGATTCCGTATATACGCCACTACTGTCGTATTGTCGGATAGGATTTGGACATGAGCATTGTGAATAATGTCCATCCAGTGACGTAACGCAAGCCAAATTGACATCATTTCCTTGATGTTTATGTGCTTGCACAGGAATTGCGGATCCCAAAGACCCTGGCATCTCGAATCCGTTGGGATTAATGATGCACCCCAACCTGTTTGACTGGCATCCGTCATAATGGTAAAACTCGGATCCGGCAACTGCAGCGGAACTCCCTGAGTTAACCACTGAATGTTTGCCCAAGTCTGAATCTCTTGTTTCACTTGATCTGACAAGAGAACGTCTACATCGAGCGAATGAATTTTCACACTCCAATTCTGAGTCAAGAAAATTTGAAGAGGACGTGTGCGTAACCGCCCCATCGGAATAAGATCCGCGGCGGCTCCGCACAGACCTATCAGTCTCATAAATTCTCTCGCCGTGACTTTGTCTGCGTGCAGACAATAGCGAGCGTAACAACTGACTAATTTCGCTCTGGTTAACGGCAGACGAACGAGATTGTTGTGCGTCTCGAAGCTCATTCCCAGATGAGTGAATGACTTGGACGGCACCAGATCCGACTTCTCCTCGTTTACTATAAAACCGAGATGTCGGAGCAATAGAAGAAGATTCTGAACATCGTTCTGAAGCGTTAACTCGTTGCCGTACCTCTGAAGAATGTCGTCCAGGTAGGCCGACGTTACCGCAGACGAATGAGCTCGGAAATAGATCATTACCGAGTTCATTACCCGAGTGAAAGCCCAGGGAGCTAGATTCAATCCGAAGCACATCGCCCGGAATTGATACACCACTCCTAGGACTGCGAAGCGTAGGAACTTTCGGAATGTCGGATGTACCATGACGTGAAAGTACGCATCCTTGAGATCTATGCTCGTTGCATAATCGTTCACCCGAATACTCGCTCTGACCGATCGAATCGTCTCCATATAAAACTTCGGAGCGACGATCAGCTTGTTTATCCAGCTCAAATCTATGACTGGACGGAATGAGCCATCTGGTTTCGGAACCAGAAACAGATGGCTGTAGAATCCCGGAGATTTCTGGTTTTCTACGACCTCTACCGCATTCTTCATTAAAAGAGACTGCACCTCTGATAACAGAGCGTCTCTTTTCTGCGGATTCGACGGAAGATGAGTCCACTTTGGACTTCGAGTTAATGGAGGCTTTCGTTTGAAGGATATCTTTAGACCTTCCGAAGTCACTCCTCTCACCCAAGGGTCGTCCGTAATCGACGCCCATTCTTGTGAAAAGCTTGACAACCTTCCGCCAACCGGTACGCGATAGAGGTTTAAGCCATCACCTCCTGGACCTGCGAGGCCTGCGGTAGGAGAAACCACGTCCTCCACGGCCCGCACCTCGCCCCGTCGACCTCGGGGCGTCCGACCGATTGTCCCGGCCTGAAGGACGTCCCGAACGAGAGTCGCTACCCTGACGGTCTCTCGAATAAGACCAAGAGGACGCACCGGAACCTCTATAGGAACCTCTCTTGGGCGCATTAGACCCAGAAGTGCCTGTCTTATTCGTGTCTGCTGTATCCGACTTCTTAGGAGCAGATTTGAACAACAGGGAATCTTTAGCTTTCTTTGTAATTTTATCATAAATAGCAGAAAGCTTGCCGTCAAAGAGAAGTTCTCCTGAGACCGAAGCGACTCTAAGAGAGTTCTTCACCTTAGTATCCACTAGTGTGGATGTAGCTAGGGCTGCGTCACGTCTAACCAACTCCAGATTTGCCACTGAAAGGGCGGAGTTACACGTGGAATAAGCTACTGCCCTTGAAAGAAGTCTTAAAGAGGATTGTATATCCTGAAACTCTTTCCCCTGAAGGCGCAGTGATAACGCCTTAGTAAGGTGATCTGCGTAAGATAAGGCATCTAAATTGGCTCTGTTAGACGCAATAGCTGTTTCCAACACCGCGGTTGGAATAGAAGCCGACGACGGTAATGATAGCTCTAAGTCTTCCGCCTCGTCGTCCATACGCAGAGGAACTCTCGGTATACCCTGTCCTGCCGTATCGAATTTATTCCTTGCATTAATGAAAGGCAGGTTGAGAGTATTAGCGGACAAGAAACCTGCTTTCCCCGTCCTGGAAGCAAGTTTAAATATAGCGTCGTTCAATAATTCAAATGTTCTTGCAACATTATTGGACTGCGACGGAAACTCGGGAGCGATGTCCCTGAACCGCTCAAAAAATTCAGAGTCCAATGACGCTATAATTCTCTTGTCCGGAACCGCAGCAGTCTGGCCCGACGGAACAACCTGAGGGAGAAAGTGCCGGATGAAGTCCACGGCAGCTTTATGTTGTTCCGAAAGGGATAGCTCCAAGTCATCCGTATCCCTTTCACCATCCGGTCGGACCTCATGATGTTCCCGGCGTCCGCCCCCGATGCTTCGGCGGAGCGTACCGACCCAGCGCCGTCGGATAATTCTCGATCCGACACCGTTTCTGTCGGCTGCTGGGATGCTGCGATAAGCTGTGCTATCTGCACAAGAATGTCCGGCGTCGAGACCTGCGGAGGCGCAGTCTTTCGCTGCTTCGCCGAGGGCAGCTCCGCATCAGATGGCTCCCGCATACTTTTCCTATGCGAACGTCCGGAGTCCATCGGTCTCGAATCCCTGGCTGCCGGATGGTGTGACCTGGCCGCCGAAGAATCCTTGATCGGCAAAGCTGGTAATATATCGGCGGTCACGCAGCCAAGGTGCGGTCGTGTGCGCTGACGAGAAGAGGAAGCCTTAACAGTCTCCGCGGACTGCTTATACAACGGAGCGTCCTGAGCGACGGACGTATGCTCCGCTAAAGACACATTTTGTACCACAACATCTGGTCCCAGATGTTGTTGTACGAGAGAGGAGCCTCTCTCGCTCGCGGCCCGGCTGGACCTGGACGAGCTAGGAACCGGACTCAAAGGCTTCCTCCGTTCTCGCTCACTATCCGCCGTCACTGGGTGTGCATCTATTATGTTTATAGTGCTCGCATCACCCAAAATTTCCTCCTGGACCGCATCGGACGTACCCGGCTGCCGAACCATTCGGTGAATGGACGCTACACCGGGCGAGCTAGCGGACGACATTTGTCTAATCTCCATGAGCACTTTTGCCGCTAGCTCTGAATTCATTTGTGACGACGGACGCACACTTGTAGAAGATAACATGGAAACATCACCCTGTTCTGGTTCCTCTGAAATAGAAACTGAGAGAGTAGAGTGACCTTGCGGAGAAAGAGCCGGCATAGCCCTTTCTCCAGAAACAACATATCGTGACACACGTTTCCAATGTTTCTCATCCCAATATTCACATATAGGACAGGGATTAATGCGAGAACACTGACTACAATTAATACAATGATCATGAAAGTCAGAGGAAGATTTCTTCCTATTACAATTTGAACAATGTCCCTTCATTGTGCAAGAACAACAATAAGTCCTAGTTACTCGCAAAAACCCCTGACACAAAGATACATAATAACATGATCCATTAATAAATGAAAAAACAATTGCAAATCAAAATAATTTTGAAAAAATATTTTTTCAGCGAAGCCCAAGTTGCTGAAAAGTAACGTTGAGCCCCGATGGATCCGATGGCAAAGTGTGGTCAAAAATTTTAAATTTATATTAAATAATTAATGAGACACTTACGGATAATACAAATGTATCTTATAGTGAGATAAACTACAGCAAAGGCAAACAGCCCCCCTCAAAAAAGGCTGTTGCCAATGTAAACAAACAGTGTAAAAACACCAGAAAACATGACTCCAGGCACTGAAAAAACTGGCCCGGAATCAGTCATCAAATTACACTCTATCTGATGCAAAACAGAGACTCCCAGGGGAGAATCTGTAGAACATCAGATGGAAGATGCAGAACACAAACGTTATACACCCATGGGTGAAAACGTAACTATGGGGAAAATAACAGAAAACATTCTTTAACCAAGCAACTCTCCCAGGAAATTTTAGAAATGAAATTTCTCAAAAATATGCCAAAAGCATGGGAGAATTGCAAGGGGGGACTTTAGAAGGCTAGGGGAGAGGAAACACTGAATAAGCAGTGCAACATTTAGCAAGAATGACAACAAGAGGCCCATGCCTCGAAAATAGGCAACTTAACATAATTTCATCAAAAAATTTTAAGTACAGCCCTGACTATTTTTTGTCACTTCTTTTTCCTCTCCTCCTTCTATCCTCCTTAGAATCACATTTTCACCAAAAATTACGTGTCTGGCATCCTTTAAACTGAGATTTACAAGCACAAAGATCAGTGAGATGTTGACTGATGAAGGGCCAAACAGAGAATGATAATTGGCGCCAATTTCGGGACGTCTGCGTCACTGCGCATGCGCAGTGGAGGCGTAGTATGGAGGTCCTTTAGGACATGATTTCTTTTTGTTTTGGATGCAAATTTTGGGGATTGGGGGGCAAAATTTGTGTTTGGCCCTGGTTTTGTTAGAGTTAGCACCAGCTAAGTCTGGGTCATTGGTACAGTATAAAAATATAATGACAAAAGAAGCATTACTTCTCTTCTGATAAACTCTGATCTGCGTCTATAAATACATGAACGGAATAAATACATGAATGGAAAATGAAAGTGTCAATGACACTGTAGCTCAACTTGTCAAGACAAAGACATGTACATGTATAGTATGTGACACAGTAATGACAAACATCTAGGTAATGACCTGATAACAAAGGTACATATAAAGTATTGTAATGGTCTGTACATAAATACTGACCGTTGCCTGCAACAAATGTATAGGTAAAGTATTGTAAAGGTGGGTGACAGTCAGATGCTAAACTAGAAAAGAAATCTTTGAGTCCCAGAGTGGGTCTGACTGAACCCCAAAATATTTGTTCTCATAGCACAGTACATAACAAAGGCACCCCAAAACACACTCATTCCTGTCCCAAGGTGAAATCAAAGGTATCCAAGAAGTTTCGTGAAGATCAGTTCACAAATATGAGCTGTGTAGAAGTTGTGACAAAAAACTGATTGGACCTAATTTCGGTACAAAATGGCCAGTGGCAGCCATCTTGTATTCTGGACCGCACCCAGAAACACTCGTTCTCATCCCAAGGTGATAACAAAGGTACCCAAGAAGTTTTGTGAAGATCGGTTCATAAATACAGCCTCATGCCCGAGCCGTATTGACATGTGCACTTACAGTGTATAAGTAGCACTGAATAAATCAAAGTTCATCTAATTTGCATAATTTCTGCACGAGAAAAAAACCTGTACTATATGTGATGTATTCCATGTTACTAAACATTCATACAAAAATTTATTCAAAGCAGAAATTTCATACAGAAGTTCTGTACAAAAGACTGATTGCACTAACTTTGGTACAAAATGGCTGCTGGTGGCCATCTTAAATTTCGGACCACACCCAAAAACACTCGTTCTCATCCCACGGTGATAACAAAGGTACCCAAGAAGTTTCATAAAGATCGGTTCATAAATACGGCCTCTAGCCTGAGCCGTATAGAAGTTGTGTACAAAAAACTGATTAGACCTAATTTCGGTACAAAATGGCCACTGGCAGCCATCTTGAATTTTGGACCGCACCCAGAAACACTTGTTCTCGTCCCAAGGTGATAACAAAGGCACCCAAGACGTTTCGTGAAGATCGGTTCATAAATACAGACTCTAGCCCGAGCCGTATTGACATGTGTACTTACTGTGTGTAAGTAGCACTGAAAAAATCATAGTTCACCTAATTTGCATAATTTCTGCACGAGAAAAAAACCCATATTATATGTGATGTATCCCATGGTACTAAACATTCACACAAAAAATTATTGAAATCAGCGCTTTCATATGGAAGTTCTGTGCAAAAATCTGATTGCACCAAATTTTGTACAAAATGGCTGCCATCGGCCATCTTGAATTTCGGACCGGACCCAAAAACACCCGTTCTCGTCCCACGGTGATAACAAAGGTACCCAAGGAGTTTCGTAAAGATCGGTTCATAAATACGGCCTCTAGCCCGAGCCGTATTGGCATTTGCACTTACAGTGCTGAAAGTAACACCAAAAAACATCAAAATTAGTCTAATTTGCATAATTTACGCACGAGAAAAAAACCCGTATTATATGTGATGTATCCCATGGTACTAAACATTCGTACAAAAAATTATTCAAATCATAGCTTTCATATGGAAGTTCTGTACAAAAAACAGATTTCTGCATTGTCAGTACAAAATGGCAGCTGGCAGCCATCTTGAATTTCGGACCGAACCCCAAAACACTCGTTCTCGTCCCATGGTCATAACAAAGGTACCCAAGAAGTTTCGTAAAGATCGGTTCATAAATACGGCCTCTAGCCCGAGCCGTATCCAATTGTTGACGGACAGACAGACAGATGGATGACGGGCCATGGCATAAGCTCAAATTTGGCTTCACCAAAGTTGAGCTAAAAATGATGTAACGTAAACAATGAGACATCATTGGATATGTGATTTCCAATAACCAAGGGTCCCAAGATCCCTGCATAGAGAGACCCTCGGACTCAGGATTGTAAAGCAATATATGAACTCACATCCGAAATAATTGAGAAAACCGTAATATATGCCCAAACTTGACCTTATGTTAAAAGATTCTCTAAAACAAAACAGGTCTAGAGGGAAAAACGTCTACCACTCCAGTTAATAACTGGAGTACACAGGTGTGTAAGCGACCCATCGAAATAACATTCCAAGCCGCTCCACACAACTCCATCCGACGCATAAAACTTTCGCTGTTAATGCGTCAGAAAACAGATAAAAGCGAGCCAAACAGCTGGCTAATTCGCTCTGTGAAACAACAGATGAACCAGCCAAATGAATAGTGGGATATGTGTATCCTATCATAAATCCCATGAGACATTATCTAGTTCACAACAAGTGATCTAAAGAACTATACTCGCTACAATTGCCGAACGTTCGCCTAATTATCCACTTCCAGTCAAAATCGGTCGGACCGAGCTCTATAAGAGCCTCGAACCACCGGCTCAGGGGAGTCTGATCAGTAACTCAGACAGACGAGAAACCCCTATCCAAGTGGCTGTATAGACAATCCTAAAGAATATAGGAGAGATACCTATACCTTCGCTATGAGCCCTTATAGGCGAATTGGTCTAAGACAAACTCTACTACTCTTTCTGTTGGTGTGGTCGATTAGACCCCAACTTAAAGAGTCGAGTATAGATGCTTTCTTGTAGTTTAATCCTACAATAATGAAAGCTTACCATCAAAGACTTAGGTATACCTATACCTTCGCTATAAGTCCTTATAGACGATCTGAGTCTAGGACAACCTCTCGTACTCTTTCTGCTGGTGTTGGTCCATTAGACCCCAACTTAAAGAGTCGAGAATTGATGCTTCTTACCATAAAAGACTAGAGTTGGAAGACTAAAGCGACCTATAGCAAGTTTTCCACCTAGTCAAATGCAAAGATGAAGACACAAGGCTTTGTTACATCAGAATAACTCCCACTTACCATTAGTTAAGACCGAGATATATATACTAGGTCTGGAAAGAATTTTAAAAAGTACAAACGACCACAAAATTCCTTCCATATAGAAGATGCATCACAGTACTTAAAATTAAAGTTCATAAGACCATGAGACTAAATTCGCTTTGACTAAGAAATTATCTTCTCAATTGCGTCCGAAATGATGAAGGTAAGGCTACAACTAGGATCTTAGCCTGCTCAATCAACGCAGAGGAACTCTCCACATCTTCCCCTGTTGTTTTTAAAAGTATGTGAACAATCACAAACGATTAAAAATACAGAGGAAGAAGATAAGAAATCGAATTACTTTTTCCACCGGAAGATAAATATGGTGTCGTCTACACAATCGAAGATCTGTGACACCCGTGTAGACTTAACCGAAAAGAGATCTTATTACCCTGCTCTTTACCCGGATGAAGTCAGTGTCGAACTACGCTAGTTGTTTCTCATAATTGCTCGCAGCATTTTGAATCACTGGAACAAGATCAAGGAAATGATAATGTATGATATCTATATCATCCAAGAGTTGTTCCGGAATCAGTTAGAATCACAGTCACCAGCATCTAAACAGACAGGTGACTGGACCAAATAAGCAATATGCAACAGCTCAAGATTTGAGATCGACGTTGAGTGCTTCTGCCTTACCAGGAATACTGCGATTAGCTGTGCAACTGCGACAGCAACTCCGTTACAGAAGCCTGAGGAGCAGCGGTCATGAATAGCCTTTTCATGGGCTGCTCCTAGGACAGGGAGTCCAATATAGTTATTACTGCCGACGACCCGATGAATGAAGCCTCATCTCCTTGGCTACTAGATGGTGCGACTTCTTACTAAAGATGGACCTCTGACGATGAAGACCAGAAAACCTGAGTCACTTAGCCAAGATGTGGACGGGAGTGCTTGTTCCTCTTCTTTTCTCTTTACCGGACAATAGCTATGTACGTAAGCACAGACTGACACAAGTTCCTACCAACAACACCCGGCTCCAGATGTTGTTGAAAGAGAGAGAGAGGGGCTCCCTCTTGCTTGTGCATACCTCAGAACTTGCCGTCTTCTTCCTTCCATCAACACTACGTGAGCATGGATTCAATCAACAGTGCTTGCTACATCCTTATTCTCTCTCAACCGCCATGGACATACCCGGCATCACATCACCCACATATGAGTGAGATCTGCCGGTTGAGCTAGCTGTTTTTAGACAAGGGTAAAGCCTCGGTGAAACCTAGCCCTTGTCTTTTTTTTTAAATCTTTGAGCACTTTTCCACTAGCTCTAAATACAATGCATATGCGAAACATCCGGAGTCACGGTCCAAGTATCCAATCTTAACCATTTCACCGGCAACAGGGAACTGACACCACTCATCGGGTTTTATAGCCCTGTGCAATATAAAGATCACTTTATCCGTTATGTAGAGGAAACCATAAGACTAGCTGGCCTCGGACCTTATCGGTTTCCTCCTTCCGTCGTCACTGGGTGAGCATAATTGCATATCATATCATTGGCTCCACCCTATATGATCTCTCTTTTTCTACCCCGGATCGTCTACACCCGGCGTCATAGTTCTCAGGGACCTGAGTAACTACTTCACAGTTCAAGCTAACTAGCAACAACGGACCTGCGCGGTCGTGTGTGCTTTTCGAACATAGAAGGAGCTATAAGACTGGCCGCCGCGGCAGTCTATGGAAGGAGCATCCCGTGGACGTAAGTTTCAACTGACACAAGTTCATACCAACAACCTCTGTCCCCAGATGTTGTTATAAGAGAGAGGGACCTCTCTCTTGCTCGCAATCACGGACAACCTGAACGAACATACCCCAGAACTTGTCCGACAAGTTCCTACCAGCAACCTCTGGCCGCAGATGTTGTTAGAAGAGAGAGGGACCTCTCTCTTGCTCGTAATCACAAAAGACCTGGACGAGCATACCTCAGAACTTGACCGCCAAGTTCCTACCAACAACATCTGGCCCCAGAGTTGTTGTAAGAGAGAGGGACCTCTCTCTTGCTCACAATCACGGACGACCTGGACGAGCGTATCTCCGAACTTGTCAGACCGACACAAGTTACTACCAACAACCTCTGATCGCCAATGTTGTTATAAGAGAGAAGGACCTCTCTTTTGCTCACAATCACGGAAGACCTGTACGAGCATACCTCAGAACTTGACCGCCAAGTTCCTACCAACAACCTCTGATCGCATATGTTGTTATAAGAGAGGGACCTCCCTCTTGCTCGCGATCACGAAGACCTGGACAAGCATACCTCAGAACTTGTCTACTTCCGCCTTCCCGTGCTTTCTCCTTCCCAATGTTGCAGGGTGAGCATGTTTGTATGTTTATAGTGCTCGCTACACCCTTATTCCTCTTCTCGACCACAACTGACATATCCGGCATCACGTCCCTCACATACGAGTTGTCTAATACTTGAGCACTTTAGCCGCTAGCTCTTGATTGATTTGCAATGACAGCACACTCCTTGACAGCGTCACAAAGCCACATCATGTTCCTGTTACTCTGTAAACAGAAACTAAATGAAAGTGTCAATGACACTGTAGCTCAACTTGTCAAGACATGTATGTGTATAGTATGTGACACAGCAATGACAAACATCTAGGTAATGACCTTATAACAAATGTACATATAAAGTATTGCAACGGTCTGTACATAAATACTGGCCGTAGCCTGTAAAAAATGTATAGGTAAAGTATTGTAAAGGTGGGTGACAGTCAGATGCTAAATAGAAAAGAAATCTTTGAGTCACAGAGTGGGTCTGACTGAACCCCAAAATATTTGTTCTCATAGCACAGTGATAACAAAGGCACCCCCAAAACACACTCATTCCTGTCCCAAGGTGAAAACAAAGGTACCCAAGAAGTTTCGTGAAGATCAGTTCATAAATACGAGCTGTATAGAAGTTGTGACAAAAAACTGATTGGACCTAATTTCGGTACAAAATGGCCACTGGCAGCCATCTTGAATTTTGGTCAGCACTCAGAAACACTCGTTCTCGTCCCAAGGTGATAACAAAGGTACCCAAGAAGTTTCGTGAAGATCGGTTCATAAATACAGCCTCTAGCCCAAGCCATATTGACATGTGCACTTACAGTGTATAAGTAGCACTAAATAAATCAAAATTCATCTAATTTGCATAATTTCTGCACGAGAAAAAAATCCGTACTGTATGTGATGTATTCCATTTTACTAAACATTCCTACAAACATTTATTCAAATCAGAACTTTCATACAGAAGTTCTGTACAAAAGACTGATTGCACTAATTTTGGTACAAAATGGCTGCTGGTGGCCATCTTGAATTTCGGACCACACCCAACAACACTCGTACTCATCCCACGATGATAACAAAGGTCCCCAAGAAGTTTCATAAAGATCGGTTCATAAATACAGCCTCTAGCCTGAGCCGTATAGAAGCTGTGTACAAAAAACTGATTAGACCTAATTTCGGTACGAAATGGCCACGGGCAGCCATCTTGAATTTTGGACCGCACTCAGAAACACTCGTTCTCATCCCAAGATGATAACAGAGGTACCCAAGAAGTTTTGTGAAGATCGGTTGATAAATACAGCCTCTAGTCCGAGCCGTATTGACATGTGCACTTACTGTGTGTAAGTAGCACTGAAAAAATCGAAGTTCATCTAATTTGCATAATTTCTGCACCAGAAAAAAACCCTGCATTATATGTGATGTATCCCATGGTATTAAACATTCACACAAAAAATTATTCAAGTCAGCACTTTCATATGGAACTCTGTGCAAAAATCTGACTTCACCTAATTTTGTACAAAATGGCTGCCATCCTGAATTTCGGACCACACCCAAAAACACTCGTTCTCATCCCACGCTGATACCAAAGGTACCCAAGAAGTTTCATAAAGATCGGTTTATAAATACGGCCTCTAGCCCGAGCCATATTGGCATTTGCACTTGCAGTGCTGAAAATAACACTAAATACATCAAAGTTGCATAATTTACGTACGAGAAAAAAAACCCGTATTATATGTGATGTATCCCATGGTACTAAACATTCATACAAAAAATTATTCAAATCAGCGTTTTCATATGGAAGTTCTGTACAAAAAAAACAGATTTCTGCATCGTCGGTACAAAATGGTGGCTGGCGGCCAACTTGAATTTCGGATTGGACCCCAAAACACTCATTCTCGTCCCACAGTCATAACAAAGGTACCCAAGAAGTTTTGTAAAGATCGGTTCATAAATACGACCTCTAGCCCGAGCCGTATTGAATTTTTGACGGACAGACGGACAACTGGCCATGGCATAAGCTCAAATTTGGCTTTGCCAAAGTTGAGCTAAAAACTATAGTGACCTTTTGACGAGAGGACAACCGAGTCCCCTCGCCGCGATAGGACCGACAGTGTCCACTCGCCTAACACAAACCTTGACGCCCGTCATTCAGATTATCAAATCTGATACATGGAGTAGAATTAGTGGTAGAACATCAACTAAACTCATTACAACAACCAAGTAAATAAAGGAAATGTTTCCTCTATTTGCCATACTATTAGATAAAAATAATTACCTAAAACTAATATATGTCATTGTACCACAACCAAATCTACATATAATATAACATTAAATATAATCAATGAAATAAATATATCCAAAAGAAAAATTCTTTCAAAAATGAAATAAAAATTTTTGAAAAAATTTTCCTAATATAAGAGCTCAAGTTCCCAAAGGGAACGATGAGCCCAAAAAAGCCTAAATGTGGACAAAATGATAAAAACTGTGTAAAATTAACTACCACACTATCAGAATATTTAATGTTACTTACAACTGTTGTTCCTAAATAAAATAGGAAACTACCTAAAGATGTAAACAAAACACCGGAATCAAGACCCCAGGCAACACGGCCCGAAGTCAGTAACAGAAACAAGACTATCCGATGTAAAGCAAGATCTTCCTCAGAAGAAAAAACGATACATTGGATGTAAGATGCAAGACCAAAACGCCCGAACACCCTAAGGATGGGGACGTAACCCTGGGGATGTACAGAATAATCTTCTGCATAAAACGTTAAACTCCCAATAAATTTTATAAAAAATCTTTATTAAAACAAGCCAAAAAGCTTGGGAGCTTAACTGGGGGGATCAAGGGAAGGCGGGGAAGGAATACTAAATAAACAGTGGATAGATCATAATCAATCAGTGATAACGTCAGGCTCATGTCCCGAAATTAGGGAACATGAACTAATTTTACTAAATAATAAAAAATTACAGCCCTGAATGTATCAAACCACTGTTTCTGCCTTCCTTCATCCAGTTCTGTCCTTGGATCCACCAATTTAACCATTGATTTGTGTCTGGCATCATTATTAATTGAGATTTAAAAGCACAAATATCAGATTGCTGTTATCTGACAAGGGCCAAACAAAGAATGATTTTATTGGCGCCAGATTCGGTGACTTCCTGGCGTCTGCGCATGTGTGGAGGGTGAAATATAGGATATATATTAGGACTTCTAATTTTCGGTTTTGCATGCAAATTTTGGGGATTGGGGGGCAAAATTTGTGTTTGGTCCTAGATATTTTTGGGTCATTGGTTACAGTACAAAAATGAACCCGTATTATTCGTGATGTATTCCATGTTACATGTTACTAAACATTCATTCAAACATTTATTCAAATCAGAACCTTCATATAGAAGTTCTGTACAAACTGGAGGCTCTAAAGAGCCTGTAATCACTCACCTGGAACTACATATAAAAATGTGATTTTCCATAGGCTTTCCATGGTAGCTATGAGCTGCAATTGTGGCCATGTTTGCAACATTACGTCAACATTACATGAGGATCATTGGTAGAAGGTGTCCCAGTTCTCAATCATGGTAAGTTTCAAAACATTTGACTTTGTAGTTTCAGAGGGGAAGATTTTTGCAAAATCCATCAGTCAGAATCAGAGAATGTCTCTGGTGGCAATGTCTCTGGTGGCCATATTTTCCAACCAATGGGAACAAAAAGAGGACTGCTTGTAGAGGGCCTCCTATAGACTATTCCTGCAAAGTTTGGTTCACGTCGGCTCAGTAGTTCCAGAGGGGAAGATGAAAATGTGATTTCCCATAGAGTTTCTGTAGTAACTATAAGCCACAATTGTGGCCATGTTTGCAACACGATCAACATTAAATAAGGATAATTGGTAGAGGGTGTCCCAGTCATCAACCATGCAAAGTTTCAATACATTTGGACCTGTGGTCTCAGAGGAGAAGATTTTTAAAAATCCACCAATCACAATCAAAACAAGAGGCCCCCAGGGGGCCTGAGGCGCTCATCTGACATGGTAGCCTAAATATCAACCCAGAGAATTGATTTCAACAAGTTGCATCTGCTCCTCCTAAGAAAAGCTTATACCAAATATCCAAAGATTCTAACCAGTGGATCTAAAAAAAAGAGAAGATTTTTAAAGAATATTCCTCATATTTAACTAAGTTATAATTCAGGCTCCCACAGTGAGCCCATGTATGAACCCAGGGACTTGGCTTTAACAAACTTGAATCTCACCCCCCTGAGGATGCTGCACACCAAATATCAAACCATTCTGACTGCTGGGTCTGAAGAAGAAGATTTTTAAAGAAAATTCCTCATTTTGAACTAAGTTACAATTCGAGCTCCCACAGTGAGCCCAAATATGGACCTAGGGACATGGCTTGAACAAACTTGAATCTTACCCCTCCTAAGGACTTCGCTTTAACAAACTTGAATCTTACCCACCTAAGGATGCTACACACCACATATCAAAATATTCCGACTGCTGGATCTGAAGAAGATTTTTTAAGAAAATTCCTCATTTTGAACTAAGTTATCATTCGGGCTCCCACAGTGAGCCCAAATATGGACCTAGGGACATGGCTTGAACAAACTTGATTCTTACCCCCCTAAAGAAGCTGCATACCAAATATCAAAACATTCTGAATACTGGATCTGAAGAAGAAGATTTTTAAAGAAAATTCCTCATTTTGAACCAAGTTATAATTTGGGCTACCACAGTGAGCCCAAATATGAACCCAGGGACTTGGTTTGAAGAAACTTGAATCTCACCCCCCTAAGGATGCTGCATACCCAATATCAAAAGATTCTGCCTGCTGGATCTGGAGAAGAAGATTTTCAAAGAAATTTGCCTGAAATGCACTAAGTTCAAATTTGGGCTCCTATACTGAGCCCAAATATGAACCCAGGGGGCCGATTTGAACAAACTTGAATCTCACCCCCCTAAGAATGCTGCATACCCAATATCAAAAGATTCTGCCTGCTATATCTGGAGAAGAAGATTTTTTAAGAAATTTGCCTGAAATGCACTAAGTTCGAATTCAAGCTTCTATAGTGAGCCCAAATATGAATCCAGGGAGGCGATTTAAACAAACTTGAATTAGATCCATCCCACAATGTTGCATACCAAATATCAAAAGATTCTGCCTGCTGGATCTGGAGAAGAAGATTTTTAAGAAATATGCCTGAAATGCACTAAGTTCGAATTCAGGCTCCAAAACTGAGCCCAAATATGAACCCAGGGGGCCGGTTTGAACAAACTTGAATCAGATCCACCCTACAATGTTGCATACCAAATATCAAAAGATTCTGCTTGCTGGATCTGGAGAAGAAGACTTTTTAATGTTTTTCCCATTGCCTACAGTGTTAAAAAGTGCTGACTCAGCACTTTTTCAAAAGTCCAGAAACTGTACCCTATGATAAAACCGATGGTAATTTTTTTTGACCAATCCTTTCTGTTCATCCTACGGAAGCTTCACACCAAACAAGAGGCCCCAGGGGGCCTTAGGCGCTCACCGACTGTTCCATACTGTTAAGACACAAATTTTATCAAAAGCTATTCTTAAGGTCCTACAGAGAAAATCTATACTCTCTGTGGAGCTAAAACATCAACAGGACTGAATGGGGCAATGCTGCTGATCAAATATCAAAAGATTCTGCATGATGGTTCTGAAGAAGATTTTTAAAGAATTTTCCTTGAATTGCACAAAGTAAACATTCACGCCCCCATATTGAGCCCCAATATTGATCAAAAGACTCAATTTGAACAAACATGAATCCAACCCATGCCAAGATGCTGCATACCAAATATCTAAAGATTCTGCCCACTGGTTCTAGTGAAGAAGATTGTTAAAGATTTTTTCTTAAACTGCACTAAGTAAAAATTCACACCCCCATAGTGATCCCCAATATTGAACGCGGGATTCAATTTGAACAAACTTGAATCAGACCCATACCAACAGGCTGTATACCAAATATCAAAAGATTCTGCCCATCGGTTCTGTAAAAGAAGATTTTTAAAGAAATTTTCTTAAATTGCACTAAGTAAATATTCACACCCCTTTAGTGAGCCCCAATATTGATCGAGGGACTCAATTTGAACAAACTTGAATCAGACCCATACCAAGAAGCTGTATACCAAATATCAAAAGATCCTGCCCATTGGTTCTGGAGAAGATTGTTAAATTTTTTTTCTTAAATTGCACTAAGTAAAAATTCAGGTCCCCATAGTGAACCCCAAAATTGATCAAGTGACTCCATTTGAACAAATTTGAATCAGACCCATACCAAGATGCTGTATACCAAATATCAAAAGGTTCTGCCCACTGGTTCTGGAGAAGAAGATTTTTCCTTAAATTGCATTAAGGAAAAAGCAATGCTCCTATAGGGAGCCCCAATATTGATCAAGGGACTCGATTTGAACAAACTTGAATCAGACCCATACCAAGATGCTGCATACCAAATATCAAAAGATCCTGCCCATTGGTTCTGGAGAAGAAGATTTTTAAAGAATTTTTCTTAAATTGCACTAAGTAAAAATTCACGCCCCCATAGTGAGTCCAAATATTGGTTGAGGGACTCAATTTTAACAAACTTGAACCAGACCCATACCAAGATGCTGCATACCAAGTATCAAAAGATTCTGCCCACTGGTTCTGGAGAAGAAGATTTTTTAATAATTTTTCTATAATTCATATGGTGCTATCCGAGTTATGGCCCATACAGAGCCCCACATGAAGTTATCGCGAAAATCGGACCATAGGTTTCAGAGGAGAAGTCCTTTGAAAAATGCTCACGATGGAAGACGGACGGCAAGTAATAAGTTGAGCTCCCTTTGGTGAGCTAAAAATTCCTCATATTGACGAAGTTATAATTCGTGCTCCCACAGGAAGCCCAAATATGGACCCAGGGACTTGGCCTTAACAAACTTGAATTCCCCCCCCCCCCCCCCCCCCCCCCCCCAAGGAAGCTACAAAACCTGTATCAAAACATTACAACTGCTGGATCTGAAGAAGAAGATTTTTAAGAAAATTCCTCATTTCAAACTAAGTTACAATTCAAGCTCCCACAGTGAGCCCAAATATGGACCTAGGGACATGGCTTGAACAAACTTGAAACTCACCCCCCTAAGGATGCTGCATACCAAATATCAAAACATTCCGACTGCTGGATCTGAAGAAGAAGATTTTTAAAGAAAATTCCTCATTTTGAACTAAATTATAATTTGGGTTCCCACAGTGAGCCCAAATATGGACCTAGGGACATGGCTTGAACAAACTTAAATCTCACCCCCCTAAAGAAGCTGCATACCAAATATCAAAACATTCTGACTGCTGGATCTGAAGAAGATGATTTTTAAAGAAAATTCCTCATTTTGAACTAAGTTATAATTCGGGCTACCGCAGTGAGTCCAAATATGAACCCAGGGACTTGGCTTGAACAAACTGGAATCTCACCCCCCTAAGCATGCTGCATACCCAATATCAAATGATTCTGCCTGCTGGATCTGGAGAAGAAGATTTTTGAAGAAATTTGCCTGAAATGCACTAAGTTCGAATTCGGGCTTCTATACTGAGCCCAAATATGAATCCAGGGGGCCGATTTGAACAAACTTGAATCTGATCCACGCCACAATGTTGCATACCAAATATCAAAAGATTCTGCCTGCTGGATCTGGAGAAGAAGATTTTTTAAGAAATTTGCCTGAAATGCACTAAGTACGAATTCAGGGTTCTATACTGAGCCCAAATGTGAATCCAGGGGGCCGATTTGAACAAACTTGAATCAGATCCAGCCCACAATGTTTCATACCAAATATCAAAAGATACTGCCTGCTGGATCTGGAGAAGAAGATTTTTTAAGAAATTTGCCTGAAATGCTCTAAGTTCGAATTTGGGCTTCTATAGTGAGCCCGAATATGAAATCAGGGGGCCGATTTGAACAACTTGAAACAGACCCATACCAAGATGTTGCATACCAAGTATCAAAAGATTCTGCCCACTGGTTCTGGAGAAGAAGATTTTTTAATAATTTTTCTATAATTCATACGGTGCTATCAGAGTTATGCCCCATACAGAGCCCCCAAGAGACGTAGCCATTTCATTTGAACAAACATGAATTGCCATACAGTAATGAACATCCACATGAAGTTTCGTGAAAATCGGACCAGTGGTTTCAGAGGAGAAGTCGTTTGAAAAATGTTCACAACAACGGACGGCGGATGATGACGGACGCCGGCCGGTGATAAGTTAAGCTCCCTTCGGTGAGCTAATAAAAATTCTCAGTGCTGTGCAGTTTTGGAGATATGGGCATTTTAATTTTTTTCTATTTTTAGCTCCTGCGGTTCCCACGGGGCTACGGGGAAAAAAAATTCAGCATAAATTAGGTACTAATGACCCAATAAGCCCTCACATAAAATTTGGTTCAAATCAGCCTCTCGGTTCGGAAAATAGAAGTTTCGGGCGGGGCCAAAAATTTTGCCCCTCCCATAACAACGCCAAATATAGCCCATCAAACTTCTCTTGAACAAATCTGAGTCTACACCTTAAAAGGAAGCTGCATACCATATATCAAGTCTCTGCTACTGCTGGTTCATGAGAAGAAGATTTTCAAAGATTTTGGTGCCCCTTGGGGGCATGGCACCACCCAGGAGGAGCGGCAACTTCATTTGAACAAATCTGAATTGGCATTAGGTAATAAACATTTACCCAACATTTGAATAAAATTGGGGTAGTGGGTGTAAAGGAGAAGTCGATAATGTAAAGTTAACGCCAGACGACGACGGACAGAATGTGATCAGTAAAGCGACCACTGAGCTTCGCTCAAGTGAGCTAAAAATCTTCTGGCAGCCATGTTTTTCAATGCACGGTAACAAAAATGAGGAGCATTTGTAGAAGACCTCCCATAGACTATCTCTGCCAGGTTTGGTTCACGTCAGCTCAGAAGTTCCAGGGAAGAAAATGAAAATGTGATTTCCCGTAGGGTTTCTATAGGAACTATAAGCGGCAATTGTGGCAATGTTTACAACCCAATCAACACTAAATGAGGATTGTTGGTAGAGGGGGTCCCAGTCATCAACCATGCAAAGTTTCGAAACATTTGGTACTGTGGTTTCGTCAGAGAAAATTTTTCATAATCCACCAATCAGAATCAATGAATGCCTCTGATGGCCATGTTTTCAAACCCATGGGAACAAAATGACGATCGTTTGTAGAGGACCTCCCATAGACTATCCCTGCCAGGTTTGTTTTCACGTTGGCTCAGTAGTTCCAGAGAAGAAGATGAAAATGTGATTTCCCATAGGGTTTCTATAGTAACTATAAGCCACAATTGTGACCATGTTTACAACCCGATCAACATTAAATGAGGATCGTTCGTAGAGGGGGTCCTAGTCATCATTTATGTCAAGTATCGAAACATTTGGCCTGGCAGTTTCAGAGGAGAAGATTTTTGAAAACCAGAATCAAAGAATGCCTCTGGTGGCCATGTTTTTTAACCCACGGGAACAAAATGAGGACCGTTTGTAGAGGACCTCCCATAGACCATTCCTTCCAAGTTTGGTTCACACCAGGTCTGCGGTTACAGAGACGAAGATGAAAATGTGAAAAGTTTACAGACGGCGGACAACAGCGGACACCAAGTGATGTGAAAAGCTCACATGGCCTTTTAGACCAGGTGAGCTAAAAAATGATTGTACCTAATTTCGGTACAAAATGGCTGCCGGTGGCCATCTTGAATTTTGGACCGCACCCAAAAAATGAAAAAAATTTATAGTAATTTATATATTTTTTATACTTACCAATGGCCCAGACTTAGCTGGTGCTAACTCAAAATTATCTAGGGCCAAACACAAATTTTGCCCCCAATCTCCAAAATTTGCATGCAAAACCGAAAATAAGAAGTCCTATCTGGCCCTCCATACATTTACTCTCTGCGCATGCGCAGACGCCAGGAAGTCACCAAAACTGGCGCCAACATCATTCTTTGTAAAAAAAAGATTATAAAATAATAATTCAGCGGGGAGGTACGAGTGCCCAGTACTACCCACTCATGGGAGGGCCATTCCCGTCTGGGCCATTGGTAAGTATAAAAAATATATAAATCACTTTAAATTTTTTCATATTTTTATACTGTATACAAATGGCCCAGACTTAGCTGAATCGTAAAAAGGTGGAGGGCCTAGAACGTCCGAAATAGTTGATCAACATAGATCAAATCCTTCAATCCATGATGAAGGAAATTAGAATAATTAGAGTTTACATGTATGGCTCTTTATACCATAATAGAGGAGACATATCCTAATATGGATCCCAGTTACGTAAATCCAAAAATCTGAGCATGAAATCATGCTAATTAGGATGTAACAAGTTCACAATTTTTAAGGTTAGTCTGGACTAAGCCCTAAAAAATTAGGATGGCATATTTGAGAATGAGAGAAAATTGCCCATAAACCTACGCCATACAATAACACTACAGCTGAATGCCGAATATAGTACGGATAAAACAGCTTCCTTCATAGTTACATACCCAATAAGCCAGAGAAGTGGAGAAAATGCCCCCCTCCCCCCCCTTTCTTTTTGAACATATCTTCAAAAGTAAGAGGAGAGAGCTCTGGAATTAATAAGCGGTACCAGGAAACAATATAAATAAATATCGATCAGGCACTCAGGAATTAATTCATGAATAATAAATGGTGCTTAATGCCACTTCACAAGCCAAGGCTATAGCAACAATTTTGGTAAATAATATTGTCCGCTACAAAATATGCACTGCAGATGGCGAAAACTGGTACGACGAAATCAGTGATATAAAAATAACATACTCATATTAAAATGAGATACAGAGAAATCACACTTCAAAGGTCATCCACAGGCCGTCTCTGTACAATAAAATCCAGTAAGAACTCTCTCCAACATGTACTATATGATATCTACAACCATAAAACACATGAGAATATGCGATTTGAGAACCGACAAAATAGATACCAGGATCTAGAAATGGAGGTAGGTATGATTAACAGGCTCCAACACGGACCGCCCCCGAAATATATAATAATTTCAAGGTCCACCAAAGCGATAGCGTAATAAAATATTGCGCGAGTGAATTAAAATCCAGCATGTAATCATCTAAAAACCACTAACTGGTTATGCAGTCACCTATGAACTCAAAACAGCAGCAATTATGATGATTTAATAAGCGCTTGTATATCAGAAATCAGAAAATAAACACCGGAAACTAATGCAAGAAAAAACTGTGTATATGCCTGAGGGTGCCATTCAACACGAGCCCCAGAAGCATAGTATGTATGTATAAATATATATATACAAGACAGAGTGTGAGTGTGGTGGGGGGTGGGGGGGGGGATTCAAAGACATGTCAAAACCTCCTCACCCACATTACTTAATCATTGCTGGTACAGACAGTAAAAATATAGGAACCCTAAAGGCTCCCTCACGTCTAACAGACTCCCTTATGCCGCTATGGGTGGAGAATAACGTGAAGAACAAAACTTTCCCTGAAGAAGATGGTCCTCTCGAGGAGGAAGCTTCTGTGAATGTTCAATAGCAGGTATCCTGATAGAAGGATATTGTGACGACAGCTATGTTATTAGTAGGAATCACCCCGAGATTACTAAATATTAACGTAATCTACTGAATCAAATGAATTGAAGGATGCACTTATCCTACCATTCATAACCCTGAATATGGCTGAACGTCAACTGTATGCACTCAAAAGTCTAACACTGGCGACACAAATGAAGGAATCTATTGTTCCTATGCGTCGCAAACTTAACTATCCTGGAGCGATCCCACATGCATGTTCGCTAATAATATAATCCAATGATGTAGCATAAACAATAAGACATCATTCTTGATGAATATGTGATCTCCAAGAACTGAGTGTCCCAAGAACCCTGCATATAGAATCCGTCTGACTCAGGGTTGTAACCCAATTATGAACTCAAACCACTGAATATCTGCCCAAACTTCACCTAATGTTTACGAGATCCGTTAAAACAATACAGGTCCTGAGCGAAAAAATGTCTTCCCACTCCAGTTAAGAATAACTGGAGGCGACATGTGCGTAAGCGATCCATCAAAATAACATTTGTAGCCGCTCTGCACAATCCCATCCAATGCATAAAATCTTCACTGTTAATGTGTCTGATAGAAGACAAAAGCAAGCCTAACAACTGGCTAATTCGGTTAATGAAAAAACAAATGAGCCAGCTTGTTGAAAATGAATTGCAGGATGCATGTCCTATCATTCATCTCATGAGACATTATCTAGTTCATTCTTCAAGTAATCTTAAGAACTATTGAACGCTCGCTTTTTTGACTGAATGAATATCCTAAATAACCTTTAGAGCCATGATAAACACGTTATCCAGTTCCAGTTAATAATCGGTCGGACCGAGCTCTATAAGAGCCTCGAGCCACCTGCTCAGGGATGTCTGATCAGTAACTCAAACAGACCTAAACCCCCTAAACAAGTGGCTGTATAGTCAATCCCTAAAGTAATATATAGGAGGGATAGCTATACCTTTGCTATGAGTCCTTATAGACGATCTGCGTCTTGGACAACCTCTCCTACTCTTTCTGCTGGTGTTGGTCGATTAGACCCCAACTTAAAGAGCCGAGAATTGATGCTTTCTTGTTGCTTAATCCTACATTAATGAAAGCTTACTGTCAAAGACTTAGTGTCTGGAAACTAAAGCGACCTGTAGCAAGTTTTCCATCAAGTCAAATATTAACGATGACGACACAAGGCTTCGTCACATCAGAATAGCTCCCACTTAACATCTGTTAAGACTGAGATATATGTGATAAATAGGCCTGGAAAGAATTTTTAAAAAGGTACAAACATCCACAAATTCCTTTCCATATAGACATTGCGTCACAGTACTTAACAGTGAAGTACATAAGACCGTGAGTCTAAATTCGCTCTGAATAAGAAATTATCTTCTCAGTTGTGTCTGAGCAAACAGCGAAATGATGAAGGTAAGGTTAAAACTAAGACCTTAGCCTTCTCATTCAATGCAGAGAAACTCTCAACACATCTTCCCCGGTCGTTTTTTAAATGTATGTGATCAAAAAACGGTTAAAAATACAGAAGATGATAAGAAACCATATTACTTCTTCCCACAGGAAGTTAAATATGGCATTGTCTACATAATCAAAGACCTGTGACACCAATGTAGACTTAACCGGAAAAGAGATCTTATTATCCTGCTCTTTGTCTGGATGAAGTCAGCGTCTAACAATGCTAGCGGTTTCTCACAATTACTCGCAGCATTGAGATTCACTGGAACAAGTTCAAGGAAACGATAATGGATAGTATCCATATCATCCATGAGTTCTTCTGAAAGGGAAGGTTATCCTCCTCCGTATCCCTTTCATTATTCGACTAAATCAGTTTTAGAATCACGGTCACCGGCATCTGAACAGGCAGATGACTGGACCGATCAAGCACCATCCGACAGCTGAAGTTTTGAGATTGACGTTGAGTGCTTCTGCCTTAGCAGGAATACTGCGATGAGCTGTGCAATCTGCGACAGCAAGTCCGTTACAGAGGCCTGAGGAGCAGCGGTCATGTATTGCTTATCTGCCGGCTGCTCCTGGGACAGTGTGTCCGAGATGGCTCTTAACTGAGGACGTCCCGATGAATGAGGCCTCGTTTCCTTGGCTACTAGATGGTGTGACTTCCTCGACAAAGAGTGGACCTATTGACGATGCAGACTAGATATCCGAAGTCACGTAGCCAAGGTGCGGTCAAGAGTGCTTAGTAGACTCTGAAGAAGCCGAATTAAATGGAGCATTCTGGACAAAAGGAATGTACGTAAGCTCCGAATGATGCAAGTTCCTACCAACAGCATCTGGCCCCAGATGCTGTAAAAAGAGAGAGGGGGCTCCCTGTTGCTCGCGGTCCCGGGAGACCTAGCCGAGCATACCTTGGAACTTGCGGGCTTCCTCCTTTCCTTCGACGCAGGGTGAGCATGATTGGATTTTACAGTGCTCGCTACATCCTTGTTCTCTCCTCGACCGTTACGGACATATCTGGTGTCATGACACCCATATTCTGAGTGAAAGAAGCACTGGTTGAGCTAGCTGGAGACAAGGTCGTCAACCCTATATTCTAAGGTCTAAGCCCTTGTCTTATATCATTGAGCACTTTTGCCGCTAACTCTGATTTACTATGTAAATGCGATACACCCGGTGTCATGGTCCTCATATTCAAGAGTAACCGCTTCACCGGCGACAGGGAACTGAAACCACTCATTGCAGTTTATAGCCCTGTGCAATATAAAGAGCACTTTAGCCTTATGTAGAGAAGCCATAAGACTAGCCGACCCCGGCTGCCTATTAGACGGGACATCCCGGACAAGAGGCATGGACGTAAACTCCGACTGACGCAAGTTTCTACCAACAACATCTGGCCCCAGATGATGCTGTAAGAGAGAGAGAGACCTCTCTCTTGCTCGCGGTCCTGGCAGACCTGTACAAGCGTACCTCAGAACTTGCTGGCTTCCTCCTTCCGTCATCGCTGGTTGAGCATAATTGTATATTATAGTGCTCGCTCCACCCTTGTTCTCTCCTCGACCGCTACGGACTTATCCGACGTCATGACACCCATATTCTGAGTGAAAGAAGCACCGGTTGAGCTAGCTGGCGACAAGGATGAAAATCACATGATCTCTAATCTGGGGCCTTGTCTTATATCATTGAGCACTTTGCCACTAGCTCTGATTGTATATTGTAGTCCAACTGTGTCAGTTCTCAGAGGCCTGAGTAACTGCTTCACCGGTCTAGGTAGCTGGTGACAGGGAACTAAAACTATACGCCGTGGTTTTTAGCCCTGTCTAAATGCAACAACAGACTTTTTGTGTGGATGTGTGTGCTTATCGGACATAGAAGAAGCCGTAAGACTAGCCGACCCCGGCAGCCTATTAGAAGGAGCGTCCCGGACAGGAAGGCATGGACGTAAGCTCCAACTGACGCAAGTTCCTACCAACAAACTCTGACCCCAGATGTTGTTGTAAGAGAGAGGGGCCTCTCGCTTGCTCGCAGTCGTGGAAGACCTGGACCAGCATACCTCAGAACTTGTCTGCTTCCTCCTTTCCGTCGTCGCAGGGTGAGCATGTTTCGATATTATAGTGCTCGCAACACCCTTTCCTTTCCTCGACTGCTACAGACTTATCCGGTGTCATGACACCCATATTCTGAGTGAAAGAAGCACCGGTTCAGCTAGCTGGCGACAAGGACGTAAATCCCATGATCAGTGTCTAGGCCCTTGTCTATTTCATTGAGCACTTTTGCCGCTAGCTCTAATTCTATATTGTGACGATGGAAGCACACTATCTGATGGCGTCATGAAACCTCACCATGTTCTTGTTCCTCTGTAAATAGAAACTAAACAAGAGGCCCCAAGGGGTCTGAGGGTGCTCACCTGACATGGTAGACTAAATATCAACCCAGAGAATTGATTTCAACAATTTGCATCTGCTCCTCCTAAGAAAAGCTTATACCAAATATCCAAAGATTCCCACAGGGAGCCCATATATGAACCCAGGGACTTGGCTTTAACAAACTTGAATCTCACCCCCTAAGGATGCTACACACCAAATATCAAAACTTTCCGACTGCTGGATCTGAAGAAGAAGATTTTTAAAAAAAATTCCTCATTTTGAACTAAGTTACAATTCGAGCTCCCACAGTGAGTCCAAATATGGACCTAGGGACATGGCTTGAACAAACTTGAATCTCACCCCCCTAAGGATGCTGCATACCAAATATCAAAACATTCCAACTGCTGGATCTGAAGAAGATTTTTAAAGAAAATTCCTCATTTTGAACTAAGTTATAATTCGGGCTACCACATTGAGCCCAAATATCAAACCAGGGAATTGGTTTGAACAAACTTGAATCTCACCCCCCTAAGCATGGTGCATACCCAATATCAAAAGATTCTGCCTGCTGGATCTTGAGAAGAAGATTTTCAAAGAAATTTGCCTGAAATGCACTAAGTTCAAATTTGGGCTCCTATACTGAGCCCAAATATAAACCCAGGGGGCCGATTTGAACAAACTTGAATCAGATCCACCCCACAATGTTGCATACCAAATATCAAAAGATTCCGCCTGCTGGATCTGGAGAAGAAGATTTTTAAAGAAATTTGCCTGAAATGAACTAAGTTCGAATTTGGGCTTCTATAGTGAGCCCAAATACGAATACAGGGGGCCGATTTGAACAAACTTGAATCAGATCCACCCCGCAATGTTGCATACCAAATATGAAAAGATTCTGCCTGCTGGATCTGGAGAAGAAGATTTTTGAAGAAATTTGCCTGAAATGCACTAAGTTCGAATTCAAGCTTCTATAGTGAGCCCAAATATGAATCTAGGGAGCCGATTTGAACAAACTTGAATCAGATCCACCCCACAATGTTGCATACCAAATATCAAAAGATTCTGCCTGCTGGATCTGGAGAAGAAGATTTTTTAAGAAATTTGCCTGAAATGCACTAAGTTCGAATTCGAGCTTCTATAGTGAGCCCAAATATGAATCCAGGAGGCCAATTTGAACAAACTTGAATCAGATCCACCCCACAATGTTGCATGCCAAATATCAAAAGATTCTGCCTGCTGGATCTGGAGAAGAAGAATTTTTAAGAAATTTGCCTGATATGCACTAAGTTCGAATTCGGGCTTCTATAGTAAGCCCAAATATGAATCCAGGGAGCCGATTTGAACAAACTTGAATCAGATCCACCCCACAATGTTGCATACCAAATATCAAAAAGATTCTGCCTGCTGGATCTGGAGAAGAAGATTTTTTAAGAAATTTGCCAAAAATGACTAAGTTCGAAATCAGGCTCCTATACTAAGCCCAAATATGAACCCAGGGGGCCGATTTGAACAAACTTGAATCAGATCCACCCTACAATGTTGCATACCAAATATCAAAAGATTCTGCCTGCTGGATCTGGAGAAGAAGATTTTTTAATCTTTTTCCCATTGCCTACAGTTAAAAAAGTGATGACTCAGCACTTTTTTCAAAAGTCCTGAAAAAAAGTACCTTGTGATCAAACCGATAGGGATTTCTTTTAACCATTCTATTCTACTGGATAAAAGTAAGCTTTATACAAAATAAGAATTCTCTGTGCCGTGTAGTGTTGGAGATATGGCAGTTTTAAGGTTTTTCCTATTTTTAGCTTCCAAGGTTCCCAAGGGGCAATGAGAAAATTTTTTTTTGGCATCAATCAACTACTTATGACCCATTATCATCTCATATCAAATTTGGTTCAAATCGACCTGACGGTTCAGAAAATAGAAATTTTAGGCGTGGCCAAAATTTTTGCCCCTCCCATAACGATGGCAGATAATGCCCGACAAACTTCTCTTGAACAAACTTGATTCTACACCTCAAAAGGAAGCTGCATACCAAATATCAAGTCTCTGCTACTGCTGGTTCATGAGAAGAAGATTTTCAAAGATTTTGGTGCCCCTTGGGGGCGTGGCCCCACCCAGGAGGAGGGGCAACTTCATTTGAACAAATCTGAATTGACATTAGGTAATAAACATTTACCCAACATTTGAAAAATATTGGGCCAGTGGTTTCTCCGGAGAAGTTGGTTTTGTAAAGTTTACGCCAGATGACGACGGATGACAGACGCCGGACGGACGACGGACAGAAAGCGATCAGTAACGCTCACCTTGAGCTTTGCTCAGGTGAGCTAAAAACTAAAGTGACATTTTGGTGAGAGGACCAGCAGTGTCCCCTCGCCGCGGGAGGACCGCTCAAGTACACTCACCTAACAACAAGCCATGACACCCGTCACCAACGTTGTCAAAATCCGACACATGGTACAAGAATTTGAGGTAAAACATCAACTTTAAGCAAGACAACGACCATGTAAATAGAGGATAGGCTTCCTCATATTTGCCCTGCAAATAGGTCGATTGTACCACCACCAAATCTACATAATATAAGATAACATTAAAATATATAATCGATGCAATAAATGCACCCAAAAGAAAAAATTTTTCAAAAATTAAATCATTTTTTGAAAATTTTTTTCTTATGTAAGTGCCCAAGTTCCCAAAGGGAACGATGAGCCCAAAAGAGCCTAAGTGTGGACAAAATTATAATAATATCCAAAAAATTAACTGCCACACTACCGGAATATTTTATGTTACTTATAACCGTAGTTTCCCTAAAAATAATAGGAAACTACCTATACAAATAAAGTAATGTCAATGTAAACGACTTCAAAATAAAAACCAAACAAGACCCCAGGCAACACGGCCCGAAGTCAGTAACAGAAATAAAACTATCCAATGTAATGCAAGATCTTCAGCAGAAGAAAAAACGATACATCGGATGTATGATGCATGACAAAATGCCTAAACACCCCAAGGGTGAGGACGTAACCATGGGGATGTACAGAATAATCTTCTGTATAATACGTTAAACTCCCAAGAAATTTTATAAAAAAAAAAGCTTGGGAGTTTAACTGGGGGGATCAAGGGAGGTTAGGGAAGGAATACTTAACAAACTTAACAAATACTTAACAAACAGTGGAAAAATCAATATAAATCAATGATGACGTCAGGCCCATGTCCCGAAATTGTAAATATTATAAAAGTTAAAAAATTTATAGTAATTTATATATTTTTTATACTTACCAATGACCCAGACTTAGCTGGTGCTAACTCTAACAAAACCAGGGCCAAACACAAATTTTGCCCCCCAATCCCCAAAATTTGCATCCAAAACAAAAAGAAATCATGTCCTAAAGGACCTCCATACTACGCCTCTACTGCGCATGCGCAGTGACACAGACGTCCCGAAATTGGCGCCAATTATCATTCTTACTGGCAGTGCCTGGTCAGCGCTATGTACTCAGCGGGGAGGCAAGAGTTCCCAACTCCAGGGAGGGCCATCCCCGTCTGGGTCATTGGTAAGTATAAAAAATATATAAATTACTCTAAATTTTTTAACATTTTTATACTGTACCAATGACCCAGACTTAGCTGAATAGTAAACAGGCTGGAGGGCCTAGGACATAGAGGAAAATCCAATAAGCTCAACTATATAGTAAAGAGGTAACCCCTTAAGGAGAAAAGGAGTATTAGGCTTTACATGTATCTTTCTTATTTAATATTAAATTAGAAAGATACACTACCCTTAATAATTGAGCACAATAACATTCATGTTCTCTATTAACATCCAGTATAACCCTTATACTAATTATTTTTAAAGCAAGCCAATAAATAAAGTAGTCCAGAGAATTGAGACTCTTTATAGTCATTTAAAAGTGTCCGAGTATTGTATATTAAAGCCCGTTTGACACTTGACATATACAAATGCTTCACACCGAGCTACACTTTAAAAATAAGACATGAATGAATTTTAACATTAATATTACACTTTAAAACCATCCCGGAAGCGACTCAGAAATACTGACTTGGAGGAGGCATTCCCTTGCTTTTCACCATAAAGCAGGTGACCTAAGGGAACACCCGCCCCCCCCTTCCCCTTGCCCTGGGTCAAATAGCCCAGAGCGAAGAGGGCAGCCGGACGGAGTCACTGCCGGAACAGAAAGCCTGCATAACTATAGTTGCAACTGTTTAGTGGACGACATTCTGAGCAACAGATAACGGACCTAAACAATGCAGGTCTCCAGAAATGGACTCAATATTTCTGAGATAAAAATTCGTAAATGTGGATGGCTGAGACCAATAAGCAGCCTTCATTAAATCTGTAATAGCAACACTATTAGCATAAGCCCAGGAAGTAGAAAGAGCTCTTACTTCATGAGCCGAAATCTTAAGCACAGACTGCTGAGAAGAAGATAAACCTTCATAAGCAGTACGGATAGTTAACTGAATCCATCTAGCAATAGAATGGACTGAAATGTCCTTTCTATTAGGCATCAAAGACAGAAAGAAACGTTTCCGTCCCTTTCTGATAAACTGAGATCTCTGTTTATAGATACGTAATGCTCTAACAGGACAGAGTAAAGGCCTACGCCCGTCTGAAGACGGAAGAGCCTTAATAACAATAGGTTCCGGATATTTATTAGGAGCCTGATTCTTAGCTAAAAAACCCACATTAGTAGTGAAGGTGATAGTATTCCCAACACTACGATAATGAGAATCATCCACCGATAGTGCATGAAGCTCACTGACTCTTCTAGCAGAAGAGAAAGCTAAGAGAAAAGCTGTCTTATAAGATAAGAATTAGAAATCTACTGTCCCAAGAGGCTCAAATGGCTTTTCCTTCAATTTAAGAAGAACCCAAGCTAAATTCCACTTAGGAATTAATCTAAGAGTTCTGGGTCTATTATCGAAAAGTTTCTAACCAACTTCGATAAAGAGACATTAGATCCAATTTGTAAACTATCATGATGTGCATAGGTATCAGATAACATAGATCTATAACCCTTTATAGTAACAGGCTGCAGTTTGATTTCGTCAAACAAGTATACTAGAAAGTTTGCAATGTCTGGTATAGAGGGATCGAATATATCTACAGAATGATCCCTACACCAACGACGAAAAACCTTCCACTTAGCCGCATAGTTTAGCGAAGAGGAGGTCCTCCTACAGTTAGAAATCGCGTCCACTGCTCGTCCTGTAAAGTGCTTGCCATGCAAGAAGGACCGCACAACGGAAAAACGTGAAGGTTGAGACCTTGCGGGTTGTGATGGAGTTGGCGCGATTTCCCCTGCGAAAGAAGATCCTCCCGTGGAGGAAGCTTCCGCGGTAGGTCCCACAACAGACACCTGAGTAGATTTATCCACGGTCTCTGTGGTGACGGAGATGCTACCAAAAGAATCTTGCATTGAGATTGTTTTATCTTTAGCAATACTTGTTGAATTAACGGCGCTGGAGGATACGCATATCCTATCATTCCGTCCCAAGGGATCGACAGAGCGTCTACTGCAAATGCTCTTGGATCCGGACACGGAGACACATACGTCTGCAACTGATTGTTGAGATGTGTCGCAAATAAGTCTATCATTGGCCGTTCCCATTGGTAGCAAATCTGATTGAATACTTGTTTGTTGAGAGTCCACTCCGACGGCAACAAGCGACCCTTTCGTGAAAGGGAGTCTGCTAGCACATTCAGACGACCTGGTATGTGACGGACCGAAAGAAGAACGTAATGTTCTAGCGCAAACAGAAGGATTCTTTCCGTTAGATTGAACAACGGAACTGAATGAGTGCCTCCCTGATTCCGTATATACGCCACTACTGTCGTATTGTCGGATAGGATTTGGACATGAGCATCGTGAATAATGTCCATCCAGTGACGTAACGCAAGCCAAATTGACATCATTTCCTTGATGTTTATGTGCTTGCACAGGAATTGCGGATCCCAAAGACCCTGGCATCTCGAATCCGTTGGGATTAATGATGCACCCCAACCTGTTTGACTGGCATCCGTCATAACGGTAAAACTCGGATCCGGCAACTGCAGCGGAACTCCTTGAGTTAACCACTGAATGTTTGCCCAAGTCTGAATCTCTTGTTTCACTTGATCTGACAAGAGAACGTCTACATCGAGCGAATGAATTTTCACACTCCAATTCTGAGTCCGGAAAATTTGAAGAGGACGTGTGCGTAACCGCCCCATCGGAATGAGATCCGCGGCGGCTCCGCACAGACCTATCAGTCTCATAAATTCTCTCGCCGTGACTCTGTCTGCGTGCAGACAATAGCGAGCGTAACAACTGACTAATTTCGCTCTGGTTAACGGCAGACGAACGAGATTGTTGTGCGTCTCGAAGCTCATTCCCAGATGAGTGAATGACTTGGATGGCACCAGATCCGACTTCTCCTCGTTTACTATAAAACCGAGACGTCGGAGCAATAGAAGAAGATTCTGAACATCGTTTGAAGCGTTAACTCGTTGCCGTACCTCTGAAGAATGTCGTCCAGGTAGGCCGACGTTACCGCAGACGAATGAGCTCGGAAGTAGATCATTACCGAGTTCATTACCCGAGTGAAAGCCCAGGGTGCTAGATTCAATCCGAAGCACATCGCCCGGAATTGATACACCACTCCTAGGACTGCGAAGCGTAGATACTTTCGGAATGTCGGATGTACCATGACGTGAAAGTACGCATCTTTGAGATCTATGCTCGTTGCATAATCGTTCACCCGAATACTCGCTCTGACCGATCGAATCGTCTCCATATAAAACTTCGGAGTGACGATCAGCTTGTTTATCCAGCTCAAATCTATGACTGGACGGAACGAGCCATCTGGTTTCGGAACCAGAAACAGATGGCTGTAGAATCCCGGAGATTCCTGGTTTTCTACGACCTCTACCGCGTTCTTCATTAAAAGAGACTGCACCTCTGATAACAGAGCGTCTCTTTTCTGCGGATTTGACGGAAGATGAGTCCATTTTGGACTTTGAGTTAATGGAGGCTTTCGTTTGAAGGATATCTTTAGACCTTCCGAAGTCACTCCTCTCACCCAAGGGTCGTCCGTAAACGACGCCCATTCTTGTGAAAAGCTCAACAACCTTCCGCCAACCGGAACGCGATAGAGGTTTAAGCCATCACCTCCTGGACCTGCGAGGCCTGCGGTAGGAGAAACCATGTCTTCCACGACCCGCACCTCGCCCCGTCGACCTCGGGGCGTCCGACCGATTGTCCCGGCCTGAAGGACGTCCCGAACGAGAGTCGCTATCCTGACGGTCTCTCGAATAAGACCAAGAGGACGCACCGGAACCTCTATAGGAACCTCTCTTGGGCGCATTAGACCCAGAAGTGCCTGTCTTATTCGTGTCTGCTGTATCCGACTTCTTAGGAGCAGATTTGAACAACAGAGAATCCTTAGCTTTCTTTGTAATTTTATCATAAATAGCGGAAAGCTTGCCGTCAAAGAGAAGTTCTCCTGAGACCGAAGCGACTCTAAGAGAGTTCTTCACCTTAGAATCCACTAGTGTGGATGTAGCTAGGGCTGCGTCACGTCTAACCAACTCCAGATTTGCCACTGAAAGGGCGGAGTTACACGTGGAATAAGCTACTGCCCTTGAAAGAAGTCTTATAGAGGATTGTATATCCTGAAACTCTTTCCCCTGAAGGCGCAGTGATAACGCCTTAGTAAGGTGATCTGCGTAAGATAAGGCATCTAAATTGGCTCTGTTAGACGCAATAGCTGTTTCCAACACCGCGGTTGGAATAGAAGCTGACGACGGTAATGATAGCTCTAAGTCTTCCGCCTCGTCGTCCATACGCAGAGGAACTCTCGGTATACCCTGTCCTGCCGTATCGAATTTATTCCTTGCATTAATGAAAGGCAGGTTGAGAGTATTAGCGGACAAGAAACCTGCTTTCCCCGTCCTGGAAGCAAGTTTAAATATAGCGTCGTTCAATAATTCAAATGTTCTTGCAAATTATTGGACTGCGACGGAAACTCGGGAGCGATGTCCCTGAACCGCTCAAAAAATTCAGAGTCCAATGACGCTATAATTCTCTTGTCCGGAAGCGCAGCAGTCTGGCCCGACGGAACAACTTGAGGGAGAAAGTGCCGGATGAAGTCCACGGCAGCTTTATGTTGTTCCGAAAGGGATAGCTCCAAGTCATCCGTATCCCTTTCACCATCCGGTCGGACCTCATGATGTTCCCGGTCGTCCGCCCCCGATGCTTCGGCGGAGCGTACCGACCCAGCGCCGTCGGATAATTCTCGATCCGACACCGTTTCTGTCGGCTGCTGGGATGCTGCGATAAGCTGTGCTATCTGCACAAGAATGTCCGGCGTCGAGACCTGCGGAGGCGCAGTCTTTCGCTGCTTCGCCGAGGGCAGCTCCGCATCAGATGGCTCCCGCATACTTTTCCTATGCGAACGTCCGGAGTCCATCGGTCTCGAATCCCTGGCTGCCGGATGGTGTGACCTGGTCGCCGAAGAATCCTTGATCGGCGAAGCTGGTAATATATCGGCGGTCACGCAGCCAAGGTGCAGTCGTGTGCGCTGACGAGAAGAGGAAGCCTTAACAGTCTCTGCGGACTGCTTATACAACGGAGCGTCCCGAGCGACGGACGTATGCTCCGCTAAAGACACATTTTGTACCACAACATCTGGTCCCAGATGTTGTTGTACGAGAGAGGGGCCTCTCTCGCTCGCGGCCCGGCTGGACCTGGACGAGCTAGGAACCGGACTCAAAGGCTTCCTCCGTTCTCGCTTACTATCCGCCGTCACTGGGTGTGCATCTATTATGTTTATAGTGCTCGCATCACCCAAAATTTCCTCTTGAACCACATCGGACGAACCCGGCTGCCGAACCATTCGGTGAATGGACGCTACACCGGGCGAGCTAGCGGACGACATTTGTCTAATCTCCATGAGCACTTTTGCCGCTAGCTCTGAATTCATTTGTGACGACGGACGCACACTTGAAGAAGATAACATGGAAACATCACCCTGTTCTGGTTCCTCTGAAATAGAAACTGAGAGAGTAGAGTGACCTTGCGGAGAAAGAGCCGGCATCGCTCTTTCTCCAGAAACAACATATCGTGACACACGTTTCCAATGTTTCTCATCCCAATGTTCACATATAGGACAGGGATTAATGCGAGAACACTGACTACAATTAATACAATGATCATGAAAGTCAGAGGAAGATTTCTTCCTATTACAATTTGAACAACGTCCCTTCATTGTGAAAGAACAACAATAAGTCCTAGTTACTCGCAAAAACCCCTGACACAAAGATACATAATAACATGATCCATTAATAAATGAAAAAACAATTGCAAAACAAAATAATTTTGAAAAAATATTTTTTCAGCGAAGCCCAAGTTGCTGAAAAGTAACGTTGAGCCCCGATGGATCCGATGGCAAAGTGTGGTCAAAAATTTTAAATTTATATTAAATAATTAATGAGACACTTTCGGATAATATAAATGTATCTTATAGTGAGATAAACTACAGCAAAGGCAAACAGCCCCCCTCAAAAAAGGCTGTTGCCAATGAAAACAAACAGTGTAAAAACGCCAGAAAACATGACTCCAGGCACTGAAAAAACTGGCCCGGAATCAGTCATCAAATTACACTCTATCTGATGCAAAACAGACACTCCCAGGGGAGAATCTGCAGAACATCAGATGGAAGATGCAGAACACAAACGTTATACACCCATGGGTGAAAACGTAACTATGGGGAAAATAACAGAAAACATTCTGTAACCAATCAACTCTCCCAGGAAATTTTAGAAATGAACTTTCTCAAAAATATGCCAAAAGCATGGGAGAATTGCAAGGGGGGACTTTAGAAGGCTAGGGGAGAGGAAACACTGAATAAGCAGTGCAACATTTAGCAAGAATGACAACAAGAGGCCCATGCCTCGAAAATAGGCAACTTAACATAATTTCATCAAAAAATTTTAAGTACAGCCCTGATTATTTTTTGTCACTTCTTTTTCCTCTCCTCCTTCTATCCTCCTTAGAATCACATTTTCTCCAAAAATTACGTGTCTGGCATCCTTTAAACTGAGATTTACAAGCACAAAGATCAGTGAGATGTTGACTGATGAAGGGCCAAACAGAGAATGATAATTGGCGCCAATTTCGGGACGTCTGCGTCACTGCGCATGCGCAGTAGAGGCGTAGTATGGAGGTCCTTTAGGACATGATTTCTTTTTGTTTTGGATGCAAATTTTGGGGATTGGGGGGCAAAATTTGTGTTTGGCCCTGGTTTTGTTAGAGTTAGCACCAGCTAAGTCTGGGTCATTGGTACAGTATAAAAATTTACAGCCCTGAATGTTTCAAACCACCATTTCTTCCAGTTATGTCCTTGGATCCACCAAATTAACCATTGATTTGTGTCTGGCATCATTGAATCTGAGATTTAAAAGCACAGAAGTCAGTTTGATGTTATCTGACTGAAGGGCCAAACAAAGAATGATGTTGGTGCCAGTTTCAGTGACTTCCTGGCGTCTGCGCATGCGCGGAGAGTAAATGTATGGAGGGACAGATAGGACTTCTTATTTTCGGTTTTGCATGCAAATTTGGGGGATTGGGGGGCAAAATTTGTGTTTGGCCCTAGATAATTTTGAGTTAGCACCAGCTAAGTCTGGGCCATTGGTATACAGTATAAAAATACACTCGTTCTCATCCTACGGTAATAAAGGTACCCAAGAAGTATCGCAAAGATCAGTTCGGACAGACGGACGACGGGCCATGACAAAATCTCAAATTTGACGTCAAAGTTGAGCTAAAAATATGAAAAAATTACAACAATGAAAGTGTCAATGACATTGTAGCTCAACTTGTGTAAGACATGTATATGTATAGTATGTGACACAGCAATGACACATATCAAGGTAATGACCTGATAACATAGGTACATAATTTTATAAAGTATTGTAACAGTCTGTACATAAATGCTGACCGTAGCCTGTAACAAATGTATAGGTAAAGTGTTGTAAAGGTGGGCGACAGTCAGATGCTAAACTAGAAAAGAAATCTGTGAGTCCCAGAGCGGGTCTGACTGAACCCAAAAATATTTGTTCTCATAGCACAGTGATAACAAAGGCACCCAAAAACACTTGTTCCTGTCCCACAGTGATAACAAAGGTACCCAAGAAGATTCGTGAAGATCGGTTCATAAATACAGCCTCTAGCCCGAGCCGTATAGAAGTTGTGTACAAAAAACTGATTGGACCTAATTTCGGTACAAAATGGCCACTGGCAGCCATCTTGAATTTTGGACCGCACCCAGGAACACTCATTCTCGTCCCAAGGTGATAACAGAGGTACCCAAGAAGTTTTGTGAAGATCGGTTCATAAATACAACCCCTATCCCGAGCCGTATTGACATGTGTACTTAATGTGTATAAGTAGCACTGAATAAATCAAAGTCCATCTAATTTGCATAATGTCTGCATGAGAAACAAGAGGCCCCAGGGGGCCTGAGGGCACTTACCTGACACGGTAGTCTAAATATCAAACCAGGGACTTGACTTGAATAAGCTGCATACGCCCCTCCTAAGAAAAGCATATACCAACTAGATGAAGCGATTGTGCCCACACAATACACAGGATTTTCCTTCTATTTTCAGTTCCTGCACTTTTACGTCCCAAAATTGAGATAAACGCATAAAAAACAGATTTTTTTCCCAAACAAAATACTTTCAGCCTAAAATTGACAGAAACGCATAAAAAACAAACAAAAAAATTCCGGATTTTGGTCCCACCCGGACCCCAAATTTTCAGAGGAAAATTTTTTTTTTTTTTGTCTTAAAACTGACAGAAATGCAAAAAAAAACAACAAAAAAAAAATTTCCGGATTTGGGTCCAAAATTTTCTAAGTCCCCACCCGGACCCCAAATTTTCAGGCGAAAAAAAAAATTTTCTTCTGTCTTAAAATTGACAGAAATGCATAAAAAAAAAAAAAAAAAATTCCAGATTTTGGTCCAAAATTTTCCAGTCCCACCCGGACCCAAATTTTCAGGGGAAAATTTTTTTTTTTTTTTTTGTCTTAAAATTGATAGAAATGCATAAAAAACAAAAAAAACAAAAAATTTCCGGATTTTGGTCCAAAATTTTTTTAAGTCCCACTCGGACCCCAAATTTTCAGTGTAAAAAAAAAAAATTATTATTTTTGTCTTAAAATTGACGGAAACGCAGAAAAAACACAAATTTTTTTTTTCGGATTTTGGTCCAAAATTTTCTAAGTCCCACCCGGACCCCAAATTTTCAGTGTAAAAAAAAAAAATTATTATTTTTGTCTTAAAATTAACCGAAACGCAGAAAAAACAAAAAAAAATTTTTTTCGGATTTTAGTCCAAAATTTTCTAACTCTCACCCGGACCCCAAATTTTCAGGGGGGAAAAAAAAGGGGTTTTTTTTTGTCTTAAAATTGACCGAAACGCATAAAAAAAAACAAAAAAACAAAAAAAAAATTTCCGGATTTTAGTCCAAAATTTCTAAGTCTGCAACGGGACCCCAAATTTTCAGCCTAAATATGAACCCAGGGACTTGGCTTCAACAAACTTGAATCTCACCCCCCTAAGGATGCTGCACACCAAATATCAAAAGATTCTTATTGGTACATCTGAAGAAGAAGATTTTTCAAAAATACTCCTCATACTGCACTAATTTAAACATTTGGGCTCCCATAGAGAGCCCAAATATCGACCCAGGCAATTGATTTCAATAAACATGTGAAACAATCTTCCAAAGATGTTATATGTGAAATTTGAAAGCTTTTGGAGCAGTGGTTTGGGAGAAAAGTTGTCTTATATGTTTTTCCCATTACCCACAGTGTTAAAAAATGCTGACTCAGCACTTTTTCAAAGTCCCCCAAAAAGTACCCCATGATAAAACCGATGGCAATTTTTTTTTGACCATTCCATTCTGTTGGTCCTAAGGAAGCTTCACAACAAATAAGAATTCTCAGTGCCGTGTAGTTTTGGAGATATGGGCGTTTTATTTTCTTTCTATTTTTAGCTCCTGTGGTTCCGATGGGACTATAGGAAAAAAAAATTCTGCATAAATTAGGTACTTATGACCCAATAAGCACTCACGTAAAATTTGGTTCAAATCGGCCTCGCGGTTTGGAAAATAGAAATTTGGAGCGGGGCCAAAATTTTTACCCCTCCTTTAACATCGTCAAATATAGCCCCTCCAACTTCTCTTGAACAAACTTGAGTCTACACCTCAAAAGGAAGCTGCATACCAAATATCAAGTCTCTGCTATTGCTGGTTCTTGAGAAGAAGATTTTTTAAGAATTGGAGCATTTTTGCCACATCCCTCTGCTCAATATGAGCCGAAACCTAATTTGATAAAAAATCAAAATGCCCTTATATAACCCCTACTCACATGAAATTTCATTAATATGTGGCCAGTGCTTTGGGAGAAAAAGGCCCAAACACCACCTTCACACTGGACGACGGACGGAAAGTGATCAGAAAAGCTCACCCTGACTTTCAGTCAGGTGAGCTAAAAAACTTGTATTATATGTGATGTATCCAATGTTACTAAACATTCACACAAAAATTTATTCAAATCAGAACTTTCATATAGAAGTTCTCTACAAAAAAACTGATTGCACTGATTTTGGTACAAAATGGCTGCCAGCGGCCATCCTGAATTTCGGACCACACCCAAAAACACTCGTTCTCGTCCCAGGGTGATAACAAAGGTACTCGTTTCGTAAAGATCGATTAATAAATACGGCCTCTAGTCCATGCCGTATTGAATTGTTGATGGACAGACGGACAGACAGACAACGGGCCATGGCATAACCTCAAATTTGACTTACGTCAAAGTTGAGCTAAAAATGGCTGCCATTCAACCATCCTTAATTTTTTTTTCTACAAAAATACTGTCTGCTTAATATTAAAAATCTGAAACACCAACATCCAAACATCTTGGGGATACAGGTGGTAACATATAATGAAAGTGCCAATGACACTGTAGCTTAACTTGACCGTGTGTTGTGTTTGATGAAAAGGATAATGTTCAATGTTTATGAAAGGATTATGAAATAAGACAAGAAATGTGATATTTGGGAATATGTTAATTGCTGTTCCCTGTAAGCTATGTTTTCAATAAAAATAATTTGAGGTGAAGACTGTACTAAAGAATTGAGGGGTGGGTTAATGTGGCACTCACAGTTAATGTATGTGGCCCTCACAGTTATGAAATTATTCCAAAACGAGTCATCCTATCAAGTACAATGAAATCCCCTCATAAATATAGCCTGTAGACTTTGCTCAAGTTTTTCGGGCTTCGGGACTGTGTTGCCATCATGGTTGACCAATCGCAACCAAAAGGGGACGTCCTCATCTAGACATTATACTGAGTCATCCTACCAAGTTATAATGAAATCCCTCCATAAATACGACCTGTAGTCGGTGCTAAGGTTTTGCGAGTTTTGGGTTCGGGCAGCCACACACGTTAACCTTCCAAAATTTTTTTCAGGCAGATTGAAGAAAATTTTCAGGGAGATGACATGATTTTCAGGGAGATTTTTTTTTGCGCGTAGAAGCCACGTGTGGATCAATTTTAAATACAAATTAATACCAAATACCCCCCCCCCCCCCCCACCACACACACAGACATAACAGGAAACAGTCCAACAACAATACATCAAAGGAACATACGCCAACGTTCTACTAACCGGTGGTGAGTGACCCAGATCTGTTAACCTCTCGAGGTGACTGTCAGTGAGATTTTGATGAGCTCCCAGTGAGACTCGGATGCTTGTCAGTGAGATTTTTGCACGTGGGCAGCACATCAATAATTTCCAATTTCCCCCCCCCCCCCCCCCACACACACACACACATACATTAAACATTCAACCCTAATGTGTTTTATTTGAACAATTTGTCCTTTCAAAAGCCAAAACATAGAAATATAGAGAAAAACAGAAATCAAAAATATGGATGTGGTCATGTGCCAATATCTGATTTGTTCCAATGACATCCATATTTCAATGGTTTTATGTACAAAATGTTTGGAGATATTTTCGACCTTTTCAGCACTATATCAGTTTTGATGCTGTGTTGAAAGTTTTGGATCTATTTGGGAAATTATGGGTACTTGCGGTGACCTGCGGTAACCTGCGGCGATCTGTGGTGTTTAGGCACACCCCGAGCCCGGTTGTTGTGGTAATTCGATCTGCCAAAGCCCAGCGCCCCACCTAACCACACCGGTTACTCACTGGAAGTAGTTGGTCATTTACGAAGGGGATTTGGAATGGGGTGATCATTTTTCAGTGAAACGTGAACATTATGCCACAGCCAGCCCAGGACGAAACATCTCCGGGATATTTAATTTATTTTGTTGTCCATTTATCACAACGAATGAAAAAACGTCCAAGTACCGTAAATTAGCAACTTTTTAGAGATTTTTTTCACCAAAAAACATAATTTTTTTCACAGCCTGCTTTAGAAAATTGCGAATCGGAAATTTTTCCCAATATATTGAAAATTACGGCAACTCCTATGTTTGAGCCGTTTGTCTGAAAAATTGGCTATAATTATCTGAAGTGAAAGTGAAATCCAAAATGCACAATAATAAATTTGTGCGTATTTTTGCACATGTTCGATTGGACAAAATTTATGCGTATGGAACTTATTTTTCGATTTGACTGCTACCTGTATACAAGCAAAGGCGTGCCTTTAATATATAATCAATTTCAGCAATTATCCTGCATCTCAAATTCATTTAATCCGCCTGTCAAACGTGTTGCAAATAATCACAACACGGCCATTGACAGAAATGAGATTGGTCACCAGTTCTTACGTAAGTGGTGACGTTTCACACAAACTTAATGACCTTGCCATTGAGAGTAGAGCACATGCTTTTGTATTTGTAAACAAAAGCTGGTGGATTCAGTTTTTGTCTAGTATGTTGACTTTCCGGGAGATTTTGGCCCAAATTGACTCCCGGGAGGGAGGGGATAGCTAATTCCGGGAGAATCCCGGGCATTCCGGGAGAGTTAACATGTCTGGGCAGCCATCATGGTTGAATGATCGTGACCACAAGGTCTCATCTAGACATCATCTGGAGTCATCCTACCAAGTTACAATGAAATCCCTTCATAAATACAACCTGTAGACTGTGCTAAAGGTTTTTGTACTTCGGTCCCCTGTAGCCATCACAGATGACCAATCGTCACCAAAAGGGGACGTTCTCCTTAAATCCCTCCATAGATACGACCTGTAGACTGCGCTAAAGGTTTTCAGGTTTTGGGCTTGGGCAGTCGTCACGGTTGACAGATCACAACAAAATGGGGAAGTTCTCACCTAGACATCATACAGAGTCATCCAACCAAGTTACAATGAAATCCATTTATAAATATGACCTGAAGTCTGTACTAAAGGTTTTCGGGTTTTGGGCTCGGGCAGCCATCTCGGCTGAATGATCGCGACCAAAAGGGAACGTTCTCATCTAGACATTACCTGGAGTCATCCTACCATGTTACCATGAAATCCCTTCATGAATAAGACCTGTAGACTGTGCTAAAGGTTTTTGGACTTCGAGTCCCTGTAACCATCACAGTTGACCAATCGTGACCAAAAGGGGACGATCTCATCTAGACATTATATGGAGTAATCCTACAAAGTTACAATGAAATCCCCCCATAAATACAACCTGTAGACTGTGCTAAAGGTTTTCGGGTTTTGGGCTCGGGCAGTCGTCACGGTTGACAGATCGCGACCAAATAGTGAAGTTCTCATGTAGACATAATACAGAGTCACCCTACCAAGTTACAATGAAATCCCTCTATATTAAATGTGACATGTAGGCTGTGCTAAATGTTTTTGGGTTTCAGGCTTGGGCAGCCATCACAGATTACAGATCATGATCAAAAGGGGATGTTCTCATCTAGATATTATGGAGACATCCTACCAAGTTACCATGAAATCCCTTCATAAATACGACCTGTAGACTGTGCTAAAGGTTTTCGGGTTTTGGGCTCGGGCAGCCATTACGGTTGACTGATCGCAACTAAAAGGGGATGTTCTCATCTACAAATGACCTCAAACCTGCATATGAAATTTTGTGACGATTGGACAAGAACTACAGGGTGTAGCCTGTGCTAATTAAAATGTGAACAGACTCACAGACTAACAGACTCACAGACTTCCGCATGCATGATGGCAATAGCTTATCTTGACTTTGTCAAGTTAAGCTAAAAATATGAAAAAATACCAAAAAATTACAACAAATATGGCCGGCATTCAGCCATCTTGAATTTTTTTTCTAAAACATTTGACGTGCATCATATTTTCATAATGTCTGATTAACTTATAAAATTTTGAAATGCCAACATTCAGACAGACTGACTGACAGGTGGGCAGGTGGGCTGGCGGGCATTTCGGACAGGCAGGCTGACAGACAGATGAAGCCCCCTCACAGTAACCCTTGAGGACTAAAAACTTTCCTGTGAAGTGAATTATCCTACCAACTGAATATTTTTTATTGGCATAGGACTATTCAATTAACAGGGTACCACTGCATTTGAAATTGAATACCTTTTGTTCATCAATGTATTTATGTAGCAGTTCTTGTTTTTGCTTCTGTATTTCAATTTTTTTCTTCACAGCATCCTACAAAGAAGAGTATAAAAATACAATTCAGGTATATGTAATTGTATCACATTTATTTTTCAACCTTTAGATATTTATTTATTCATTTATTCATTTATTGGTGTTTAAGGTCACTTTCAGAATCTTTGGCTATCTCATGACAACAACATAGGTATGAAGTCAAGTTAAACCAATCATTTATACCCATGCTGCCCACTTTTGAGGGCTTCCACCCCAGGCATTGGTTCTGGGTCCTATTTTACAAGAAAAGCATAATTTCTTTACTGCAGCAAACAAGCACTGCCACACATCCCAAGATTCCTACTAGGAATCTCAGCATTTTTAATCAAAAATAAGTTCATAAAGATAATGTAGCAGGTTATAGTTGAGATTATCTCCAACCAGGGGGTCAAGTGAGCCTAAAATGTTTACCTGGACGAAGTTGTCTACATGGAAAGAGATGATTGAGAGGAAGAACATGCTTTTGTTGACTTAGTTTCCATGGTAAAACTATTAGCATTTTGTTAGTCTGTTTGATTTTGCTATTCAAATGGGAACTTCAATAAAAAAATCCATCCAACTTTTAGTCATATAGTTCCCATTGGTTAGAGAAGGAAGGGGAGGGGGGGGGGGGGGGGGGGGGGGGTGAAAGGGCATGTACAATAAAAATTTATTTTTTTCATGAATCAAGTAGATGCGACCCAATAATGCTGCACACCATTCTGGAATCAAATCGGCCAATTGGTTCCCAAAGTGTAACAAGAGGGATGTTACATCGCAGCCACTCACCTACATTCATGCTTAGTACAGTTGATCCAATGTCAAGAAAGCGCCTTGAAGCTGCATTTTTAATGCATATATTAGCGTTGAAACGATTTTTCGACTAGTCGATGCTGATGCGATAAGTACTAAACAAATCTATTAACCGATTAGTGAATCACTCGTCGATTAGTCACCTGGGTGTATTCTCTGAAGCCTTGAAGTTTCCACTTTGTGCTCCTTCAAGAAAATTTCAGTGCTGTTGATTTGAGGAGCACTATCACAGTCACACTTCTAAATTGGAAAAAAGAAGCTCTCTTTTTCACATTTCTCTAATTTTCAAGAAAATAGTTTAAATTATTGGGTAAAGATTTGAGATTCCATTACAATGATTAAAACATACAAATGAACATACCTGCAAACTGTTGTGTCATTTTAAATAACGCTCACAGTTAAAGTTCATCTATAGAAGTTCATACTTTTTCAACACATTCTTGTTTTGGGTAAATGTTGCAGTAATAAGGATGGTCAGAAAACAAAATGTCACATAATGATATTTACTACTGAAGGAAGTTTTACAACTCGAATTATGTAGTGCACAGACTGGCCAAACAAATCACACCATTTGGTCACGTGATGTATTTAATATACAATCAGACTATTGTTTGTAATTTGTCTAGCTTTTTACTGGGGGTTGATTAAGTTATGCAGGTCATGGAACAATCGCGTCATCACTCATCAGAGTACATTTCTTCAGTGACCTGTTTTCTGCTTTCAAAGTTTTTTAGCACAATAACAAAGTGCAGAAATTTCTTATTAGACCACAATATAGAAGAGAATTTTCAGGGAAAGTTCGATTTTGCTTAAAAAATATTTGATGGAACCGAATATTCTGGGCCCTCTCCTCAATTCCCATTAGGAAATAGGTACACCAACACCAAAGATTATTATCAGACCAATGTATTTTTTTCAGCATCGGTTGTTTGGTCGTAAAGACATGGCGACATTGACTTCCGTAATGTCGTGCTGTTATACCCATTAATTGTATCCTCATTTGGAAGCCACTCCAGACAATGCATTTAGTTAAAATCACAGTTTTATAGACTTTATTGCTTAGTTTAGCACCTGACATTGCATTACCGACTAGTCGATTAATCGTCGACTACCACCTGGCGATCAGTCGTTTAGTAAAAATCCAAATGGCATTAATCATTTCAACACTAGTAAATATCACTCCAAATAATTGATGTTTTATTTTTAAGGGATATACTGTGATTATTACAGTCAATATTACTGCAAATGTTTTCAGTAATCAAAGTCTACAATATCAATGACCTGGATAGACCCAGAGAAACAAAACTCACCCTAATACAAACTTTTACAAACTAAATTGAGTAGTCTTGAGAAAAACATGACATTTTGATAGATGAAAGTGTCAATGACACTGTAGCTTAACTTGTGTGTTGTGTTTGATGAAAAGGATAATGTTCAACGTTTATGAAAGGATTATGATATAAGACAAGAATTGTGATAATTGGGAATATGTTCCCTGTATGCTATGTTTTTGATAAAAATAATATGAGGTGTACACTGTACTAAAGATCTGAGGGGTGGGTTAATATGACCTCACAGTTAATGTATGTGGCCCTCACAGTTAACAAAGTATATCAACGAAAGTTACCAAGTTACAGTGAAATTATTCCAAAACGAGTCATCCTATCAAGTTACACTGAAATCCCTTCATAAATATGGCCTGTAGACTGTGCTAAAGGTTTTCAGGGCCCCTGTAGCCGTCAGTTTCCCAATGCATCCAAAGGGGACGTTCTCATATAGACATTATATGAAGTCAACCTACCAAGTTACAATGAAATCCCTTCATAAATACGACCTGTAGACTGTGCTAAAGGTTTTCAGGCTTTGGGCTCGGGCAGCCATCATTGTTGAATGATCGCAACCAAAAGGGGACATTCTCATCTGGGCATCATCTGGAGTGATCCTACGAAGTTACAATGAAATCCCTTCATAAATATGACCTGTAGACTGTGCTCAAGATTTCCGGGCTTCGGGCAACTGTAGCCATCACAGTTGACCAATCACGACCAAAAGGGGGTGTCATCATCTAGGCATTACATGGAGTGAAACTAACAAGTTACAATGAAATCCTTCCATAAATACAACCTATAGACTATGCTAAAGTTTTTTGGGCTCGGGCAGCCATCAAGCTGAATGATCGCGACCAAAATGGGACGTTCTCATCTAGACATTATTTGGAGTCATCCTACCAAGGTACAATGAAATTCCTTCATAATTATGACCTGTAGACTGTTCTAAAGGTTTTCGGGCTTCGGGCCCCTGTAGCTGTCACAGTTGCCCAATCATGTCCAAAAGGGGACGTTCTCATCTAGACATTATATGAAGTCAAACCTACCAAGATACAATGAAATCCCTTCATAAATATGACCTGTAGACTGTGCTAAAGGCATTCGGGCTTCGGGCTCGGGCAGCCATAATAGTTGAATGATCGCAACCAAAAGAGGACATTCTCATCTGGGCATCATCTGGAGTGATCCTACGAAGTTACAATGAAATCCCTTCATAAATATGACCTGTAGACTGTGCTCAAGATTTTCGGGCTTCGGGCACCTGTAGCCATCACAGTTGGCCATCACGACCAAAAGGGGATGTCATCATCTAGGCATTATATGGAGTCAAACTGACAAGTTACAATGAAATCCTTCCATAAATACAACCTATAGACTATGCTAAAGGTCTTTGGGCTCGGGCAGCCATAAAGGCTGAATGGTCGCGACCAAAAGGGGATGTTCTCATCTAGACATTATTTGGAGTCATCCTACCAAGCTACAATGAAATCCCTTCATAATTATGACCTGTAGACTGTTCTAAAGGTTTTCGGGCTTCGGGCCCCTGTAGACGTCACAGTTGCACAATCGTGTCCAAAAGGGGACGTTCTCATCTAGACATCATATGAAGTCAACCCACCAAGTTACAATGAAATTCCTCAATAAATATGACCTGTAGACTGTGCTAAAGGTTTTCGGGTTTTGGGCTCGGGTAGTCATCACGGTTGGCAGATCACACCCAAATAGGGAAATTCTCATCTAGACATCATATGAAGTCAACCTACCAAATTACAATGAAATCCCTTCATAAATATGACCTGTAGACTGTGCTGAAGATTTTCGGGTTTCGGGCTTGGGCAGCCATCATGGTTGAATGATCGCAACCAAAGGGGACAATCTCATCTGGGCATCATCTGGAGTGATCCTACAAAGTTACAATGAAATCCCTTCATAAATACGACCTGTAGACTGTGCTAAAGGTTTTCGGTCTTCGAGCCCCTGTAGCCGTCACAGTTGCCCAATCACTTCCAAAAGGGGACTTTCTCATCTAGACATCATATGAAGTCAACCCACCAAGTTACAATGAAATTCCTCAATAAATATGACCTGTAGACTGTGCTAAAGGTTTTCGGGTTTTGGGCTCGGGTAGTCGTCACGGTTGGCAGATCACACCCAAATAGGGAAATTCTCATCTAGACATCATAAGGAGTCATCCTACCATGTTACAATAAAATCCCTCCATATTAAACATGATCTGCAGACTGTGCTAAAAGTTTTTGGGTTTTGGGCTTGAGCAGCCTTCATGGTTGACAGATCATGCCCAAAAGGGGGAGTTCTCATCTAGGCATTATACAGAGGCATCCTACCAAGTTACAATGAAATCCCTTCATAAATACGACCTGTAGACTGTGCCAATGGTTTTGGGGTTTTGGGCTCGGGCAGCCATATCGGTTGACCGATCGCGACCAAAAGGGGATGTTCTCATCTAGAAATGACCCCAAACCTGCATATGAAATTTCGTGAAGATCAGACAAGAACTGCGGGGTGTAGCCCGTGCTAAAGGAAAATGTGAACAGACTCACAGACTTCGGCACGCATGAAAATCAGGTAAATCTGTAGGCTTAATACCTAAAGATGTTATTGAAATAAAAAAATATCCAATAATGGGAAGTTAAGGCCTTACAATCAGCACAAAAGACACTTAAACGCTAATTCTTACAACAGAAATTGACTATGTTTGGGCTGACAATTTTTGGTGAAATTGGACAAAAAGTCACAGTATTAGGGTTGGATACTGTTGTGATAGACCCCAATAATCTTCATATGAAATATACAAGCACTGGACTTTGAGAAAATGGCTTAAACACAAAACTAGACATGTACGTCTGATACCGCCCTGAAGATGTTGTATACCTAATATGAAAGGATTCTGATTGGTGGATCTGAAGAAGAAGATTTTTAGAGAAATTTCCTCATATTGCACTAAGTTAAACTTTGGGCACCAATATAAAGCCCAAATATTAACTCAGGGCCCCAATTTGAACAAACCTGAATCTGACCCCCACCTAGAGATGCTGCATACCAAATATCAAAACATTTTCACTGGTGGATCTGATAAGAAGACTTTTAAAGACTATTCCTCATAATGCAATCAGTTAAACTTTGGGCTCCCACAGAGAGCCCAAATATTAAGGGGGACTCAATTTGAATAAACTTGAATCTGACACCCCTAGAGATGTTACATACCAAATATGAAAGGATTCTGACTGGTGGATCTGAAGAAGACTTTAATATATATTAACTCTGGAACTCGATTTGAACAAACTTGAAAAATCATCACAGGTGGAAAATTTGGAAATATGCATATGTTCACTAATTAGTGGCCATGTTTAAGAAGTTTCATCAAAATCGGTTCAATAATGTAGGAGGAGTTGCACACACAAGAATTTCATTAGAAAATCCATAATGAATCTAAGTTCAGGGGAGATAACCTGGTTAAAATTGTCACAGAAGAAACTTTTTAGAATATGTACGTTCACTTGCTAGTTAGTCATAATGTTGGAGAAGTTTCATCAAAATCGGTTGAATAATGTAGGAGGTGTTGTACATACAACAATTCTTCTGAAATTAAGCAATGAGTAAATATTGAAACAATTCAAGAATCAACTATACCTGCTTAGTGTCATGCTGCCTTTTCAGGGCTTCTATCTTTGCAACATGATCTGCTGTTTTTACAGCTGTTGGACTGGTGAGTGCTGCCTTTACTTTCAGTGATGGAGGATTAAACACAGTTTTAGTCAATGTTCCAAGAGTTGATGTATAAACCACATTTGGCTGAAAGAAAATCAATTCACAGTTTTTTACACAAGGTAGAACAAGAAAAAAAACAAGACAGTATATTAATACAAACATTGATATTAAAATTGATTGAAATCAGAAGTTCACTTTTCAAGTTCAGGGTTCATACAAAAATTTGCTCACAAAGTTCAAGGGTTTTTCAAGGGTTTTTCAAGGGCTTCTTTTTTTCAAGGGCTACATATACTATCCAGCTTGTTGTTTGAGCTCTAAAAATCTAAGATTCATGTGACACGGATCTGACTTTGGAAGTCAGGAAGTACTGGTACCCAAAGTGTGATCTGTGTTACAGTAATCTTGGTAAAACGTTCCATACTTTTTTATGTTTTTTTTAAACTGAGCGACACGAGCGCAACAAACAAGTAAAAGGCGAGTACACATATATTTACAATGCCCAGGAAATAGCTTGGTATTCAAGGGTTTTTCAAGAGATTTCTGAAAGTTCAAGGGTTTCTCAAGGGCTAATTTCAAATTCCAGGGTTTTTCAAGAAAAAACTCATTTTCAAGGGTTTTTCAAGAGCTGTATGAACCCTGAAGTTATTTCATAAACAATGAAAATGTTTCCTGCAAAATTAAAGAAACAAAGCAAAATAACTATCAGTTTTTTGGGGAAGTGGAAATTTTAAGTGATTTCTATATTTATTATACATACAACTGGTTCAGATTAGCCAGCTAGCTCTATTCTAAGAATTGGGCCAAGCACTTATTTTTTAAAACCCCCCCAAACCCCCAAAATTAGATTAAACAATATTTATTCCAAAAGAAATATAATAAATACTAGCAACTATTAATATCAAAGTAGGTAGTAACCCCCAAAATTAAGCCAAATAACAACAAAAGCACCACCTAGCATTACTTAATATACCCGGTAGGCTTTTTTGAATTGTACATAACTATTGTTTTGATCCATGAACCAACCAACAACATCAGACAGAATCCCAATTCGAACTGAACTTGTATTTTAGTATGACTGAGACACAAACCAAGTTTGGTGCTGATCGAAAAATCTAAACTCAAGTTATTGGACAAAAAACGAAATGTTAACAAAAATATGAAATTTCTAAAGTCGAAAATGGGCATAACTCTGGAAGAATAGTCCAACCACAATTATAATCACAGGTGTAACTGTTTCTATGGTGGTGAACATGCATTCCAAGTTTCGAAAAAATCGGTCCTAAAACCCCTGGAAACCCTCCGGACAAAATTCAGACTTATGCGGCAGATTATTTCAAGTTGGAAAGGGGTACAACTCCAGAAAGAAATACTAGGATCTGAACTATAAATGCACGTGTAGGTGTTCCCATGGCAGAGAACACTCATACCAAGTTTCAAAAGAATTAGTCTACAAACCTCCGAGGAAATCTCCAGACAAAATTCAACCAATGTGGTAAATTTTTATTCTAAGTCAAAAAGGGGCATAACTCTGACAAAAATGGTCTGACCAGAACTATAATCGCAGATGCACAGGTTCGCATGGTGGTGAGATCGAAAGAATTCATCCATAAACCTCCAAGAAAATCTTCGGACAAAATTCAGACCGATGAGGCAAATTATTCTAAGTCATAAAGGAGCATAACTCTGGAAAAAATAGTCCCATCAGAACTATAATCGCACATGCACAGGTACCTATGGTGATGAACATGCATGCCAAGTTTCAAAAGAACTGGTCCATAAACCTCAAAGAAATCTTTAGACCGATGAGGCAAATTAGCCAAATCAAAAAGGGGCATAACTCTGGCAAAAACAGTCCCACCCAACTCTGGCAAAAACAGTCCCACCCAAACTATAATCACACATGCACAAGTTCCCTTGATGGTGAACATACATACCAAGTTTCAAAGGGAATGGCCCTCGAACAGCCGAGAAAATCTCCAGACAAAAAAACTGGATGGACGGACAGATGGACAACCCATTTACATAATACAACTGGTTTTTTTTTAAACAAGCATATAAAAAAGAAAGAGTCAGGTATGGTACTCCAAAGACGACACTTGCGCAGATGCTGCAGGCCTAGAGTTTTATCCTTCCGCAATGGCACAAGTGCCATATCGATTAATCCATTCACAGGAGTGTGTCATTCTGTGTTTATTACATGCCTTCAAGTCTATAAAAGCAACAAGAGGCCCCAAGGGGCCTGAGGGCACTTAACTGACATGGTAGCCTAAATATCAACCCAGAGAATTGATTTCAACAAGTTGCATCTGCTCCTCCTAAGAAAAGCTTATACCAAATATCCAAAGATTCTGACCAGTGGATCTAAAAAAAAGAGAAGATTTTTAAAGAATATTCCTCATATTGGACTAAGTTATAATTCGGGCTCCGACAGGGACTTGGCTTTAACAAACTTGAACCTCACCCCCCTAAGGATGCTGCACACCAAATATCAAAACATTCTGACTGCTGGATCTGAAGAAGATTTTTAAAGAAAATTCCTCATTTTGAACTAAGTTATAATTCGGGCTACCACATTGAGCCCAAATATGGACTTAGAGACTTGGCTTGAACAAACTTGAATCTCACCCCCCTAAGCATGGTGCATACCCAATATCAAAAGATTATGCCTGCTGGATCTTGAGAAGAAGATTTTCAAAGAAATTTGCCTGAAATGCACTAAGTTCGAATTCGAGCTTCTATAGTGAGCCCAAATATGAATCTAGGGAGCCGATTTGAACAAACTTGAATCAGATCCACCCCCAATGTTGCATACCAAATATCAAAAGATTCTGCCTGCTGAATCTGGAGAAGAAGATTTTTTAAGAAATTTGCCTGAAATGCACTAAGTTCGAATTCGGGCTTCTATAGTGAGCCCAAATATAAATCCAGGGGGCCGATTTGAACAAACTTGAATCAGATCCACCCCACAATGTTGCATACCAAATATCAAAAGATTCTGCCTGCTGGATCTGGAGAAGAAGATTTTTGAAGAAATTTGCCTGAAATGCACTAAGTTCGAATTCGAGCTTCTATAGTGAGCCCAAATATGAATCCAGGGGGCCGATTTGAACAAACTTGAATCAGATCCACCCCACAATGTTGCATGCCAAATATCAAAAGATTCTGCCTGCTGGATCTGGAGAAGAAGAATTTTTAAGAAATTTGCCTGAAATGCACTAAGTTCGAATTCGGGCTTCTATAGTAAGCCCAAATATGAATCCAGGGAGCCGATTTGAACAAACTTGAATCAGATCCACCCCACAATGTTGCATACCAAATATCAAAAAGATTCTGCCTGCTGGATCTGGAGAAGAAGATTTTTTAAGAAATTTGCCAAAAATGACTAAGTTCGAAATCAGGCTCCTATACTAAGCCCAAATATGAACCCAGGGGGCCGATTTGAACAAACTTGAATCAGATCCACCCTACAATGTTGCATACCAAATATCAAAAGATTCTGCCTGCTGGATCTGGAGAAGAAGATTTTTTAATCTTTTTCCCATTGCCTACAGTGTTAAAAAAGTGATGACTCAGCACTTTTTTCAAAAGTCCTGAAAAAAAAAGTACCTTGTGATCAAACCGATCGAGATTTCTTTTAACCATTCTATTCTACTGGATAAAAGTAAGCTTTATACAAAATAAGAATTCTCTGTGCCGTGTAGTGTTGGAGATATGGCAGTTTTAAGGTTTTTCCTAATTTTAGCTTCCGAGGTTCCCAAGGGGCAATTTTTTTGGCATCAATCAACTACTTATAACCCATTATCATCTCATATCAAATTTGGTTCAAATCAACCTGACGGTTCTTAAAATAGAAATTTTAGGCATGGCCAAATTTTTTGCCCCTCCCATAACGAAGGCAAATAATGGCCAACAAACTTCTCTTGAACAAACTTGAGTCTACACCTCAAAAGGAAGCTGCATACCAAATATCAAGTCTCTGCTATTGCTGGTTCTTGAGAAGAAGATTTTTTAAGAATTGAAGCATTTTTGCCCCATCCCTCTGCTCAATATGAGCCGAAACCTAATTTGACAAAAAAATCAAAATGCCCTTATATATAACCCCTACTCACATGAAATTTCATTAATATGCGGCCAGTGGTTTGGGAGAAAAAAGACCCAAATACCACCTTCACGACGGACGGCGGACGAAAAGTGATCAGAATAGCTCACCCTGACTTTCAGTCAGGTGAGCTAATTATTAGAAGGATACTCATCAATTCATTTTACAACTATCAACAAAAAAGAACACATTTTATCATCAACCAAATTTGTGAGGAGAACCTGTGTTACTATTTTGTCCACTGAGTTCCAATGTGTTCTATGTGCCTACTGGCACATAGAACACACTAGAACTCAAAGGATAATTTTTAGCTATTGCTAGTGATTCCAACTGTAATTGCGGAGCACGATTTGTACAAAATTCCAGTGAAATTTTGCTTCTATTTAATGAAAGTGTCAATGACACTGTAGCTCAACTTGTGTAAGACATGTATATGTATAGTATGTGACACAGCAATGACACACATCAAGGTAATGACCTGATAACAAAGGTACATATAAAGTATTGTAACGGTCTGTACATAAATGCTGACCGTAGTCTGAAACAAATGTATAGGTAAAGTATTGTAAAGGTGGGCAACAGTTTGATGCTAAACTAGAAAAGAAATCTTTTGAGTCCCAGAGTGGGTCTGACTGAACCCCAAAATATTTGTTCTCAAAGCACAGTGATAACAAAGGCACCCAAAAACACTTGTTCCTGTCCCAAGGTGATAACAAAGGTACCCAAGAAATTTGGTGAAGATCGGTTCATAAATACAGCCTCTAGCCCGAGCCGTATTGACATGTGCACTTACTGCGTATAAGTGGCACTGAATAAATCAAAGTTCATCTGACTTGCATAATTTCTGTACGAGAAAAAAACCCGTATTATATGTGATGTATTCCATGTTACTAAACATTCATTCAAAAATTTATTCAAATCAGAACCTTCATATAGAAGTTCTGTACAAAAAACTGATTGTACCTAATTTTGGTTCAAAATGGCCACTGGCAGCCATCTTGAATTTAGGACCGCACCCAAAAACACTCGTTCTCGTCCCAAGGTGATAACAAAGGTACCCAAGAAGTTTCGTGAAGATTGGTTCATAAATACAGCCCCTAGCCCGAGCCGTATTGACATGTGTACATACTGTGTATAAGTGGCACTGAATAAATGAAAGTCCATCTAATTTGCATAATGTCTGCACGAGAAAAAAAAACGTATTATATGTGATGTATTCGATGTTACTAAACATTCATACACAAATTTATTCAAATCAGAACTTTCATACAGAAGTTCTGTACAAAAAACAGATTGCATTAATTTTGTGGCCATCTTGAATTTTGGACCGCACCCAAAAACACTTGTTATCGTCCCACGTATAACCAATGAGCTATATGTGATGTATTCGATGTTACTAAACATTCATACACAAATTTATTCAAATCAGAACTTTCATACAGAAGTTCTGTACAAAAAACAGATTGCATTAATTTTGTGGCCATCTTGAATTTTGGACTGCACCCAAAAACACTTGTTATCGTCCCACGGTGATAACAAAGGTACCCAAGAAGTTTCGTAAAGATTGGTTCATAAATACGGCCTCTAGCCTGAGCCGTATAGAAGTTGTGTACAAACAAGAGGCCCCAGGGGGCCTGAGGGCACTCACCTGACAAGGTAGACTAAATATCAACCCAGGGAATTGATTTCAACAAGTTGCATCTGCCACTCCTAAGAAAAGCTTACACCAAATATCCAAAGATTCTGACTGGTGGATCAAAAAACAAGAGGCCCCACAGGGCCAGAAGCACTCATCTTGTACAGAACACAATTTAAACAGAGTCCAAGAATGAGTCTACATTAAGCAAGCCATCTCCATAGGTTACACTGTCAATCCTTGAGTCCCTCAGGAGTGACAAAAATAATCTGGGCATCATGCCTTTTCTTCAGTTGATCATAAGTAAAATGTAGAGCTCCCCTATGAAGCCCCTTGATACAACCTATGTGGATTAATCTTAGTACCTCTAGAGGGTACTGAATACAAAATTTTTAATTCTTCAGCAAAATGGCCAATTCCGGCTCCCATAGAGAGCCCAAATATTAACCCAGGCTCTTGCTTTGAACACAGTTAAATCTGACTTCCCTAGAGATGTTGTGTACCGAATATGAAAGCATTCTGACTGTTGGATCTGAAGAAGAGAAGTTGTAAAAAAATTTCTTCGAATTGCACTAAGTTCAAATTTGAGCTACCATAGCGAGCCCAAATATTAACCTATGGATCCGATTTGAACAAACTTGAATCTGACCTCCCTAGAGATGTTGTATACCAAATGTGAAAGCATTCTGACAAGTGAATCTGAAGAAAAAGATTTTTGAAGAAATTCCCTCATATTGTACTAAGTTAAATTTCGTGTTCCCATATGAGCCCAAATATTAACCTAGGCACTTGAATTGAACAACCTGGAATCTGACCCCCCTAGAGATGTTGTATACCAAATATAAAAGCATTCCGACAGGTGGATCTGAAGAAGAAGATTTTTAAAGAAATTTCCTCATATTGCACTAAGTAAAAATTTGGGCTACCATAGTGAGCCCAAATATATACCTAGGGATATGATTTGAACAAACTTGAATCTGACCGCCATAGAGATGTTGCATACCAAATATCAAAGCATTCTGACTGATGGATCTGAAGAAGAAGAAGATTTTTTTTAAATTACCCTCCATATTGAACAAAGATAAAATTTGGGCTTCCGTAGGAAGCCCAAATATTAACCTAGGGACTTGGTTTGAACAATCTAGAATCTGACCCTCATAACAATGATGTATACCAAATATTAAAAGATTCTGACTGGTGGTTCTGAAGAAGAAGATTTTTAAAGAATATTCCCCATATTACCCTATGTTAAAACTTTGGGCTCCTGTAGAGAGCCCAAATATGAACCAATGAGCTTTATTTCAACAAACTTTTATCTGACTCCCCTATGAATGACGTATACCAAATATCAAAAGATTCTGATGATTGGTTCTGGAGAAAAGATTTTTTAAAATTTTTGCAAATATGCTGACTCAGCATTTTTTCGATGCCCATTACAGAACACCCTAACATAATATGGCAATTTTTTTTTACCATTCAATTCTACTGGTCATAAGGATACTTCATACCAAATAAAAGCTCTCTGTTCCGTGGGGTTTGGGAAATATGGAAGTTTGAAAATATTTATATTTTTAGCTCCCAGGGTTCCCATGGGGATGCGGGAATTTTTTTTTTTGCATGGGTCAAGTACTTATGACCCAATACTACCACAACCCAAATTTGGTTCATACCGGACCATCAGTTCAGAAAATAGAAATTTTGGGTGGGGCCCAAAATCTTACCCCTCCTATTACAAAGCCAAATATTACTTCACAAACTTCATTTGAACAACCTTGATTCTACACCTCATATGGAAGCTCCATAGCAAATATCAAGTCATTGTACACACTGGTTCTTGAAATATTTTGGAGCATTTTCCCCCACTCCCTCCCTATGGGGCTGGGCATGCTGAGTTGAACAATAATGAAATGCCCCTTTGGGACCATCACTCACACAAACTTTCACTTGAATTGGCCCAGTGGCTTTGGAGGAGAAGACCAAAACATGGTGTTGACGGACGACAGACAACAGACGACGGACGACGGATGGAGAGCGATGAGATTAGCTCATCTTGACTTTGTCAAGATGAGCTAAAAAGATTTTTAAAGAATATTCCTCATATTGAACTAAGTTATAATTCTGGCTCCCAGACGGAGCCCAAATATGAACCCAGGGACTTGGCTTTAACAAACTTGAAAAAAGACCCAAATACCACCTTCACGACGGACGGCGGACGACGAACGAAAAGTGATCAGAATAGCTCACCCTGACTTTCAGTCAGGTGAGCTAATTATTAGAAGGATACTCATCAATTCATTTTACAACTATCAACAAAAAAGAACACATTTTATCACCAACCAAATTTGTGAGGAGAACCTGTGTTACTATTTTGTCCACTGAGTTCCAATGTGTTCTATGTGCCTACTGGCACATAGAACACACTAGAACTCAAAGGATAATTTTTAGCTATTGCTAGTGATTCCAACTGTAATTGCAGAGCACGATTTGTACAAAATTCCAGTGAAATTTTGCTTCTATTTAATGAAAGTGTCAATGACACTGTAGCTCAACTTGTGTAAGACATGTATATGTATAGTATGTGACACAGCAATGACACACATCAAGGTAATGATCTGATAACAAAGGTACATATAAAGTATTGTAACGGTCTGTACATAAATGCTGACCGTAGTCTGAAACAAATGTACAGGTAAAGTATTGTAAAGGTGGGCAACAGTTTGATGCTAAACTAGAAAAGAAATCTTTTGAGTCCCAGAGTGGGTCTGACTGAACCCAAAAATATTTGTTCTCAAAGCACAGTGATAACAAAGGCACCCAAAAACACTTGTTCCTGTCCCAAGGTGATAACAAAGGTACCCAAGAAATTTGGTGAAGATCGGTTCATAAATACAGCCTCTAGCCCGAGCCGTATTGACATGTGCACTTACTGCGTATAAGTGGCACTGAATAAATCAAAGTTCATCTGACTTGCATAATTTCTGTACGAGAAAAAAACCCGTATTATATGTGATGTATTCCATGTTACTAAACATTCATTCAAAAATTTATTCAAATCAGAACCTTCATATAGAAGTTCTGTACAAAAAACTGATTGTACCTAATTTTGGTTCAAAATGGCTACCGGCAGCCATCTTGAATTTAGGACCGCACCCAAAAACACTCGTTCTCGTCCCAAGGTGATAACAAAGGTACCCAAGAAGTTTCGTGAAGATTGGTTCATAAATACAGCCCCTAGCCCGAGCCGTATTGACATGTGTACATACTGTGTATAAGTGGCACTGAATAAATCAAAGTTCATCTAATTTGCATAATGTCTGCACGAGAAAAAAAAACGTATTATATGTGATGTATTCAATGTTACTAAACATTCATACACAAATTTATTCAAATCAGAACTTTCATACAGAAGTTCTGTACAAAAAACAGATTGCATTAATTTTGTGGCCATCTTGAATTTTGGACCGCACCCAAAAACACTTGTTATCGTCCCACGTATAACCAATGAGCTATATGTGATGTATTCGATGTTACTAAACATTCATACACAAATTTATTCAAATCAGAACTTTCATACAGAAGTTCTGTACAAAAAACAGATTGCATTAATTTTGTGGCCATCTTGAATTTTGGACCGCACCCAAAAACACTTGTTATCGTCCCACGGTGATAACAAAGGTACCCAAGAAGTTTTGTAAAGATTGGTTCATAAATACGGCCTCTAGCCTGAGCCGTATAGAAGTTGTGTACAAACAAGAGGCCCCAGGGGGCCTGAGGGCACTCACCTGACAAGGTAGACTAAATATCAACCCAGGGAATTGATTTCAACAAGTTGCATCTGCCACTCCTAAGAAAAGCTTACACCAAATATCCAAAGATTCTGACTGGTGGATCAAAAAACAAGAGGCCCCACGGGGGCCAGAAGCACTCATCTTGTACAGAACACAATTTAAACAGAGCCCAAGAATGAGTCTACATTAAGCAAGCCATCTCCATAGGTTACACTGTCAATCCTTGAGTCCCTCAGGAGTGACAAAAATTATCTGGGCATCATGCCTTTTCTTCAGTTGATCATAAGTAAAATGTAGAGCTCCCCTATGAAGCCCCTTGATACAACCTATGTGGATTAATCTTAGTACCTCTAGAGGGTACTGAATACAAAATTTTTAGTTCTCCAGCAAAATGGCCAATTCCGGCTCCCATAGAGAGCCCAAATATTAACCCAGGCTCTTGATTTGAACACAGTTAAATCTGACTTCCCTAGAGATGTTGTGTACCGAATATGAAAGCATTCTGACTGTTGGATCTGAAGAAGAGAAGTTGTAAAAAAATTTCTTCGAATGGCACTAAGTTCAAATTTGGGCTACCATAGCGAGCCCAAATATTAACCTATGGATCCGATTTGAACAAACTTGAATCTGACCCCCCCTAGAGATGTTGTATACCAAATGTGAAAGCATTCTGACAAGTGAATCTGAAGAAAAAGATTTTTGAAGAAATTCCCTCATATTGTACTAAGTTAAATTTCGTGTTCCCATATGAGCCCAAATATTAACCTAGGCACTTGAATTGAACAACCTGGAATCTGACCCCCCTAGAGATGTTGTATACCAAATATTAAAATTTTTTAGTAAATTTTGTTTCTTAACATACCTACCACAATTGTTTACAATTGGCTGTAACATAAGTGCAAGCCCTACTTCGGAACTAACTCAAGCTTTTAGAATCTTTTCCAAACGAGTTGGAAAAGTAATAGAGTGTAAAAGCACGAAAAAGATCGAAAAAAGGGTCGAGCGAGACCAGCGCTCAAAATTACAGGTACTCTCTCTGCACACCTCTTGCGTTTACCGAGCGCATGCGCAACAACCGTGACGTCAATTCCGTATTTCCGCCAACGAGAAGTTTGTGATTTAGCGGGGAGGCATCAATATCAAAAATATCCCCAAGGAGGGTGGGCCTCCGGTAAACAATTGTAGTAGGTATGTTAAGAAACAAAATTTACTAAAAAATTTTAATTTCTTTTCAACCTACTCACAATTGTTTACAATTGGCTGAATAAACAATAGGAGGAGGTGAATCACATAACCAATACCAACAAGAGTAGCAGAACGAAAGCAAGGATTGCAGAGAACAAAAACGAAAACCTGTAATGAAGACAGAGAGAAGGCACCTGAAAAGAACAAGGCTGAGCGAAGCGCAACCTCGACCAAAAACAATTTAACGAGGGTGCACAACAGCCTGAGCAGCAACGAGAGGGCCTAAAGAAAAAAGGTCCTCAGATTGCTGCTGAAGGTGGCGGAGATAAAAGGAGGAGAAGGTAGAAGCATTCCTCCAGTAAGCCGCATTCATAACATCACGGAGCGAAACAGAATTGGAGAACGCCCAGGATGTAGAAATGGCAAGAACCTCATGAGCATTAAGCCGGTTCGAAACAAGATCCGATGCAGACAAGCGAGAATAAGCCAGCTTGATTGCAAGACAGATCCACCTGGAAATAGAATGGGAAGAGATAGACTGCCTCTTAGGAATGAGAGACAGAAACAATCTCTTCCGACCCCTCCTAATGAACTGAGTGCGAGTAATGTAAGTCTTGACTGCACGAACAGGACAAAGAAGAGGCCTCCGTCCATCTACAGCAGGGAGAGCCCGAATGCAGATGGGAGGAGGTACCGAATCGGGGAGTTGATTCTTAGCCAGAAAAGAGCAATCAGTAGTGAATGTGACACTGTTAGCCTCATTTCGGAAGAAGGCAGAATCAACAGATAGTGTATGAAGCTCACTGACTCGACGAGCAGAAGCAAACACTAGAAGAAAAGCCGTCTTATAGGTGAGAAAACGCATGTCGGTCTCAGATAAAGGCTCGAATGGCGCCCCCTCCAAACAGTGCAACACCCATGCCAAGTTCCACTTGGGTGTGAGACGCAAAACTCGAGGCCTCTTCAAAGAAAAGTGCCGAATAAGTTTGGAGAGGAAAAGATTACGACCGATACACCGCTTTCCCACATAAGAGAAGGTATCAGACAGCATAGACCGATAGCCCTTAATCGTAATAGGCTGGAGGCCCTTAGAGTCAAAAAGAAAAACCAGAAAATCCGCAATTTGAGCGATTGACAGATCACGGTAATTCACATTGTGATCTGAACACCAGCGGCAGAAAACCTTCCACTTGGCGGCATAAGTCATTCCAGTGGAAGGTCGCCGCGGCGCAGAAATGCACTCCACTGATCGTCTCGAAAAACCTCTACGTCGGAGACTGGACCTGATAAAAGACAGGCGTGAAGGGACAGGCTCGCCAGGTTGTTGTGATACTTCCTGGGACGACCCTGTGAAAGAAGATCGCGACGTAGAGGTAGACGAATCGGTCGATCGGCTAATAGAGGCCGCAGCAGATTGATCCACACCCTCTGTGGAGACAGGGATGTGATCAGAATGACCCTGCAACTGCAAGCACGAATCTTCGCTAAAACTTGAGGAAGAATCGGTGCAGGAGGAAAGGCATAGCCGACCCAACCTGTCCAGTCCAGAGACAAAGCGTCTACTGCAAATGCCAGAGGATCTGGACAAGGGGAGACAAAAGTCTCTACCTGATGATTCCAGCGAGTAGCGAAAAGGTCGACCTGAGGACGACCCAACTGCTCGCAAATCGCCTGATATTTATTTATTTATTTATTTATTTATTTATTTATTGATGTTTAAGGTCACATATTTATGCACAATGGCTAATCATGACCGTGACAGTTTTACGGGTGGAGGAAGCCGGAGTACCCGGAGAGAACCACCAAGCAACGACGAGCAGCTGCCAGCTCCCCAACATCGTAACTCCGCACTGCAGCACAAGCAGGGTTAGATTGGTTGAAGACATGCGCACCATCGACGTGCAGTACGCCTTAGTACACGGCGTCATCGTGCCCCCACGCGGGCAATGGGGGTGAAGTGTCTTGCCCAAGGACACAACGCGGTTGCCGCAGGTGGGATTCGAACCGAGGACCTCTCGGCTTGCAGCCTGCACCTCTACCTACTGAGCTACCGCGCCCCCCACAAATCGCCTGAAACACCGACCGATGTAGCATCCATTCGGTTGGAAGGACACTGTCGCGTCGGGACAGGGAGTCTGCTAGGACGTTGAGATGCCCGGGAATGTGTCGAATGGACACCCGAGCATTCACATCCCGCGCCAACAGAAGAAGATCCCGAGACAGCCGATACATGGGAATCGAATGTGTGCCTCCCTGATTCCGAATGTAGGCCACTACTGTCGAATTGTCCGAAAGAAGTAGGACAACATGGTCCGACAGATGAGGGATCCAAAGCCGAAAACTCAACAGAAGAGCAAGGAGCTCCTTCTGGTTGATATGAAGGCCCACCTGCTCGCTGTCCCACTCTCTGTGAGTAGACAGACCGAGAGGATCCAACGTCGCACCCCAGCCCCGATCGCTGGCATCCGCAGTAAGGATGCGATCGGCCAAAGGAAGATCCAACGGAACACCCTGTGTCAGCCAGGGAATATCTGCCCAAGTGCGGAGGTGACAAAGCAGAGACCGAGGAATAGTGAGTTCCAGGTCCAGCGGATCTACATTCCGATGCCAATGATCCAACAGGAAGTGTTGGAGAGGTCGGACAAACAAGCGACCGAGCGGAATGAGATCTGTCACCGAACCGCAAAGGCCCAGCATCCGAAGGAAAGTCCTGGCCGAGACCGAGGAAGATTGAAGCAGGTCCCGAGTCAAGGCGGAAAGAATCGTCGCCCGAGCCTGGGGAACCGACACTACATTGTGAAGAGTGTCGAAATCCATCCCCAAATGACGGAATTGCTAAGGAAGAAGATCCGACTTCTCGCGATTGACACTGAAACCCAGCGACGCTAGCAGGCAAAGAAACTGCCGGACATCGAACTCCAGAACAGCAGCATCGTGGTGCCGTTGGAGGATGTCGTCTAGGTAGGCTGACGAAGTCACTGCCGACTGAGTGCGATGGAAAGCAAGCACATGTGACATCAGTCGGGTGAAGGCCCAAGGAGCCAGGCTCAAACCGAACGGGAGAGCTCTGAATTGAAAAACTCGATCCCAAAACGAGAACCGAAGGTATTTCCGTGACGCCAGATGAATGGGTACATGGAAGTAGGCATCCTTCAGGTCGATACTGGCCGCAAAATCGCCCTGATGAACTGAACGTCGAACCGACCGGAAAGTCTCCATACTGAAACAAGGAGCTATTATGTACTCGTTCAGGGTACTCAGATCGATGACAGGACGATATTGGCCGTTTTTCTTCGGCACCAAGAAAAGTCTCGAGTAAAACCCCGGTGAAAGGGTGTTCCTGACCACCTCGATCGCCCCTTTGGTGAGGAGATTGTCGATCTCCTGTACCAGAAGGTCCCGACGCAGAGGATCGGAAGGGACCTGAGTCGGAAGGGGCACCCGAGATAAACTGGGGTGCCGATGGAAGGACAGTCGCAGACCGGAATGAATGACGTCGAGGACCCAAGAGTCTGACGTTATCTCTGTCCAACGGTCGTAAAACAGCGACAGCCTTCCCCCGACTGGAGTCGAATCGTGGTGAGAACCTTCACTTGCGGCCTCGACGAGGCCCCCGAGAGGAGAAACCACCTCGGGAAGTGACAGAGTCCTGAGACTTTCCAGCCTGAGGCTGCCAGCGAGCCTGGCCACGTCGGCGCTTCTTATGAGCAGAAGGAGCAGACGTAGCCGAAGGCGTAGCCGACGTTGCCGACGAGGCAGACGCAGCAGCACGCTTGGCAGGCCTGGAACGACCCCCACCCGCAGCAGCAGGTTGGTCAAGCTGTCTCAGCAAAAGCTGGTCCTTCGAATGACGAAGAACTTCGCCACTAACAGCTTCCACGGAACCATGGAACAACTGAGGTCCCACCAAAGATGCAGACCTCAGAACAGCACGTTGCTCAGAAGGAAGGGATGGTAAAGAATCCAACACTGCATCCCGGCGTGCCAGTTCCAAATTAGCCGTGTTACAGGCGTGAGCGTGTGTCAAGTTCATAAGAGCCTGTGACAAAACACGAAAAGGCGCCTGAGCGTCATCAAACTCCCCTGGTGGAAAATATTCAGCCAGAGCAGCGACGACATGGTCCGAGAGATAACATACCCAGCATCTCTCGGGACAGGCCCACCATAGACTCAACTACCGACATCGGGAGAACTGCCGACTTAGGCTTAGTCAACCCGAGGGAAGAAGAATCCTCATCCACAGTAGTCATCCCTTGGAAGACTGGTGGAGAGACGGAATCGTACACACGAAACCGCGATGGAGGCAGAAAGGCATCAGCTCTAGAAAAGAAGGAACCCTTGAGGGCCTTAGAACGCATTTTGGCGTCTAAGCCCTGGAAGGACTCAACAACCTGAGCCAATTGCAGAGGACGCAAAGCCCCGGAGCTAGAAGGCTCAACAGGGTTACGGCGCTCCACAGTGGACCGCGGCCGAACGGTCACAGAAGGCTGGTCGGAAGGTTGAACATCCGGCAATAAGCCAAAGACGAAATCCAAAGCCTGCCCCAAGACTGACGAGGGGGGCCCATCACCTTCAAGATACTCGTCATCCTCCGTAGCAGAGGAGACATAGCCCAACTCGGGCTGACCAGCAGAAACCTCCTGTGAATACTGTGCAGTATCCACGGGGCCAGGCGAGACATCTCGGCGACCGACCAAAGGAGGTTGTGCCTCAGGAGGCACAGGGAGGCCAACTCGAGGGTTGCCAGAAAGCAACCGGGTGAGCGCCAAAACGGCCTGGTGCAGGTCACCCTGAGAATCCGTCGCAGCAGAATCGCCCGACGGAGTGTCCTCCCAATGGACCCTTCTGGTAGAAGAACCCAAATCCTCAGAAAAGACCGACGGCGAACGTCGATCGGCAGACAGAATAGGAGCACGGTGAGAAGACACCGGAGGATAGTCCCGATTGTGACGGCCAGGGGGCCATCACTGACCTCTGCGAAGCAGAAGGTCCTGCCTGCAAATCCTCTAAAGTGACCGACGGCGCACGTCGATCGGTAGCTGGACCTAGGACACGGTGAGAAGACACCGGAGGATTGTCCCAAGAATGACAGGAACCTGTCATTGGCCTCTGCGCAGCAGAAGGCCCCAACTGCCTATCCTCTGAGACCGACGGCAAGCATCGATCGACACCCAGACTCGGAACACAGTGAGGAATCACCGGAGGAAGGTTCCGAGAGTGACAGCTAACAGGGGCTGTCACTGACCGCTGCCGAACAGCAGGCCCTGGGTGCCAACGTCCCAACACCATCCCGCTAGGCGGCACACTAGCAGGGGAAGGTGGCACGAAAAACGATTCACTCGAGGGACGAGGAATCGCTGCCGAAGCGACCGGCCGGCTCAACCGACTAGGAGCAAACCTTGCCAGATGAGACGGAGCAGACAGCAAACCCGCACAGCCCCGCCGCGAGGCTGGGGGAGGCTGAGAACACACAGACACACCAGCAGATACAGCCTCGGTCTCCCGAGACTGTAGACCATCCCCAGAGGAGATGGAAGAGCCACCATCAGACAGAATAGGATCAGGAGTAGCAACTTCCTCAACAACGGTCGACGGTGTAGGAGGCAGATCGGAGAGGGTTTCCGAGCTGACTTCGGAAAAGCTCTCAACGAAAACAGACGCCTCAATAGTGACATCAGAAGACAAAGAGACCACGGTCTCCTCGTCAGGTATCACTGAACTAACACCGCCAACAGTTGCAGAGGAACTCGCCACAGAAGTCAGATCTGAATCCTGTGTGACAGAGTCATCACGTGCACCAGCAGAAATGTCTGCTACGGCACGGCTACCCTTACCCCGAGAACGAGGGGTTCTAGCTCTGGAAAGTACCACCTTGTTCACAGAAGCCCAAAATTTAGAGGACCAAACCCCACAGATACCACATGATTGGGCCTGAGTGCAATTGTTGCAAGTGACACATGTGGCATGAGAATCGTCCACATGTTTCACCTGCAAACAAGAGGTACAAGGAATAGTCTTAGGCATGATATCAAAACAATAATCAAGCTTCCCGCCGACGGAAAACAGTACTAAGGTCGTGTTCACACGTGGGGGAAAGACAAGATAAAGTGTGAAGAGAACAGCAATAAAAATACAAATTAACATTAAATAATAATAATAATTTGGTAGCTTGATAAAAGGATACAATCCAGTAGCACACTAAATATGAAGAATAAGTTGTTCACGAAGAATACATAGCATAATAAGCACGAGTTACAAAAATTTCTGACCATGTACAATGGCGGAAAATAAAGGAATTGACGTCACGGTTGTTGCGCATGCGCTCGGTAAACGCAAGAGGTGTGCAGAGAGAGTACCTGTAATTTCGAGCGCTGGTCTCGCTCGACCCTTTTTTCGATCTTTTTCGTGCTTTTGCACTCTATTACCTTTCCAACTTGTTTGGAAAAGTTCTCTAAAAGCTTGAGTTAGTTCCAAAATAGGGCTTGCACTTATGTTACAGCCAATTGTAAACAATTGTGAGTAGGTTGAAAAGAAATAAAAGCATTCCGACTGGTGGATCTGAAGAAGAAGATTTTTAAAGAAATTTCCTCATATTGCACTAAGTAAAAATTTGGGCTACCATAGTGAGCCCAAATATATACCTAGGGATATGATTTGAACAAACTTGAATCTGACCGCCATAGAGATGTTGCATACCAAATATCAAAGCATTCTGACTGATGGATCTGAAGAAGAAGAAGATTTTTTTTAAATTACCCTCCATATTGAACAAAGATAAAATTTGGGCTTCAGTAGGAAGCCCAAATATTAACCTAGGGACTTGGTTTGAACAATCTAGAATCTGACCCTCATAACAATGATGTATACCAAATATTAAAAGATTCTGACTGGTGGTTCTGAAGAAGAAGATTTTTAAAGAATATTCCCCATATTACCCTATGTTAAAACTTTGGGCTCCTGTAGAGAGCCCAAATATGAACCAATGAGCTTTATTTCAACAAACTTTTATCTGACCCCCCTATGAATACTGTATACCAAATATCAAAAGATTCTGATGATTGGTTCTGGAGAAAAGATTTTTTTTAATTTTTGCAAATATGCTGACTCAGCATTTTTTCGATGCCCATTACAGAACACCCTAACATAACCGATGGCAATTTTTTTTTACCATTCAGTTCTACTGGTCATAAGGATACTTCATACCAAATAAAAGCTCTCTGTTCCGTGGGGTTTGGGAAATATGGGCGTTAGAAAATATTTCTATTTTTAGCTCCCAGGGTTCCCATGGGGATGCGGGAATTTTTTTTTTTGCATGGGTCAAGTACTTATGACCCAATACTACCACAACCCAAATTTGGTTCATACCGGACCATCAGTTCAGAAAATAGAAATTTTGGGTGGGGCCCAAAATCTTACCCCTCCTATTACAAAGCCAAATATTACTTCACAAACTTCGTTTGAACAAACTTGATTCTACACCTCATATGGAAGCTCCATAGCAAATATCAAGTCATTGTACACACTAGTTCTTGAAATATTTTGGAGCATTTTTCCCCACTCCCTCCCTATGGGGCTGGGCATGCTGAGTTGAACAAAAATGAAATGCCCCTTTGGGACCATCACTCACACAAACTTTCACTTGAATTGGCCTAGTGGCTTTGGAGGAGAAGACCAAAACATGGTGTTGACGGACGACAGACAACAGACGACGGACGACGGATGGAGAGCGATGAGATTAGCTCATCTTGACTTTGTCAAGATGAGCTAAAAAGATTTTTAAAGAATATTCCTCATATTGAACTAAGTTATAATTCTGGCTCCCAGACGGAGCCCAAATATGAACCCAGGGACTTGGCTTTAACAAACTTGAATCCCCCCCCCCCCACCCCCCTCCAAGGATGCTGCACACAAAATATCAAAACATTCAGACTGCTGGATCTGAAGAAGATTTTTAAAGAAAATTCCTCATTTTGAACTAAGTTATCATTCGGGCTTCAACAGTGACCCCAAATATGAACCCAGGGACTTGGCTTGAAAAAACTTGAATCTCAACCCCTAAGGATATTGCATGCCAAATATCAAAACATTCCGACTGCTGAATCGGAAGAAGAAGATTTTTAAAGAAAAATTCCTCATATTGAACTAAGTTATAATTCGGGCTTCCACATGGAGCCCAAATATGAACCCAGGGACTTGGCTTTAACAAACTTGAATCTTTGCCCCACCCCCCACCCCCAAGGATGCTGCACACTAAATATCAAAACATTCCGACTGCTGGATCTGAAGAAGAAGATTTTTAAATAAAATTCCTCAGTTTGAACTAAATTAGAATCTGGGCTCCCACAGTGAGCCCAAATATGAACCCAGGGACTTGTCTTGAACAAACTTGAATCTCACCCCCTAAGCATGCTGCATACCCAATAGCAAAAGATTCTGCCTGCTGGATCTTGAGAAGAAGATTTTTAAAGAAATTTGCCTGAAATGCACTTAGTTGAAATTCGGGTTCCTATACCGAGCCCAAATATGAACCCAGGGGGCTGATTTGTACAAACTTGAATCAGATCCACCCCACAATGTTGCATACCAAATATCAAAAGATTCTGCCAGCTGGATCTGGAGAAGAAGATTTTTTAAGAAATTTGCCCGAAATGCACTAAGTTCAAATTCGGGCTTCTATAGTGAGCCCGAATATTAATACAGGGGGCCCGATTTGAACAAACTTGAATCTGACCCCCCTAGAGATGATGTATACCAAATAGGAAAGAATTCTGCCTGGTGGATCTGAAGAAGATGTTTTTGAATTTTGGAAAGAAATTCATGGATGCTATCAGAGTTATGCCCCTTGTGGTGCCCCCTGTGGGTGCGGCAAGTTTATTTCTACAAGTGTGAATTGACTTATGATAGGGAACATGCACACCAAATTTGGTTCAATTTGATCCAGTAGTTTGTGAGGAGTAGTCGATAATGTAAAGTTCACGACGGACGACGGACGATGATGGACGGCAAGTGATAAGTTAAGCTCCCTTCGGTGAGCTAAAAACTGATTAGACCTAATTTCGGTACAAAATGGCCACTGGCAGCCATCTTGAATTTAGGACCGCACCTAGAAACACTCGTTCTCATCCCAAGGTGATAACAAAGGTACCCAAGAAGTTCCGTGAAGATTGGTTCATAAATACAGCCCCTAGCCCGAGCCGTAATGACATGTGTACTTACTGTGTATAAGTGGCACCGAATAAATCAAAGTTCATCTAATTTGCAGAATTTCTGCACGAGAAAAAAATCTGTATTATATGTGATGTAATCCATGTTACTAAACATTCAGACAAAAATTTATTCAATTCAGAACTTTCATACAGAAGTTCTGTACAAAAAACTGATTGCACTAACTTAGGTACAAAATGGCTGCTGTTGGCCATCCTGAATTTCGGACCGCAACCAAAAACACTCTTTCTTGTCCCACGGTGATAACAAAGGTACCCAAGAAGTTTCGTAAAGATCGGTTCATAAATACGGCCTCTAGCCTGAGCTGTATTGAATTGTTGATGGACGGACAGACGGAAGACGGGACATGGCAGAACCTCAAATTTGACTACGTCAAAGTTGAGCTAAAAATAATGAAAGTGTCAATGACACTTGGTAAGTTATAAATGAAATGGCAAAATTGAAGCTCAATGGTACCAATGTTATTTGATGAAATTTCAACATAACAGCATTGTGATGCACAGCATCGGAGTAATCCAGGCATTTTTAAATGTAAACTGTAAGACTGGCTAAAGGCTGAATTTGATACACAAATGCAGTATGTTTAGAGTTATTGTAAATGGCAACTTTTTTCACAGAAATGAATGCTAATCAATAGCTCTACTCTAAAGGTCTTGCCTAATGAGCACACCAAGTTCAAAAACAATCCTATGATAAATGTGGCCTGTAGGCCATGTCAAAGAATGCTGATGAACAAATGAAATAAATTCAAAGATTGTTGCTTACAGCAACAGTTTTTGATGGAAATGAAAAGAAAATCAATAGCTCCTATCTTTGTCATCCTGCATAAGCATACAAAATTTCAAAACAAACTGATAATGAATGTGTCCTCTGAGTGAGGCATGCCAAAGGAAGATGTTAATGCACAGATGCACTAAGTAGAAGGCTGATGATAACGACAATATTTTTTTATGGAAATCAAAAAAAGCAAGGTCTGACTAAATTAAGTTCTAAGAATGTTGGCAGCGGCAATATTTTTTGACAGAAATGGAAGAAAATTGATAGCACCCATCTAGAGGTCTCCCCAGACAAGCATGCCAGGTTACAAAGCAATCCGATCATAAATGTGCCCTGAAGGGTGTGCCAAAGGGAAATATTGAGGTCTGACTAAACTATGTTCTAAGAACGTTGGCAGCGGCAACATGTTTTGACAGAAATGGAACAAAAAAATCGATAGCTCCCATCCAGAGGTTACCCCAAACAAGCATACCAAGTTTCAAAGTGATCTGATCATAATGCGACCTGTTGGGTGTGCCAAAGGGAAAAATTGAAGTCTGACCAAACTAAGTTCTAAGAACGTTGGCAGCGGCTACATTTTTTGACAGACGGAAATGGAAGAAAATCGATAGCTCCCATCTAGAGGTCACCCCAAACAAGCATGCCAGGTTTCAAAGCAATCCAATCATAAATGTGTCTTGTAGGGTGTGCCAAAGGGAAATACTGAGGTATGCCTAAACTAAGTTCTAAGAATGTTGGCCACGGCAACATTTTTTGACGGAAATTGAAGAAAATTGATAGCTCCCATCTAGAGGTCACCCCAAACAAGCATGCCAGGTTTCAAAGCAATCCGATCATAAATGTGCCCTGTAGGGTGTGCCAAAGGAAAATATTGACGTCTTCTGACTAAAGTAAGTTCTAAGAACGTTGTCCACGGAAACATTTTTTGACGGAAATGGAAAAAAATCGATAGCTCCCATCTAGAGGTCACCCCAAACAAGCATACCAGGTTTCAAAGCAATCCAATCATGAATGTGCCCTTTAGGGTGTGCCAAAGGGAAATATTGTGGTCTGACTAAACTAAGTTCTAAGAACGTTGACTGTGGCAACATTTTTCGACGGAAATTGAAGAAAATTTATAGCTCCCATCTAGAGGTCACCCTAAACAAGCATGCCAGGTGTCAAAGCAATCCAATTATAAATATGCTCTGTAGGGTGTGCCAAAGGGAAATACTGTGGTCTGACTAAACACAGTTCTAAGAATGTTGGCCACAGCAACATTTTTTGACGGAAATTGAAGAAAATCGATAGCTCCCATCTAGAGGTCACCCCAAACAAGCATGCCATGATTCAAAGCAATCCGATCATAAATGTGCCCTGTAGGGTGTGCCAAAGGGAAATATTGAGGTCTTCTGACTAAACTAAGTTCAAAGAACGTTGGCCGTGGCAACATTTTTTGACGGAAATTGAAGAAAATCAATAGCTCCCATCTAGAAGTCACCCTAAACAAGCATACAATGTTTCAAAGCAATCCAATCATAAATGTGCACTGTAGGGCGTGCCAAAGGGAAATATTGTGGTCTGACTGAACTAAGTTCTAAGAACATTGGCCGCGGCAACATTTTTTGACGGAAATTGAAGAAAATCGATAGCTCCCATCTAGAGGTCACCCCAAACAAGCATACCAAGTTTCAAAGCGATCTGATCATAAATGCGACCTGTGAGGTGTGCCAAAGGAAATTGTGGATGTACGACAGACAAGAAGTGATGGCAATAGCTCAGCTTGACTTTGTCAAGTTGAGCTAAAAATAGTCCATCAACAATTTCCATTCCGCACATATGTGCAGAACAGATTTTCATTTTCCACCTGGTTTAGTGTTGCTGCAAATGGTGATTTCATAGAACAGGCGTGTAATAAAATTAATTCCAGAATCTTTAATCTCTAAAGAGAATGAATGAAAGTGTCAATGACACTGTAGCTCAACTTGACAAACTTGAACTTGATAGTTATAAATGAAATGGCAAAATTGAATATCACTGGTACCAATGTTATTTGATGAAATTTCAACATAACAGCATTGTGTGTGCCCAACGTCAAGAGTAATCCATGCATTTTTAAATGTAAACGGTAAGACTGGCTAAAGGAAGAATGTTGATACACAAATGCAGTATGTTCAGAGGTTATTGTAAATGGCAACTTTTTTTTCACAGAAATGAATGCTTATCAATAGCTCTTATCTGAAGTTCTTGCCTAATGAGCACACCAAGTTCAAAAACAATCCTATGATAAATGTTTTTATCATACCAGGCCAGGTCAAAGAATGTTCATGCACAAATGCAATAAATTCAAAGATTGTTGCTAACAGCAACAGTTTTTTGTTTGAAATGAAAAGAAAATCTCCCATCTAGAGGTAACCCCAAACAAGCATGCCAGGCTTCAAAGCAACCCGATCATAAATTCTAAGTTCTAAGAACGTTGGCCGCGGCAACATTTTTTGACGGAAATTGAAGAAAATCGACAGCTCCCATCTAGAGGTCTCCCCAAACAAGCATACTAGGTTTCAAAGCAATCTGATCACAAATGTGCCCTGTACGGTGTGCAAAAGGGAAATACTGAGGTCTGACTAAACTAAGTTCTACGAACGTTGGCCGTGGCAACATTTTTTGCCGGAAATTGAAGAAAATCGATAGCTCCCATCTAGAGGTCACCATAAACAAGCATACCAGGTTTCAAAGCAATCAAATCATAAATGTGCCCTGTAGGGTGTGCCAAAGGGAAATATTGTGGTCTGACTAAACTAAGTTCTAAGAACATTGGCTGCGGCAACATTTTTTGATGGAAATTGAAGAAAATCGATAGCTCCCATCTAGAGGTCACCCCAAACAAGCAAGCCAAGTTTCAAAGCAATCCGATCATAAATGTACCCTGTAGGGTGTGCCAAAGGGACATATTGAGTCTTCTGACTAAACTAAGTTCTAAGAACGTTGGCCGCGGCAACATTTTTTGACAGAAATTGTAGAAAATCGATAGCTCCCATCTAGAGGTCTCCCCAAACAAGCATACCATGTTTCAAAGCAATCTGATCATAAATGTGCCCTGTAGGGTGTGCCAAAGGGAAATATTGAGGTCTGGCTAAACTAAGTTCTACGAACGATGGCCGTGGCAACATTTTTTGCCGGAAATTGAAGAAAATCGATAGCTCCCATCTAGAGGTCACCCTAAACAAGCGTACCAGGTTTCAAAGCAATCAAATCATAAATGTGCCCTGTAGGGTTTTGCCAAAGGGAAATATTGTGGTTTGACTAAACTAAGTTCTGAGAACGTTGGCCGTGGCAACATTTTTTGACGGAAATTGAAGAAAATCGATAACTCCCATTTAGAGGTCTCCCCAAACAAGCATACCAGGTTTCAAAGCAATCTGGTTACAAATGTGCCCTGTAGGGTGTGCCAAAGGGAAATATTGAGGTCTGACTAAACTAAGTTCTACGAACGTTGGCCGTGGCAACATTTTTTGCCAGAAATTGAAGAAAATCGATAGCTCCCATCTAGAGGTCACTCTAAACAAGCATGCCATGTTTCAAAGCAATCCGATAATAAATGTGCCTTGAAGGGTGTGCCAAAGGGAAATATTGAGTCTTCTGACTAAACTAAGTTCTAAGAACCTTGGCCGCGGCAACATTTTTTAACGGAAATTGAAGAAAATCGACAGCTCCCATCTAGAGGTCGCCCCAAACAAGCATACCAGGTTTCAAAGCAATCTGATCACAAATGTGCCCTGTAGGGTGTGCCAAAGGGAAATACTGAGGTCTGACTAAACTAAGTTCTACGAACGTTGGCCGTGGCAACATTTTTTGCCGGAAATTGAAGAAAATCGATAGCTCCCATCTAGAGGTCACCCTAAACAAGCATACCAGGTTTCAAAGCAATCAAATCATAAATGTGCCCTGTAGGGTGTGCCAAAGGGAAATATTGTGGTCTGACTAAACTAAGTTCTAAGAACATTGGCTGCGGCAACATTTTTTGATGGAAATTGAAGAAAATCGATAACTCCCATCTAGAGGTCTCCCCAAACAAGCATACCAGGTTTCCAAGCAATATGATCACAAATGTGCCCTGTAGGGTGTGCCAAAGGGAAATATTGAGGTCTGACTAAACTAAGTTCTACGAACGTTGGCCGTGGCAACATTTTTTGCCGGAAATTGAAGAAAATCAATAGCTCCCATCTAGAGGTCACCCCAAACAAGCATGCCAGGTTTCAAAGCAATCCGATCATAAATATGCCCTGTAGGGTGTGCCAAAGGGAAATATTGAGTCTTCTGACTAAACTAAGTTCTAAGAACGTTGTCAGAGGCAACATTTTTTGACGGAAATTGAAGAAAATCGATAGCTCCCATCTAGAGGTCTCCCCAAACAAGCATACCACGTTTCAAAGCAATCTGATCATAAATGTGTCCTGTAGGGTGTGCCAAAGGGAAATATTAAGGTCTGACTAAACTAAGTTCTACGAACGTTGGCCGTGGCAACATTTTTTGCCGGAAATTGAAGAAAGTCGATAGCTCCCATCTAGAGGTCACCCTAAACAAGCATACCAGGTTTCAAAGCAATCAAATCATAAATGTGCCCTGTAGGGTGTGCCAAAGGGAAATATTGTGGTTTGACTAAACTAAGTTCTAAGAATGTTGGCCGTGGCAACATTTTTTGACGGAAATTGAAGAAAATCGATAGCTCCCATCTAGAGGTCACCCCAAACAAGAATACCAAGTTTCAAAGTGATCTGATCATAAATGCGGCCTGTGAGGTGTGCTAAAAGAAATTGCAGACGTATGTACTAACGTACTAACGTACGCACATACGCCGACGGACAAGAAGTGATGGCAATAGCTCAGCTTGACTTTGTCAAGTTGAGCTAATAACACAATAATCTACAGCTGGCAATACTAACAGACTAGCTATTGACAGATGAAAAGATCAAGAATGGATTACAGAATTCTATTCTGGAATTTATCTTGATTTCCTTTTATCTACGATTAGATTAAGGATATAAAGTATGAATTCATCTGAATGCTAAACATAAGACGATTCTATTAATAAACTATTAGGGAGAGAATTACTCCAAAACCAAGCCTTGGCATAATGAGAGAAAGAGGTTCATAACACTTTCTTATCTAGAGAAGGTAAACCATAAAATCGGTACATGAAATCACCCTCCTCCCCATCCATCTCATGCTTAGATATCTTTTATCCTTGACACAAAACAGAGAAGTAGACATAATATTAACCTAGACATGCACTGTTAGATTAGTTGTAGAACAGTAGAACATACAGATACCACTGAAGATTACCTACCAGATTTACCTACCCAAGATATTAGTTATCGTGAATTATTATTGTTGTGAGCAATAAAACAGGGTTGTAGGCATTATGGCCCCTGGTCATGGATTCACAATTTCATGGACAATTGTGAGAAACTGACAGTTGTACAAATTAACCCTTTACCTAACGAATCCGCCCACGTAATATGCAAATTCAGCAGTTCAAAACATATTCATTTTCAGAAAATTACAACAAAAATATATCATGTGACCCCTCATTGGAATGAGCTCGAGCTCATTCCAATGAGGGGTCACATGATATGGTATTGTTAAAATAATACATTTTGATACCGTCTGCATTGGGTAAAGAGTTAAAACAAAAACTATTGTGTCCTAAACAGTTTTTCTAAAAGCAATTATATGAGCTGGTGAGAGTATAAATGACCAATTTCAGTGTGACACGCTGTTAGAAAAGAGAAGAAAGGTTCCTGTAATATCTTGTAAATCTAATTTCCTCATTAATGTCACAGTAATCCCATCGGCAAGTCTGGTGATGTGATCAACTTTTCTGGAAGTTATAATAATAATTCAACCAGGAAAATTGAATGAATGAAAACTGAGCTGAAATGTTTACAAAATCAATTAAACATTTCCAGTCCATTGAAGCCCTTGATAACTACACAAACAAATCTATCAAGAATATGACAGATTTCTGACCACATACAGCATGGAAAGGCATATATTCGAATCAGGCATAACTAGAGGTACTGTGAGCAAACTCACAAAGTGATACCCCCCTCCCCCCATGCCTAAAATGTATAAGTTAGATTATCTCCCCTTGGAAATGTCAGAACGGAATTATATTGCTTCATGCACATCTTCATATGGAGTTCTTCCATTGTGTAAAGTTTCATGAAAATTCTTCAAACGGTTTAGGAGGAGTTACGGTTACAAGGATGGACAGACAGACGGACGGACAGGGTGATTCCTATATACCCCCCCCCCCCCCCCTCCAAACTTTGTTTGCGGGGTTATAAAAATGTGGTAAAGGAGATGGAAAGGAACATGAATTTTCCTGAAAAAACTAGATCTTTGTAACATATGATGGTTATCGGCACAATGCTACTCTTGATACTGAAAGTCTACTTGGAGTGACAATAATAACAATAATAACAAGAAAGATGATATGCGTTATGTTATAAATGGTGCACCATCTGACTACAGTTAATGATTCACCACCAAGGCTATAATCTCCAGCGTCATTATCGTTAATATTAACTCTTACCCTGAAGAGTATTTTCAATATATTTTTCATAAAATCTAGTCATGGCTGCTGTTAAACATCCATGACTAGATTTGATGGAAAATGATAAATTTAAAGTAATTTGTATATTTTTAATACTTACCAATGGCCCAGACTTAGCTGGTGCAACCTCAATTTTATTAAGGGCCAAACACAAAGTCTGAACCCCATAATCCCCAACATTTGCATACAATACCAAAATTAAAAGTCCTATCTGGCCCTCCATACTTTTAGTACTTGGGCATGCGCAGTACCCAGGAAGAGACCAGAATTGGTGCCAACATCATTCTTCCTAGTTGTGCCTACTGAAGTGATAACTCAACGGGGAAGTATGAGTGCCCACTCATGGGAGGGCCATCCCCATCTGTGCCATTGACAAGTATTAAAAATATACAAATTACTTTAAATTTATCATATTTTAATACTAAAACCAATGGCCCAGACTTAGCTGAATCGTAAAAAGGCGGAGGGCCTAGGACTTAACAAATTAGCAGACCAAAATACAGCTCCTTAGCCTGCATAAAAACTCCCAAAGTGAAAAGGAGTTTCAAAATTTTAAGGAATTACCTATATGTCTCGCTATACCACAATATAGAAGACATACCACAGAAATAAGGAGCAATAACCAAGTAATTCCCTATAACTTAGCATAAATGATTATGCTAAATGGGTGTAACAAGCCCCTAATTTTAAAGCTAGTACGGAATAAAACACTTAAAATTAGGAAAAGCGTGTCCAAGAGTGAGAGACTAACGCCCACAAACACACGCCATATATAATGTAACAAGCTGTCCATAATATCAGAATAACCTACAGATGATAACAGCTTAACTCATAGTTACACACTTATTAAAAGGCCAGAAGAGGTAAGGAGATAACACACCCTCCCCGCCCCCTTTTTTGAAGGAATAATCTTCAAAACAAAGACGGGAACAGGCTGGAAGCAATGAAAAAGCGGTACCGAATAATATATATATTCGTCTAAAAGGCACCTGGCCATTAATTATTATTAATATATTATTAATTTATTGGTGCTTAATGCCACCTCAGCAGCTAAGGCTATATCGTGGCGATCCCGGTTATTAAAATCGCAAGCTTCAAAACGTATGCTGCATCCGGAATACGTAGATAGGGCGAAAACCGGTGATATAAAAATGTACAACCTTAAAACTTGTCCAATTGAATACCAATGGAAAGTTATCTAATAGATTATTTTAGATTAGATTATTTTATTTAACAGTATAGATAGAATGTGATACAATAGTTCATTGACATACATTAACATTCTCACAACCTGCATTAGAAACACATTTATAAGACAAAGCAAATCAATATTTATACCGTAGGGAGATGACATAGCCAGATTGGCTGTCTACCTGCCGTCTCCTACACATGTTAGCCTAACTGTCAGCACTGTACACAAACCCGGGAGTATATTGTAATCTATGAAGCTGGATATTTACATTTGTTGACATTAGAAGTTAAGGACATCAGAAGTTAAGGACTTGGCAGGTCAGACATAGTCTGTTTTGTAGGACGAGATAATAGACAGACAATTTGGCTTACGGTACTGTGCCTACATTCCTGACAATAAGGATTGTCACACTCTACGTTATTTGGATACTGGGAAATAAATTTTTCTGTTAGCAGTCTTCTGAATATTTTTCTGTTTGAGATAGTTCTTATTTCTGGGTCAAGCTCATTCCATAACTTGGGAAACGCGTGAATTGGAAGCCTGTCTAGAGCTCTTGTACGGGTTCTACTAATGTGTAGTATTTCTGATTGTTGCATAGCTCTTTGTGAGGTAAGTCCTGGTTGTTTGAGAAATGACTGAAATGACAAGGGGAGTCCTCCATTTTTCAAATCAAATATGAAAAGGCATGTTTGGAGTTTAAGCATATCATTAATTTTGAGTATTTTATCTTTGGCAAACAGGGGATCAGTGTGGGCATTGTATTTGGAATTATTAATACGAACTGCACGTTTCTGCATGATGAGAATTTTTCTAATAGTTCGGGCATTGCCCCAAATATGGATTCCATATAGCATATGACCGTGGATGAGGGTAAAATATAGCGTCTGCGTAGCTTTATGAGGCAGAACTTTTTTCATCTTATTTAAGGCGTAATTTATTAGTCCTATTTTAGAGCACAATTGGGAGATATGAGCACTGTACGAAAGGTTATCGTCAATGTTAATACTAAGGAATTTTAGTGATTTTTCGGTTACATCCTGTTCGTTTTATCGTTTTGTCTTGTATGCGTATATTTAGATTTTCAATGCCTCTCATGTTACGAGTGGGGTTTATAAGTACATATTTTGATTTACTTGCATTTAGAACAAGTCAATTTGCTAAGCACCAGTCACTTATTTTATTTAGTTCCTCGTTAATGTATTTGGCTAAACTACTTGCGTTAGGACTGGAGGCATAGACTGTTGTGTCATCCGTGAAAGAGAGTAGGTTTAGCAATGTCGAACGACCAATATCGTTTATATACAGCAGAAATAGAACTGGGCCAAGTACAAAACCTTGGGGAACTCCACATGTTATTTCGGTCATCTCAGAATTATATACCTATGTTGGATGGGTAACTTTTAAACGAATCGTTACAAATTCCCCTGAATCCATATCTTTCCATTTTAGTTAGCAGTATACATGGTTTATCGTATCAAATGCTTTTGAGAAATCTATGAAAACGGCTAAAATTATGTCTTTAGTTGGTTTATTATTTTCTATTCCAATATGTCTGAGAAATTGCATAACAGGGTGTATTGTACTGTGGTTTTTTTCTGAAACCATATTGATGCTGGTAAAGAATATCAATTGTGTTCAAATAATTGACCATTCTATTAGCCATTAATTTTTCTAACAATTTTGAGAAGGCTGGTAAAATACTTATCGGTCTATAATTGTTGAAGTGACTTTCGTCCCCAGTTTTAAAAATAGGAATTACTTTGGCAATTTTCATTCTGTCTGGAACAACTCCGCTGATAAAAGATTGATTGGCAATATGGGCAATAATTTCAGCTAAAACAGCTATGCTATTCTTCAAGATGTAAGTCGTAATACTATCGCAGTCTTCAGAGTTTTTGGCCTTCATTCGATTGGCTATGCTTAATACCTCATCGGGGGTAACAGGTGTTATGAAAAAATTATTTCTGTTTGATGTTTGTCAGTTTGTTTTAGATCCTCACTGGTGCGTCTACCCATATTTGTAAAAAAGTTATTAAATTTGAATGCTATTTCGTACAGATCGTTTGTTTTATGGTTATTCTCTTTGATAAAAGTTGAGGGTAAGCTTGCCGTCCGACTTGCTTTTTTTTATTGCTTCGTTTAGTATCTTCCAAGTTCCTCTCAAGTTGTTGCTATTCTCATTTAATATTTTACTGAAGTACATTACTTTACTTTGCTTTTTAATTCTATTGAAGATTTTACAATAATTTTTATAATTTTTTTTATTCTGTTCCGTTGGGGATTTAATTTTTTTATTGTAAAATTTTGACTTGGTGATTGAGGAATTCATAAGGCCCCTAGATATCCACGGTTGTTTTCTGATGTATTTTTTCTTCAATTGGACATTAGCCAAAGGAAATGCATTTTCAAAGGCAGTGGAATAAATATTCATAAATCTCTCGTATGCTGTATTTGTGCAACTGGTTTCAAGTACAGACGTAAAATCACTTTGCGATAGAAATGACTTAAAAGTGGATAAATTCAAAGCACTGAAGTTGCGTTTGTAGGCCATTTTCTGACAGTCTTTTTTTGAGGGCTTTATTTCCAATTTAGAATGTACCAAGGTGGTCAGAGACATCTGTGATAATTATTCCAGATGAGCAATTGGATATGTTATTTGAAAAAATATGATCTATTAGAGTTGCTGAATGACTGGTTATCCGAGTCGGTCTGGTGATATGAGGTGTGAATACCTGGCTCACCATAAGGTCAAGGTAATTTGGGGTTTTTGGGTGGGAACTTGTTTTCAATAGGTCAATATTAAAGTCACCCATAATATATGCCTTTTTGTTTTCATGGGTAATTTTATCAGTTATTTCATTTAGTTTCTCGAGGAAAAGATCTATATCTGCTTTGGGTTGAGTATTGGGTCTATATATGACCCCAATTAATATTTTCGTATCATCTACTTTAATTTCGATAAAGAGAGACTCAGTCACATGGGGGATAAAGACAGACAAGTCATTTCATATTGAATACATAAGACCCTCCTTAACATAAATGCCTACACCACCTCATCCATCACCTCCCTCCGGTCGTGTTTTTTTAATGAGTGGATAATAGCCTTCTAAATGGTATGACATATTCGATGGTATTTTAAAAATTTCTGTTAACCCTATAATATTAAAAACATTTTCTGCCGAGTCCTGTAGATTAGCCCAGAGTTCATTTAGGGGGTCCCAATGGGCGCTTAGGCTTTGGCAGTTTAGATAAAACAACAAAAATCGCTCATTTCGGTTGGTATTTGATAGTTGAAATTCATTTGGGGAATAGTATTTGCATTCACCGCAAGGATGTCTAAATAAGGAATCTTCTTCATTAGTCATTTCACATGTTCTGTCATTATAAATTTTTATAAGATCAAATTCTGCATTCGTCTGCACCTCATCTAATCCAAAATTACCCACCGTTACTATCATAAAGAAAGATACCACCAAGTCCTAATGATGTATCATACCAGAATATCAAAGAGGGGTATTTCATTTTCATGCAGTTAGATTTTTTATAATATTCGGCTATTTCTGTATTTGTAACTCCTTTGATTTTTAACCCTTTACTACAATTATATAAATACAGAGAGACAGTTGTGTACAATGCTGAAAACTGCATATGCACAATGTACAGAGAAATAAACATGAATAATAACAAGAACATATATACAAGCTTCATTCTTCTTTGCATGAGTGATTTCTAAGAAGGAACAGTGAGACTACGTCGGATGAATCTGGTGATTATTGGAAAGCACAATTTGGATATTTTGGGATTTTATTTCGTGGATAAATTTGATCTATTTTTCTACATTAAGAGTGTATAAAGTACATTTACATCGTGCGTGCAGGTTGTACCACCGCTAAAACACGGCACGGCAAATCCTCCATCCGTGGGATATTCAAGGTTGTTATCAAAAGCTCAGAAAATTGTAGAATCCGCCCCATCGCGATCCAGCAGCAGCCCACACCCCACGCACGATCAAAACAATGTTGTTTATTTTACAGTGACTAGGCTGGTTATTATTATTACAATTATCTGTTGGTTTGACCCGTGGAGCGGTATCAATAAGTCAACAGAAGTCCATTGTTCGTGGTATTTATCTATTCGCTGTTGATTAACATGACTTACGGTATTTAGGGCTATCTAAAGAATCTGGTTTTGAATCAAGATTTATCATTCATATATACCCGCAGCTCACGTAAGATAGCTTACATCCCCAGAACCAATTTCTACATTCCAACTCACCAGAAAAAAAACAGAAGTTGACCATCACGGTCAATGATTTCACAGGATTACAGCAGGAGATAACCCAGTGTAAATTGGTGGACAAAGGTTAAGAATTTGCTAGCGACCCAGTCTCAAAATAGAAAAGTCGAACATGGACTGTGAGTAAACAAATGTTAACGATTTCATGCGACACTTGATAATTTTGAATTAGGTCGGTGTAACACGTTGACAAAATCAGTGACGATGATCATAATAAGTAGCTAATTCAGGTCAACCCAATACCAAGCATTTCGAATATAGCGTTTTTTAACAATAGTCATTCCCAAGGTCCGATGATTTATTGATTTGTCGTACACGTTTGGGGCGGCTAGATGTTTTTTGTTTATTATGCATTGTAAAATTGAGGCTGTTATTTTGACAGACAAATTTATCTCGGAGAATCTGGACTTCTTATTTTGGATTTATTTTGTAGGCGTGTATGGAAAATTATATACGTGAGGACTCTGGCATCCCAATCCCCCCCGGAATCCCACAGACCCAAGATCCAGCACACAGTGCGAACTGAAAACGCAAAACCAAACCCCACATTGGCCCCTGGTTTTCATTCTGACATCTATTGCAGTATTTCACCTGTCTCAGCAATAGAAAATATTTACAATTATGCATGCCATACTAGATATTAACCCATTCTCTCCCGAATGTTAATCCATCTAACCAAGAATCCCTAACCACTCACTGCATTAAAATAGCTTTTCTTTTTCTTCATAGAACAATTTTGAAGTTTTTCGAAGGTGGGAGGGGGGGGGGGGGGGGGTGGCCACTATATAAAGGTCTCAATAATAGAAAAATACCTAAAATTCTGCATTTAGTAATTCAGCATTAATTGTGCCATTTGGACTATTGCTGGCATTTAGATAGCATTTCTTATTGGAATTTAAATAGCTTTTCTTTTTCTTCACAGAACAATTTTGAGGATCGGAAAAGGAGGGGGGGGGGGGGGGGCAGCATTAACTGCCCCATTTGGACTATTGCTGTCAATTAGATAACCTTTCTTATTGGAATTTAAATAGCTTTTCTTTTTCATAGAACAATTTTGAGGATTGGAGAAAGGGGGGGGGGGGCACAATTAAATAGTCTCAATAATAGAAAAATACCTGAAATTCTGCATTCAGTAATTCAGCCCCATTAATAGCCCCATATGGACTATTGCTGGCATTTAGATAGCATTTCTTTTGTGAATTGGTGAAGGGGGGGTAATGGAAAGTACCTACAATTATCTACAGGTACCTACAATTCTGCATTCATAAGTACAACATTAATTACCCCATTTTGACTATTATTGGTATTTAAATAGTATTTAATAGGAGGAGCATCACATCACGTACATCCGCTTATACATGCAGATGGTTTTCGGGATGTAAGTGAGTAAAGTAGATTAAATTCATATATTCTCTAGATCTTCCAAAGATGCCTACAATTTTGCATTTGGTGGTTCCGCATCCATTGTCCTACCCATGCACTGAACAATATTTTCTAGATGTTGTATTACGTATTCCAGCACAGTTCAGCCATTTTTCTATATTTGTAACCAATATACATAGCACAGAATTTTAAAATGTGCTGAGGATATCCCTTACATGCATAGAATATTTCTTTTGTTAGATGGGCAATTTTGGGGTAGGAGAATGAGAAGGGGGGGGGGGGGGGATGTCACAATATAAGGGTCTCAATAATGGAAAGTACCTGCAAATATCTACAAGTACCTACAGTTCTACATTCAGTAATTCAATATGAATTGCCCCATTTGGGAGGAGAATGAGGAGGGGGAGGGGGGGAGGGGAGTCACAATATAAGGGTCTTAATAATGGAAAGTGGAAAGTACCTACAGGAGTAATTCAATATGAATTACCCCATTTGGGCTATTATTGGCATTCAGCAACATTTTCTGCATGTTTTGTTATATAATTCCTGCACAGCACAGCCTTTTCTATATCTGTAACCAATATACATAGTACTGCATTTTCCAGAATGTACCATGGCTATTCCTTACATATATACATTATTTCTTTTAATCAATAAGCAATTTTGTATATCTGTAACCAAAAAACATAGTACTGCATTTTCCAGAATGTACCATGGATATTCCTTGCATATAAACATTATTTCTTTTAATCAATAAGCAATTTTGGGGGTAGGAGAATAGGGTAGGAGAATAGGGTGGGGCTGGGGCCACAATATAAGAGTCTTAATAATGGGAAGTATCTGCAAATATCAACAGGTACCAACAATTCTGCATTCAACATTTCAACATTAATTGCCCATTCGGGCTATTATTGGCATTTAAATAGCATTTCTTTTTATTCATTGGACAATTTTGGGGATCGGAGAAAGGTGGAGGGGGGGAGGGGGGTGTTTAATGGCAGGTGCATCACATACACTCGCTTATACATGCAGATGCAGATGCTTATCAGCATGTAAGTGAGTAAAGCACTTTAAGTTCATATATTATCTTGACCTTCTCTAGATCTTCTCTTGATCTTCTCTAGATCCAGCCTTGACCTAATTGGTACTATTTGACCACTAAGTAGTTTTGTAAAAAGTTTTCCATCAACTGTCCAACAGTTGTCCACCTTTTTAGCTTTTCTCAATGACAATGCCTCCTTGAAGAGGCCTAATTTAAACTTAGTCAAGTCTTCATTTATGAAGCATCTCTCGAATCCAGGAACTTTGTTTTTTAACTTGCTCCTGTCTTTATATAACCTCCTCCTTGCCCTATAATTGATGAAGCGGATAATAACTTGCCGTGTGTTATCTTCACGTTTCAGCCCAACCCGATGTGATCGATCTATGTCACTTATACTTAGCTCTGCCTGCAGTTTATCAGCAAGATTCAAGATAATTTGATCTGTATTTTCATTTTCAGTTTCTTTTACACCACTGACTCTTAAACTATACCTTCGAGTATATTGCTCCAACTCATCCACCCTTAGTTGAAGATCATTATTTCGCTCATTTAGTGTAGTATTCTCGGCTTTTAACACTGCAATATTCTCCCTTAAATCTTTCGTAGCATCTTTCACGGCCACGCTGATGAGGGACTTGAAGTCATTATCAAGGATTTTTTTTAGCTAATCTGCAAGAGCCACCACATCAACCGAGCTGCCTGATATATCAGGGACATGCAGATTTACACCTGTTACACCTATTGCCATTTTATCATCCAGGGCATCCACTTCGCTATCAGTAGCCCACTCCACTTCTTCAATGACGTCCGTTAACTTACAAACAGCTTTTGCGCGAGTATACTTCTGTGGGCTTGATCGTTTCCTTTTCCCTTAAGAGACAGGTTTTGGCATTACTTTATGAAACTTTAGTTGAAAGCATCGGTGTCAAATAACGCTAATTGCAGAGTAACACCACTGCTTATTATGTTAAATAAAGCTGAATGTGAATGTTTATCTGTCGTCAGGGCAACGATACATCGAAGTTGGGTAAGTTTTGGACTTCACTCACAAAAACTAACTTAAAAGTCAATATCCACAAAACAATAACAGCACTTCCATTTCATACCGATATTCCACTACATCACCCATAGTATACACATTTTAAATATATGACTGCATCACCGATCCAACTTAAAAAATAACTTCTAGGACTAGAAATTTACATTGTGTCTTTCTCCTGTACAAACGCCATCTATCGATGAACTATACGTTTCTTAGCCAACACACAGGCAACCACCTTCAGGTGCACAATTCCAATAATGAACCACCCAATTGTACCGTACAATTATATGAGTGTAGGAATAAGCCTTGTGTGAAAAACTGGATTCCAAATATGGTACGGGATACAATTAAAAAGCCCATCATGGACCGCCCCAATAATTCATTGTTCCCTTTGTCTGTTAAAACCAATGACTGTTCGGAGAAAGAATTTACCACTCCGAATAATGAAGTCAAAATTAGAAAACGTATGCATAGATGGCCTGTTGGAAACTCCATAACTGATCCAACTAGCCCCCAAATTCTCATAAGCTCTTTAGTAATGCAGAGCCAGAATCAAGAGAATCTATTCCGTAATAAGTCTGCCTAATAATGTATATATATTATGCACGCAATAAACAGAATCCCACCTTAAAACGACGTTAATGTGATTAACCTGAGGAATAGACTCATACGTCGTAAGAAAAGCAGACAGCTCTGAGCGTAACTACTCAGAGTAGACTAATTGCCACATTTGGGGAATGTCGTCCAGATAACTGACATGCCTGCCATACAGGAACACGAAGGCTAGTATCATCAACTGAATGTATTCATGATAGAATTTGGAATCCAAGAACAGTTACTGTTCAGGAATCATATGCTCATATATCACTTATGAACGATCAATCACAGGATGCAAACCAACTGGAGTGGTTGGGCCCCTGATGTCGCCATTAGACCACAACCTACCCACCAATCAAAGAGCAATGAAAGGCATGCAAATAACTGAATGCATACTAGATAAGTAAGGCCAGCGCAGTAATATTAAGGCTAGGGACAGTGACAAATTCCTTTTTCGCTACAAGAAAAAGAAACTTCACGCTACATTCCTAAGCTATATTGCTGCTGCTATTCTCAATAAAGAGTAATCCAGCTAAAAAGCTTGTAGTTAGCCCAAGCAAGTAGAATGACACCAACCCAGAGCGACTCGTAACGCTTTAGTGTTAGTTATCTAGAATAGTATAGAAACCATATGGCTCCTTCATGTCTGACCGACTCCATAATGCCACTATGGACGGAGGGGGGCCGTGATGAACATGGCACTATTGCACTATTGCAAGGAATACACCCGCTGAAACAGCGTCGACATATCCCTTGAAATCAAAACAGTGTGCCATGTCGTCAAATAATACACCATATAGACATAATATCCAATCATCAAGTGGAAATATAATCGACAACATTAGATTTGATAAGAATGAAAGCGGGAGACGAAAACTATGTTCCGGCACACGATCACAAGAAACCTAGATGAACTCCTTGGGTCTCGTACCAATTATAGCAGGAATATAATCCTGAAAAGGAGTTAACTATTGGCATTCGAAAGAACGCTCATTAATTACACTAGGTTAATATGGAGTTATCAAAAGACAGATATCTGGGTGAAACTGCGCCCTTGAAAGCTCACTAAATGGAGACTTACAGCATTAGTCGCTCAAGGTAAGGAATAAGGACGGCTCTAACAACCGAAATTCCAAAGAGACAGTAGTGTCAGGTAGCTAACGCAGTTATTAGTCTTCATCTCCATGAATACAAATATCTGTTTCACCTGCAACCTTGGAAAGCTCACTGAAAGGAGACTTACAACATTAGCTGCAATGTATAAGAAAAAGACCGCTGTAACAATATATAAGGCCACTATGACATTAGCCGCTCATGATAGAAAGACACAGACAGCTCTTAATTCACATAAGCCAAACTAAGGCGACAACAATAGGACTAATTGCCTGTGACGCCTAGGAAAATTACACTAAGAAGGAAAACGTAATTCTTTCCTTCTAACGGCTTATTCCAAACAGCTAGCGGTCTCAGCGTAGCTAACAGAACCTAAAAGTCATATATCGGTGAAAAACAGATATCTGTGTGTAAACCTGCGTCCTTAGACAGCTCACTAAATGGAGACTTTCGACGTTAGCCACAAATGTACACAAAAAGACCGCTCTAACTGTACATAAGGCTACTATGGCGTCCACAATAGCACTTAATGCCTCTGACGCCTAGGAATACAACACCAAAAAGGGAAAGAAGTACTTACTCCTTCCAATGGCTTTATTCCCAACAAGACAGCTGTCTCAGCCTATCTGTGAGTTATCGATCTTCTATTCGTAAGGAATAGATCATTGCCTTTCTTATACTATTGCTAAGCCAAGGGAGGCATTGTTAATCAGACCAAAAGCCTTCAACACCTGAGCCGAAAGATCTGGGAAGGAAGATCTTCGTCTTTCCTTCACCCGGTACCTTAAGCTGTTTTTTGCCTGGCAAACGCAAACTTTTGTTCAGATGGAACAAGATTCAAAGAGCTTATGAATACAAATTCAAAGTCTTAATGTGCCGTTCCATGAGGCCTGGAGAATCAACCTCCATAGCCCTCTCACATCTGAATATTCCATCTGAAATATGGTCAATACAATCCGAATGTACAGATGACTGGACCAACCCAGCACCGCCCGACAGCTCACTACTGGAGACTGTTGACGGCAGAACCTGTGACTACTGGGATGCTGCAATAGGCAGTGCAATCTGTGGCAGCAGGTCCGTGAACAAGGCTTGCAGAGCAGCGATTATTCATTTCTTCACCATATGCTGCTCACAGGACTGAGATCTGTCCCCAGATCTTCAATGCATGTCCCGTATAAAAATGCCTCGAATGACTAGCTACAGGTTAATCCGACATTGGTGGTGAAGACTGGGAGCATCTCCGTGGAACAGCATGAACATGCGAAGTCGGATAGCTAGTCTGCGATCTAACGTTCTTCATCGATGAAGCAGAGGAAGAAGCCACAGCTGCAACCGGCCCCGGCTGCAGTGTGGAAGGAGCGTCCTGAACCGCAAGTGTGAATGGGCGTCCCAACTCACAAAAGTTTCTCGAAGTGAAAACAGTCAGCCCAGACTGCTGACGGAACGGAGAGGGGTCTCCCGCTCGCGGTCTCCTGCTTGCAGTCTGGCTCCAGACCTTGCCGAGCATTCCGTTTAGAAACTTGTAGGCTTCTACCCCTTAACATGCTTTTTTATGGAAGTAGAGGAAGCCGAAACAACAGCCGACTCCGGCTGAAGTGTGGAAGGAGCATTGCGTCGATTCATAAAAGTTTCTCACAACGGACAAACAGGTGACACTGACTGTAAACAGGACAGAGAACGCTCTCCAACTCGTAATCTGGCTCCAGATCTCGCCAAGTATCCCATTGAGAAACTTGTCAGCTAATCCCCTTTACATGTGCTTCCATGTAAGAAGAAGAAACCATAACCGCAACCGATGCTGGCTGCATTGTGGAAGGAACATCCGATGCATGTTCCAACTCATTACAGTTTCTCGCAACAGACACAGTCGACTCCGACTGCCAACAGGACTGAGAGGGTTCTCCAACTCGCGATCTGACCCCAGATCCCACCGAGCGTCCTGTAAAGAAACTTAAAGGCTTCTTCTCCTTATTGCCATCATTGCTGGGTGAGCTTTATATTATAAGGTGCTCACTCTACCCACATTATACTACTTGACCACAAAGGACCTACACAGCGTCTCGACACCCTTAAAAGGGCCAACCACTGTACCTGTCGAGCTAGCTGCATGCAGAGAATTAAGCTACTCCGGCTTTAATCCTGTGCATTTATATCATAAGCACCTTGGCAGCTAGCTCTATTTTACTCATCAGAGTAGGGCTCATCAGAGTGAGACGACAGCAGCACGTAACGGACAGGTGTCTAAGTACCATCACCGTGTTCTTGTTCCTCTGAAAAAAAGGCTGATAGACTAGTAGTAGCCAGCGGGGAAGGCTTCAGTGCCCACCACACAGGTCGACACCCGTTTCTAACGTTTGCATCCCAGAGTACAAGTATTGAAGGTGTGCCGTGACTATCGGCAAACAGCAAGCCTATATTCCGAGGCTTCTTGGACTTACAATAAATATCAATTATTATAATGGCAACAATAATAATGAGGCCAAAAACATAAGTCCGCTGCACTCCCAAAAATAAACATCACAAGGATACATAACATAGAAAAAAATTTAAAAAATTTTTTTTGAATGAAGCCTAAGTGCCCCAAGGGAACCTCATGAAACCAAGGGCATCCTGATAGAGCCTAAGTGTGGACAACCACTAACTAATAAAAGCTAAACTACCAGAATAAGATATACTATGTATCCTAATAGAAAAACCATGATTGTTTAAAACTAAACATTGAATTAACAGGAATCCAAAACATTATTGAACAGACAACAATGTCAAGAGGAAAAACCAGAAAACAACCAACAACAGGCACAACAAAGGCCCAGAGTCAGTAACCGATCAACAACCACCTAATGCAAAGCTAGATCTTCATATGAAGAAAAAACAATGCATCTGGTAGAAGATGCAAGAGTACAAGAACGTCCTGAACCGAAATAGACAGGATGTAAACATAGGGGATAAACACAATACCTATTCTGTTTACAAGTTAAACTCCCAAGAACTTAATAAACAAGAGGCCCCACGGGGCCTGAAGCACTCATCTTGTACAGAACACAATTTAAACAGAGTCCAAGAATGAGTCTACATTAAGCAAGCCATCTCCATAGGCTACACTGTCAATCCTTGAGTCCCTCAGGAGTGACAAAAATAATCTGGGCATCATGCCTTTTCTTCAGTTGATCATAAGTAAAATGTAGAGCTCCCCTATGAAGCCCCTTGATACAACCTATGTGGATTAATCTTAGTACCTCTAGAGGGTACTAAATACAAAATTTTTAATTCTTCAGCAAAATGGCCAATTCTGGCTCCCATAGAGAGCCCAAATATTAACCCAGGCTCTTGATTTGAACACAGTTAAATCTGACTTCCCTAGAGATGTTGTGTACCGAATATGAAAGCATTCTGACTGTTGGATCTGAAGAAGAGAAATTGTAAACAAATTTCTTCGAATTGCTTGAAGTTCAAATTTGGGCTACCATAGCGAGCCCAAATATTAACCTATGGATCCGATTTGAACAAACTTGAATCTGACCCCCCTAGAGATGTTGTATACCAAATGTGAAAGCATTCTGACAAGTGAATCTGAAGAAGAAGATTTTTGAAGAAATTCCCTCATATTGTACTAAGTTAAATTTCATGTTTCCATATGGAGCCCAAATATTAACCTAGGCACTCGAATAGAACAACCTGGAATCTGACCCCCCCAGAGATGTTGTATACCAAATATAAAAGCATTCTGACTCGTGGATCTGAAGAAGATTTTTAAAGAAATTTCCTCATATTGCACTAAGTAAAAATTTGGGCTACCATAGTGAGCCCAAATATATACCTAGGGATCTGATTTGAACAAACTTGAATCTGACCCCCATAGAGATGTTGCATACCAAATATCAAAGCATTCTGACTGATGGATCTGAAGAAGATTTTTTAAAATTTCCCTCCATATTGAACAAAGATAAAATTTGGGCTTCCGTAGGAAGCCCAAATATTAACCTAGGGACTTGGTTTGAACAATCTAGAATCTGACCCTCATAACAATGATGTATACCAAATATTAAAAGATTCTGACTGGTGGTTCTGAAGAAGAAGATTTTTAAAGAATATTCCCCATATTACCCTATGTTAAAACTTTGGACACCTGTAGAGAGCCCAAATATGAACCAATGAGCTTTATTTCAACAAACTTTTATCTGACCCCCCTATGAATGCTGTATACCAAATATCAAAAGATTCTGATAATTGGTTCTGGAGAAAAGATTTTTTTAAATTTTTGCAAATATGCTGACTCAGCATTTTTTTGATGCCCTTTACAGAACACCCTAACATAACCGATGGCAATTTTTTTTTACCATTCAATTCTACTGGTCATAAGGATACTTCATACCAAATAAAAGCTCTCTGTTCCGTGGGGTTTGGGAAATATGGGCGTTTGAAAATATTTCTATTTTTAGCTCCCTCATGGGGATGCGGGAATTTTTTTTTTGCATGGGTCAAGTACTTATGACCCAATACTACCACAAACCAAATTTGGTTCATACTGGACCATCCGTTCAGAAAATAGAAATTTTGGGCGGAGCCAAAAATCTTACCCCTCCTATTACAAAGCCAAATATTACTTCACGAACTTCGTTTGAACAAACTTGATTCTACACCTCATATGGAAGCTCCATAGCAAATATCAAGTCATTGTACACACTGGTTCTTGAGAAGATTTTTAAAATATTTTGGAGCATTTTCCCCCACTCCCTCCCTCCCTATGGGGCTGGGCATGCTGAGTTGAACAAAAATGAAATGCCCCTTTGGGACCATCACTCACACAAACTTTCAATTCGCCCAGTGGCTTTGGAGAAGACCAAAACATGGTGTTGACGGACAACGGATGACGGACGACGGACGGAGAGCGATGAGATTAGCTCAGCTTGACTTTGTCAAGATGAGCTAAAAACTCTTCAATAAAAAAGCCAAAAGACCTTGGGAGTATAACAGGAGGGTTCAGGAGAGGGAAGGGAAGTAATAGTAACAAAACAACAGTGCAGTCATATTATAATGACGACGTTCAGAATATCACGAAAATGGGTACATGAATAATTTACATAAAAATTATAAAGTTACAGCCCTGAACATCCGAAACCACCATTATTCACTTCCAGCATCCTGTTACGCTGTTGATTTTATGATAACCATCATTGATTTGTGACTGGCATCTTCAAAAATAAGAATTTAAAGCACAGATGTCAGTTCAGTTGTTACTGACTTTGGGCCAAACAAAAGAATGATGCTTGTCGCCTATTCCGGTCTCTTCCTGGGTACTGCACACGCGCAAGTACTAAAAGTATGAAGGGCCAGATAGGACTTTCAATTTTCGGTATTATATGCAAATTTTGGGGATTGGAGGGGTCCAAATTTGTGTTTGATCCTTAATAATAGTGAGGTTGCACCAGCTAAGTCTGGGCCATTGGTTTTACTATTAAAATATGTTTAATTCACAGGATTTTCAAAAACCACTAAACCCTGGGTCAGTTCAAATCTATGAAAACAGGTAAAAAAAAAAATGTTATTTCATTTCAGAAATCAAATTCTTCATTGGTTGAAATATCATTTAAGATATGAGTCATAGAAGAGCATTCATTCTACACCAGGTAACCAACTCATCCTCTGCAATAAGTAAATAAATAAATAAATAAATAAATACCTGGTTTGCTATTCGAACAGCTTTTAATCTTGAATGCAATGTTGATTATTTCACAATGAGTTGAATAATTTGCTCCATAAATATGAGAGAATAAGTGGTGCTCAGATCACACCAGTCACCTGCTCTATTTTCACATTTTCCAACACATATTCAACTTATTTAACTAGTCGAGAGCTTGAAGCCTCATATTCAGTGGATATGTTTCATATTATCTTTGAAGTGAAATTATTTAGTCTGTACAGATTTGCCTAAAGGCACTCTCCCATAAATTGTAACAAGGCAAAGACATGTGAACAAATTTTGATGGTCAAAAATAATTTAGCACTCTACCAGTTGAGCTTATATATGAGTGATGTACAGACACTGAACAGTTGAGACCAAAATTGTTTGTCAGTGTAATATGATAAAGATAGTAGAGTGCCACTTTCAGTGATGTTGTGTTACAGATATTGGAGAAATGTAACATACCTTCTTATCTTGTCCTTCTTTTGGCTTAAGATTATTCAACTGAAGTTTGTTAGCTGGAGGGATGATTATTTTGGGTCTTGGTTTTGGTGGTCCAGAGGGTGTACCAGTTTGTTGCCGAGTATCTTGAGTAGTAGTTGGTCCATTCCCTTTGTTCGTGTCAGCCTAAAAGTAGAATATCTGCAGTTACAGTATCTGGCATGAGTTCCTTGATCAACTGCTGAGAACAGTATGTTAATTATGTATAGAGTATAAGCCTTTTCAATGCAAGCTACAAATGATTTCCAACACATATTTAACAATGCCACTCAATTGATTAAGATTTTAACTCTTAAAGGTCTATTTCCGAGTTTTACAACCTCAGAACAGGTGACTCAAAATGCCATCATGAGGAAAACCTGTTAACCACAGACAAATTACCTTGCCAGTGGTTTCTAGTGAAGACTTGACTAGAAATCACTGCTGGGCCACTGGATGTGCACAGGCTGTGGTCAGGTGTGAATTCAAGACAACTGTCCAGGCCCCTAAGGGTTAAACGATTTTTACCCAAGTGAATATAATAAACATTTCCTGACTTTCCTTTCCCTTTCTCGATTGAAAACAACAAATCAATCTGAACAAACTTAACAGCAACGGAAGTGAATATGTCAATATGTATTAAAATTTGGAAAAACGTTTCATACAGCCCAAGTGTCTTGTTTTGAATAAACGCAGACTTCAAGTGCAAAAGATATATCAGAGAACATCCAGATATCCAATTCCTCAGTTACAAGCTGCAACAGGTGCGTAGTTAGGATTTTATAATAGGGGGTGCCCTAGCCAGTTTTAATAGATAATATTTTAAAGGCCGTTGTGTGGGGTTTCGGGAACTTTCAACAGTCCTAACTTCAGGGCAGTGGAAAGAGGGAGGAGTGGGCAATGACCAGTGGGTCCTAGTTAGGGTCATCATCAGGAAAATTTTAATTAATGAAGTACCGGGTTAACACGGTGCTTCATTAATTAAATTTTTTATGACTATTCTTATAATTAGTGCTTGGAATCTAATATTATTGCATCCAAGGAAATATTGCCCATGCATGGAAAATGACCAGTCCACAGCAGCCATACTGTAGTATTTGTGCAGGGGCGCGTCTAGAAAATGTAAAATAAATAGAGGCAGGACAGGCAGGGTGTGCACCAAAAATGGTGCACAACATCATCCGAGCTGTGAATCAGCCTGCGCCGGGAAAATTTTTTCAAAATTTGTGACTAAAATCTCAATTTCTTGTCTTGAAATTCGTTGTTCATATTTTATGAGTTTTGAACAAGATAAATAAATTAGGCCATTGTGTATTTGTTTTTGTTATGGTATCTGCATAGGATAGCTATCAAAAAGACTTATTTGTTTTTGTTAAATCAGACTTTTTTGTTTTTGTTGAAATAAAAAATAATATTTTCATTTATTTTCATTTCGAAAAATCAGTCCCACCTAGCCTATAATGACTCATTATAGAGTACTATGTATACCATGTTTCATTTTAAAGAATGTTCCATAAAAAACAAGAGACTCACTCAGAAGTGACTATGCCCCCCTACGTGGCAATGACCTTGATGTGACCTTGACCTCCATCAAACAAAAAAATTTGTAAAAAGTTTAATATTGGTACTTTGGTTCATTTCTGAGTTATGGCTAAGACACGAATATTGATGATTTTCAGTGTGACCTTGAAATGTGACCTTGACCTTGACGTTACGGACCTGGCTGGGGTGTGTAACACATCCACCCGTTGTCCTTTATAACTGAGCGAAGTTAGATGATTGTAGCCCTAATAGCTTTGGAGTTATGCTTGAGACACGATTTGTGACCCTGAACATATGAAGGTCAATTGTGACCTTCACCTTGCAGATGCGGCGGAAACTATTATACGTGACACACCTCTGGCTGTCCTTAACATTTGTAAAAAGTTTAACAATTGTACTATGATTCGTTTCTGAGTTATGGCTGAGACATGAATATTGACCGATTTTTAGTTTTACCTTGAAATGTGACCTTGACCTTGATGGTACGAACCCGGCTATGGTGTGTGACACATCTTCCCAGGGTCCTTTATAATTGTGTGAAGTTTGATGACTGTGGCCCTAACAGTTTTCGAGTTATTGGCTCGGGCACACACACACACAGCCACACACACACACACGGATGGACACACGCACACTTCATTCACTATATGTAACCCGACTTATGTCGGGGGTATAAAAAAATTGAATATGAATGAATTATGTCGTGAATGGATATTTTAGTCGACTTTAGGAGAAAATTGTCAGACAATTTTATTTCCATTCAATATCAGACACCCATCCCCAAGTCAGTTTTTGATGAAATTATCCTATATTTTTCATATTAAGGTGGGCAGAGATACAGGGGGATTGTCACTAAAGTTTTGGCTCATTAGCAGCATTTTTAGACCTTTTGTTGATAAATGTTTGCAAAATGGAAGGACAAGAAGTAATATTTTGGCTAAAACATAGGTTATCAGACTGACTTTCCAATAACTAATCTGTTTTGGGTGCTAAAACAGTAAAAAATTTGTCATATCTTAAATCTGTCAAAATATTTTATTGGTCTATCAGAAAATTTTTGGTGATAAGCTACTTTAACCCCTGATTTGTTGGCTTGAAATGTTGACATCGACAATAGCTACAAAATGCACCTCAGAGATGGTTCTCTTCATTAATGAGAGGGACCTATGTGAGGTGGAGGAACTAACTTACGGTGTCTGAGCAGAATGTTGATATCCACAGAAGTATAACCTAGTCCAGGCCAAGAAAATTTAGGGGAAGAGGGGGTCAACCAGCTGGAAAGCCCTTGGTAAGGTCAACTGCCCAGAATTGGTGAGCAACAGGTATTGACAATCCAAGGCGATATCCTGTTTTGTGTGAGGTAAAATGAGGCATCAAGCAAGGGACTGTCTGAACGAAAATTCTGCAAGAACGAATGTTCGGTCCCCGAGAAAAGGAAGAGGGCTTGTCACCAAATGACTGAGAAACCGGAATGGTAGTAATCTTGAAGAAGAAACATTCTACCAGACAGTTGTGTTCAATAGTAGATAATTGTGTTTGAATGTTGCCCAGTTTGTGATGCTACTGAAAAGGGAAAGCTTGTGTTGGAAGGGGGGAAATGTTCTCTCTACAATTAGAGGAATATGTGAGAAACTCCTCAGAGGAGAAAGAGGAAACATATATATAACCAGAGTATGTAATTCCCTAAGAGGGTGGTATGTTGCATGACACAAGGTTAGTGTTCAGCATATATTGGGCTTCCACGATTTACGTGTATTAATCGATGGGATCATTAGGGCCGTCTACAAGTGAGATAAAAGGTGGATACACATAGTATTACGAGGTAGTAGCCATGTTCACACAAGGACCCATGTATGACTTAGACATGGGAGCACAGTGGCTCAGTGTTTAGAGTATCAGACTTCAAACTGAAAGGTCCACAGTTCGAATCCAACCCACATGGTGATATTGTGTAATAAGGCGTATTGCATGTCGATGGAGCACTGGCCTTCAACCAATGCTAAGGTTGCAGCTGAGGAGTTGATACGTTGGGTAGTCAGACAAGTGCTTGCTGTTACTTGGTGGTTTTCTGTAGCTACATGGGAGCACAGTGGCTCAGTGTTTAGAGTATCAGACTTCAAACTGAGAGGTCCACAGTTCGAATCCAACCCACAAAGTGGTATTGTGTAATAAGGCATATTGCATGTCGATGGAGCACTGGCCTTCAATCAATGCTAAGGCTGCAGCTGAGGAGTTGATACGTTGGGTAGTCAGACAAGTGCTTGATGTTACTTGGTGGTTTTCTGTAGCTACTCTGGCTTCCTCTACCTCTAAAACTGTCCGACACAAGGTGACCCTGGCTGTTGAAAGTGTTGTTAAATTCCAATAAATAAATAAATAAATAAATAAATAAATAAATAAATAAATAAATAAATAAATAAATAAATAACAGGGGGGGGGATAAATGTTTGAGAAGGGCAGAAATTAAATCTGCATTGAGCCAAATAGGAGTTGAAATAGCTTTCTCTGACTGAAAGTTGTATAAACTTTCTGGCAGTGCAGACAGCTGTCCTGGTAATTCAGTCTTGTTCCCTCATCAAAAAAAAATGCTGTGGAAAACAGGTGCTTCTACAGCAATTGCCGTGAAGCCTGCCCAATAATGACGATTGTGTAAAAATCATCAGGGGGCAGGGCATAGTCTCAATTGCCATGTATATGTAATATGCAGTGAAGTGAAAACTTCAAGTAACTTTAACATGTGAAAGTAGTTGGAGACACATGTGTATATAATCACAATCAATGTGCAGAATCTTTCAGTCAATTAGATCATGCCAATATCATGAACCATGTGAATGCCGAGAAAAAACCAAGGACATAAGCAGGCAACTTGCTCAATATGTATAGTATGAGTGAAAATAGGATGCAGCATAACCACAAACTAAACTAAGTATCTCACTGCTTCTCTGCTGATAACACTAGAATCTGATATCATTTTCTGGAAAACTCTGTAAGAGCTTTCCAGAAACTGATGTCCGATTTTGGTGTTATCAACATAGAAGAAGCAGAACACTTAGTTTCTAATGGTTATGCTGCAACTTGTACTGTAAATTGTAAGATTAGTAATACACCTTAGTGCAAACCACATGATTTGATTCCTTGTGCAACCTGGAAGTTGTGCAATTTCTGCCACCACAAGGCTTTCTGTAGACATCCTTGGCACTATTTTTGCTGTGAATATTTTTGGTTTCCTTGACATTTTCCTCGGCAATTCTGATTGCTGAGGGTGAATTACCAGGGCAGAGACAGAGTATAAAACAGCAGTCCATAGCTGTCAAAGATAAGGAATCACAAGAGAAATGAAGGAATGAATAACGCAATAGAGAAGGAATATCATTTCATACACAATTACAGCATGATAAAAAATATCTTGCCTGGCCTGTTCCCTCAGCAGACTTGTCTTGATGCCAGAATATTTTGATGAATCTGTTATTGAACACTGGTTCACTACTTTTCTTGGCATTGTTTGCCTCAAACCAGCTAGAAAATGTAATAAGAGCTGCTTCTGGATCATTGTCATAACCAATCTAAAAAACAAAAAAATCCTGCATATAGAATACATCTAAAAACGTGTGGAGAGTACTGTTTCCATTCAAGGGATAATTTAAATTCTGTAAGAAAAAGTCAACAGAACATAAGCAAAGTTCCAGTTAATGGATCTCCAAGCATAACCTGGGGGTTCATCAGTTAAAACTTTGCATCTGGTTTTAGATTGTTTTTTCATACAAATTAAGACTTTTTTGTATGGGTGGAAACTCCACTCTATATTTAGCAGTAATGAACTCTCCGTGCACTGTAACATTGTATAATCAATGTAAAAATTCTTGGGGCAACAAAAAAATTTAGTCAATATTTTGTTTCTGTTGGTGGTTTCATGGCACTTTCAATTAAACCCCAACATATGGACAAACAAACATATTTTTAAACGAGACGACAGTGTTGGATGGTGCATAATATGCCCACACTTCCAGAAATTATAAAACATTATTCACGTCCAACTGAACTTTACTGACAGTTTCTCCATTTTAGTTAATTATACTTATTCAAAAAGTCTGGAAAACTCTAAAATTTCTAAGTTCAAGGGCAGTAACTCCACCAAAAATCAACCGAGTGGAGCGAAATTCGAACTTGATCTGTAAATATCCATAACAAAGCTATATATGAAAATTTTTCTCAATATGTCAATCCATGATGAAAAAATGCCTGGAAAACAGTAAGTAAGTTCAAGGGCAGTAAATCAACTGAGCAGAACGAAATTCGAACTTGATCTGTAAGTATCCATAACAAAGCTGTATACCAAAGTTCTTCTCAATATGTCCATCCACAACGAAAAAAAGTATGGAAAACAATTTCGGACAGATGGACAGACAGACAGACAGACAATGCCATAACATAATACCCCCTTTTTTTATAAAACGGGCATATAACAAGAGGCCCCAGGGGGCCTGAGGGTGCTCACCTGACATGGTAGCCTAAATATCAACCCAGAGAATTGATTTCAACAAGTTGCATCTGCTCCTCCAAAGAAAAGCTTATACCAAATATCCAAAGATTCTGACCAGTAGATCTAAAAAAAAAAAGAAGATTTTTAAGGAAAATTCCTCATATTGAACTAAGTTATAACTCGGGCTCCCACAGGGAGCCCATATATGAACCCAGGGACTTGGCTTTAACAAACTTGAATTTCACCCCCCTAAGGATGCTGCACACCAAATATCAAAACATTCCGACTCTGAAATCTGAAGAAGAAGATTTTTAAAGAAAGTTAAAAAATTTATAGTAATTTATATATTTTTTATACCATTACGTGTACGCTCCCTGTAAAACACTGCCAATCGACTCCCCACTAACTGCCCTATGAGGTGGGGTATCAAAACCCAACCACGTGACTTTAATAAGACGTACTATCGGTTATAATTAGCACAAAGTGTTTCCCAGTGTTGTGACAAGGTTATGCTTCCGACCCAAAATAGGAAGCATCATTTCTCTGCAAAACGGCCGTTGATAATTAGGGGAAAATGCGCATCGCTCACAAACTAGACAAATAAAAATAAAATCGTTAAAATTTATTTCGAAATATCGTACAAAATGACTTTTGAGGGCAGTTTCGATCTCGCATGAATATTTGTGAAGACCTTCTCGTTACTTTTTGTCGATGTCGGTGTTTCTTTGATCCCGAAATTTTTGGATACCAATTAGCACATTTTCCAACCAGTCGGACAAATACTATTTTTAATATCACAGGGAAATTTTAACACGTTTCATTTCGAATATATTGAGTAAAAATCAGTGTGATTTTGTCCTTGAATTTTTACAATCCGACTATTATTAGTGAAGTTACGCCAAAAATGGAAATAATAAAAAAAATCTCATTTGTAACAGGTTGAAGATCCTTTCGAAAAGAGTCATTCAAATACACACCTTTTTATTCTGCAGTGGTAGACATATTCCGGGCAATGAAACAGAACTTTACACGATTTGATTGCGTTTCCAGGTATTCACATGAAGGACAGCTGAAGTCGACTTAACAGGTTGAGAACAACGTAGTTTCGTTACCCACTAAACGGGCCAAATTGCCACAGTTATTTGACCATAGACGTCTGAAAACCTGATCTAAATCACCCCAACCTCAAAACACCTTATTCTTATATGCACCCCCCCTCCCCCCCCCCCCCCCCCCGAAATATATAACACACAGACCTGTGTGTTATTTATTGTGGAAGTGTATGTGTGGGGAGGGGGGGCATATACAAGAGGGAGGTGTGATGCTGGGGGTGATGTGATATTAATCAGGTCTCCTGACGTCTGTGGTTAGACTAGGCAGTGGGACCTGGGGGCGGGATGCACTGCAACTCCAAATGATGACATCCCCTTTAATCCGAGGATGATATACAACATTTCTCAATAAAAAAATAAGCGTTCAACGGGAAATGGATTTCAATGTGTGTAGAGAACAAGCCGGTCCATTGCGAACTCGCCCCAGTGATGCGGCAAAGCATCCATGTTTTACAAGGCGAAGTTCCCACTCAACTTGGCGGGGCAAAAATATAAAAGGAATACCCAAAAGACGGGTGCAGAATGTTAAAAAAAAAAATGCAGTGGAAGACCAGTCGGGTATAGATATCATCTGACTAGTTGGTTGGTTGGTTGGGGGGGGGGGGGCTAAGTACAAATTCAATGGAGGCAGAGAGCCAACTGTTATAGGCCTACCATCTTGCCATCAGAGGGTGCAGTTGCATAGACCAACCCCACAAACATTTAATGTCTGTGTTTCTGTCTCCTAATGTTCAGTGTTGCTGTAAGCCTACTATTTGTGGGCCTAGGCTTATTAAAAAAAATCCTGGTGAACTTGGGTGGGGTGGGAATCTTACGCAGCATCAAGTGGGATATGCAAGTGTGATAACAGGTATTGATCCTCGCCGTATGGGGCAGAACAAAATTTCCTGACAGACCAAAATAATTTCCAGACTGATTTCAGGTGTGGAACCAAATTTGATAAACAAACCGCGTGTGCACCACCTACATATCGGTTCCCGGGTGTAAGATGGCGCTATGTTGAAATCGTCTATTATGATTGAATAACACGTGGGGTGAAAATCTGAGTCAATTCCTTTCCAACACAGTTTCGTCCAGCATGCGGTTCGACCCATTGTTCAGGTGAACAGAATATTCTTTTACATTGAACCATGCAGGGCCTTTGAAACACTGTGGATGACCAAGACTGTAATTGTGGATATCCTGGAACCCATCAACGGTACATGGAGAGAAATTCTAAAGAGAAACACTAACAGAGTGGAATTGTCACACATATATCGTCTTAACCCATGTGAAAGAAACATTTCATTGAACTGAGGGTCGTTTGAACGACAACCTACGGTCCATCTGCAGAAATATGTTGTGTTCTGTGTCCCCTTTTCCACCGAAGCTGAGAGCATATTTTGTGAGTGGAAACCTCACTCCTCGAGTGTTTTAGCAGAGACCCTTCTTTGTGTGGCGAGATGGGACGCGATGTGTCTGAATGTATCTGAGATCAGTTAAAAATTATAAACTGGCAGAATTTGGGAGAGTTTTCAGTTTCCCGTCAGAACTCAGCAAAATTAGAAGAAACATATACATATAGTTTATATTTCGTTAAAAACGATGCGTACAGCTTGAGGTTTCTTGCTTTGGGCCACTGAGAAAAGTAGACCCAGGCTGTTGTAATATAACTGAATATAACACAACACTTAACATGATCAGTTATTGAGTTCTCGCGGCAGCAATAAAATTTGGTAGCAATAACATTTCCTAGTCCAAACTAATCCTTTAATTACCCTTCCAAAGATGTAAAACAAGAGCCGACAATAGCTACTGATTGTTTCTGAAACAGCCTCTGATCACAATGAAAACATTGACTGGTGACAATAGATAAAGCATAAATTACTCCAATGAAGTTTATTCTTTTGAGATTTCCAACATCAGAAACTGGTTAAATTGAATTACAATTATGTATATCTATACACTTTTATATTTGCACTGCGACTTGTAAAGAAAATTTTGTTTCTGACATTTAACAATTTTATTAGCACTACGACAAATATTGAAATTATTTTGAATCTATTTACAGGAAAAGACAGCGCTTGTGTGGTGTTTTTCAACAAACAGTTGCAACACAATGAGAAAAAATTCAATTTCTAACATTTGGCCTGTCACTTAAGTTAACCGGGCACATGTATATTAGCACTACGAGAAAGTCCTGGGCCGATTTAATCCGTGGCCCGACTTAGGGGCATACCTCAGTTGCTGACTTTATTTTTGGCCGACTTCTCCCATGGGCGATTTCATTTGGGGGTGACGTCCCACCATTTAACTCTTTGTAGACTTTATACCACAACAACAAAGTTTGAATTTTTTTTTTTTGCGACAATTTATTGGAAAATATCCAGCGGTGTTTTGAATAGATAGTTGCAAAAAATGAGGAGAAAAAAAAACAAAACAATTTCTACAGCCCTGTGTCTTGCAGCATACTGAGAGACCATGTGTTCGAGTGTTGTTTTCTTAATACTGGATAGCTGTCTTTTCCACCTCGGATCGCTGTCTGTACATGTGCCGATCCGGACAGTACTTTTTACATGATTCTGTTTCAAAATATAGTTTATGACCCCTAACTGAAACTAGCCCAGTCCCCCAGACTCGTTGCAAAGGAGTGAGCATAAGCTATATTTCAGAGGCAACAATGTAGGCCTTTGTGCAAGAATCTGGACAGTACTGCTGAACTGTTGGGTAAAGGGTTGACCGATAAACCGTTTATCTAACCTTAGTTACAGTAGAAGACAACAGTTGTCTAAATATTTTTTGCTTCCAAAACACAGCTTATGACCCCCGATTGAAACGGATGCTACTCGCTCGTTTCAATCAGAAGTCATAAGATATGCTTTGGAAGCAAAAAATTAAGATAAAAACCTAAAAAAAAATGGGAATGACGAATTTCGTGTATAGCGCTGGCCGATTTTTACAGTTATGTCACGTAAAGTGTTAAATGCAAAAATGAATATTACACAGTAATTAGACTTGAATATTTTTCCATTTGAACTTTATATGCCAAGATTATTTTAATGTGATTTTTTGTTTTTGTTACAAATTATAATTAATTGAACATATTGATATATATGCATTCCCAATAAATTATAACAAAATACAGAATAAATTTCAAAAAGATATTTAATAACATTTGATAAAAAAAAGTTGTCATAAAGGTTATAAACACCATCTCAAAGGTGTTATGCTTTATCAGACCAGTGCTGAAAAACCCCATTAATAAGCTCTGCCCACTCATAAAAAGTTCCTCTATAAATAGGCACAGAGATCTCAATTGAACCGGATTAACAGTGACTGCATTATGTAACCATATGTAACAACTGGGGTAATTTGAAAGACTACTTTTACAGGGACTGTACACATAATGCTTACCAATGACCCAGACTTAGCTGGTGCTAACTCTAAAATATTTAGGGCCAAACGCAAATTTTACCCCCCAATCCCCAAAATTTGCATGTAAAACTGAAAATTACATGTCCTATATGGACCTCCATACTTTTACTCCACTGCGCATGTGCAGTGTCAAGGAGGTCTCGAAACTGCCGCCAAAAGTCATTCTTACAACCAGTGCCTGGTAAACGTTATGTATGCTGCGGAGAGGCAAGAGTTCCCAACTCCTGGGAGGGCCATCCCCGTCTGGGTCATTGGTAAGTATAAAAAATATATAAATTACCATAACATTTTTATACTGTACCAATGACCCAGACTTAGCTGAATAGTAAAACGGTTGGAGGGCCTAGGACATAAGGAAAATTCAATATTTTTTAAAAGGAAAGCCAATAAATACAGGAGTCTAGCGAAATGAGACTCTATATACTCATTTAAAGTGTGTATATTAATGCCCAATTAATCATGTGATATATACAGATACTTCACACCAATCAACACTTAATATTACATATTACATATTACACAGATGAGTGAACATAGGCTTTACACTTTAAAAACATCTCGGAACCGACTCGGAATTACTGACTCCAAGGGAGGTATTCACTTGCTTTACACTATAAAGCAGGTGACCCAATGGAACACCCACCCCTCCCCCCGCTCCTTCCCCTTGCCCTGGATCAAATACTCCGGAGCAAAGAGGGCAGCAGGACAGAGTCACTGCCAGAACCGAAAGCCTATACACATATAGTTGCCACTGTTTAGTAGACGACATTCTGAGTAAAAAATAACAGACCTAAACAATGTAGATCTGCAAAAAGGACTCAATATTCTCAGATACAAAATCGTGAAAATAGAGGGCTAAGACCAATATGCAGCCCTCATTAGATCTGTAATATCAACATAATTAGCGTAAACCCATGATGTAGAAAGAACTCTTACTTCATGAGCTTAAAACTAACGCACAGACTGCTGAATGAAGATATAATCATTAGCAGAACTGATAGTAGATTGAATCCATCTGACCATAGAATGGACCGAAATGTGGAGGAAGCTTCCATAGCATGTCCCACAACAGATGCCTGAGTAAATTAATCCTCAGTCTTTGTGGATCTAGAGAAACTACCAACAGAATTTGCATTGAAATAATTACATTGAGCAATATCTGTTAAATCAACGGCACTGGAAGATACGTATAACTTATTATTCCGTTCACAAGATCGATACAGCGTTTACTGCAAACGCTCGAAGATCCAAACATTGTGACACATACGTCTGCAACTAATTGTTGAGATGAGTCGCAAAAAAGTCGATCATTGGCCGCTCTTCTTGGTAGCAATCTGATTGAATACTGGTTTGTTGAAAGTCCATTCTGGTGGCAACAAATGGCCCCTCTGTGAAGGGAGTCCACTAATACATTCAGACGACCAATAGTAGAACTTGATGTTCTAGTACCAACCAAAGATTCCTTCTGTTAACATGAATAACAGGATGGAATGAGTGCCTCCATAATTCCGAAAATACGCTAATACCGTCGAGTTGTCGGACAGGATTAGCATATGAGCATTCTGAATAACGTTCATCAATAACGTAGCACAAACCAAAATGACATCATTCTTGATGTTTGTGCGCTTGATAAGGAACTACGGAAACAAAAGACCCTGGCACTTCAAATCCGTTGGGTTTAATGAAACTACCCAAAGTGTTTGACTGACATCCGTCAAAATGGTAAAACTTGGATCCGACAATTGCAGTGGAACTACTTGAGTTAAGCACTGAAAACTTGCCCAAGTCTGAATCTCTTATTCACTTGATTTGATAAGAAGATGTCCGTATCGAGCGAAATAATCTTCACCCTCCAATTCTGAATTAAAAGAAATTTGGAGAGGACAAATGCGTAACCGCCCCATAGGAATAAAATCATGGCAGTTCCGCACAACATATCAGTCATATGAGATCTCTGGCTGAGACCTTGTCTGAGCGAAGACAATAGCGAGTATAACAACTGATTAATTTCGCTCTGGTTAACGGCAGACGAACGAGAATGTTATGAGTCTCGAAGCTCATTCCTGGTGGGTAAATGACTTGGACAAAACCAGATCCAACCTCTCCTCGTTTACTTATGAAACCGAGACGTCGGATCAATAGAAGCAGAATCTGCACATCATTCTGCACTCTGGTTAACGGCAGACGAACAAAAATGTTATGCGCCTCGAAGCTCATCCCCCGGTGGGTAAATGACTTGGACGAAACCAGATCTGACTTCTCCTCGTTTACTTATGAAACCGAGACATCGGATCAATAGAAGCAGAACCTGCACATCGTTCTGAAGCGTTAACTCGATGTGAAGAATGTCATCCAGGTTGGCCGACGTTACCGCAGACAATGAGCTCGGAAATGAGTCATTACCGAGTTCGTTATTCGAGTGAAAGCCCAGGAACTAGATTCAGACCGAAACACATTGGTCGGTGCTGAAACACAATTCCTTTGATAAAGAAGCAAAGATACTTTCTGAACGCCTGATGTACCCTGAAGTGAAAGTATGCAACGAGAAATCTATGCATGTAGCATAGTCATACACCCGAATACTCGCTCTGACCGATCGGATGGACTCCATATAGAAACTTGGAGCCACGATCAGCTCAGAATAGGAGTGGATGGAACGAGCCAATGGTCCAACTTGGATTCAGAGTTAACAGAGGATTTCGTTTGAGGAACAATTTAATCCTTCCGAAATCACCCCTTGAATCCAAGGTTACGTCTGTAATCTAATCCCAAATCATTGAGAAACTCGACTGTCTTCCGCTCACTAGTACACGATAGAGGTTAAAACCATTACCTCCTGGTCCTGCGAGGCTTGCGGAAGGAGAAGCCATGTCCTCCACTGCCCGCACCTCTCCTCATCGACCTAGGGGCGTCTGACCGGATGTCTCGGTAAGAATTACAGCCCCTATCTGAGTCGCTACCTTGACGGTCTCTAGAATAAGACCTAGAGGATGCATAGGAACCTCTATAGGAACTTCCCTTGGATGTATCCATCCCAGAAGTGCCTGTCCTACTCTTCTCTGCTGAATCCGACTATATGGAAGCAAATTTTAATAGCAGAGAGTCTAAAGCTTTCTTAGTTAACTGATCATAAACTGCAGAAAGCTTGCCATCGAAGAAAAACTCTCCGGAGACCGGAGCGACTCTGAGAGTTTTTCACCTTACTATCTACACGCATGGATGTAGCCAGGGCCACGTCATGTCTAACCAACTCCACATTGCCACTAAAGGACGGAGTTTTACATGAGGCCCTTGAAAGAACTCTTAAGGAGATTATCATCCTAGAATTCTTTTCCCTTTGAGACGTAATGATAACGTTCTGGTAAGATGATCTGCGTACGATGATGCGTCTAAGCTGTCCCTGCTAGACGATATTGTTATTTCAAACATAGTGGTTGGAAATGACATAGACGACAGTAAAACAATACTAGTTCCTGACCTGGTCGTCTAGACGCAGAGAACTCTCAGAATGCTCTGTCCTGACGTTTCAAAATATTCAATGAAATGATGAAAGGCAGATGTAGAGCATATTGCCGATAAGAAACCTGACCTGCCCATTTAGGTAGCAGGTTACATAAATATAGCGTCATTCAAGAGAACAAATGTCCGTGAAACATATCTAGACTATGTCGGAAACTGAGGGATGATGTCCCTCAACCGATTAAGAATTCTATATCCAGTGGCGCTATCCATTTCTTATCCGGCAACGCAGCATTTTGGTCCGGAGGAACAATGTCCGATGATAATGCCGGATGCACTCTACGGCAATCATGTTGTTCCAAAAAGGAAAAATACAACTCATCCGTATCCCTTTCACCATCCTGTCGGACCACTTGAAATTCTTGGTCGTCCGTGCCTGAACCTGCAGCGGAACGAACCAACCCAGCATCGTCGGATAATTCCTGATCTGACAGAGGTTGCTGGGATGCTGCGATAATTTGTGCTATCTGCGATAGCATATCCACAACAGAGGCCTGTGGAGTTGCGGTCTTATAGATATAGCCGCTGGAAGCTCCTTGGACGTTCACTCCTGCATACCTCTAATATGCGAACGTCCGGAGAATGAAGGCCTCGTATCCTTGGCTACTGGACGGCGTGACCTGGTCGCCATAGAATCCCTGATCGGCAATGTTGGTTGAATATCACAGGTCACATAGCCAAGGTGCGGTCGTGTGTGCTGCCATGAGGATGAGGAAGCCGAAAGAGCAGTCTCTCCAGACTGTCTATATAACAAAGCATCCCGAGCGGTAGACGTATACTCCGACTGAGGAACGTTTTGTACCACAACATCTGAGCCCAGATGTTGTAATACGAGAGAGGGACCTCTCTCGCTCACAGCCTGGATGGACCTGGACGAGCTAGGAACCGGACTAATAGGCTTCCTCTGTACCATCCTCGTATCCGTCGTCACTGGGTGTGCACATTGTATTTTATAGTGCTCGCATCACCCAAATCTCCTTCCTAGACTGCAACAGATGAACCCGGGTGCTGACACCGGGCGAGCTAGTGGATGCCAACGCCATCGATCCTGCTAGGGAACTCCAGGCAATTGACGTATCTACATGAGCACTTTGCCGCTAATTCTTCATTTGACTGTGACAACGGAAGCACACTTTACGAAGACATCACGGTAACAATATCTAGTTCATGTTACCCTATGAGACGTGTGGAGCCGCGGTCCTACGTGAAATATCCACTGGAAGCTCCCTGGACGTTCATTCCAGCATTTATATAATATGCGAACATCCCAACTGGAAAGGTCTCGTATCCTTGACCTGGTTGACGTGTATTCCTTGGTCGGTGAAGCAAGAGCACCAGAGACGTTCAATCCTGCATTATATAATATGCGAACGTCCCGTGGAAATCTGTGGTCACATAGCCAAGGTGCAGTCATGTGTGTTGACGAGGATGAGGAAGCCAATATAACAGCCGCGTCGGACTGTCATGCGACGGAGCGTTCCGAACAGGAGGAGTGGACGTAAGCTCCAACTAAGCAAACAACATACAACAACATCGCAGCACAGATGGTGATGCAAGAGAGAGGGGGCCTCTCTCGCTCGCAGTCCAGGGGACCTGGACGAGATAGCTATTGGACTGACAGGCTTCCTCCATACTATCCTCAGATCCGTCGTTGCTGGGTGGGCACATCTGAAGTTTTATAGTGCTCGCATCACTCAATCTGCTTCCCTGGACCGCAACGGACTAACCCGGGTGCTGTACCATTCTTATTTCCTGGTGAATGGACGCGACACCGGGCTGACTAGCGGGCGACAATGCCTTCGATAGAACTAGCTAACTCCAAGCAATTGTCGTAATACCTTGAGCACTTCCCGCTAGCCCTAATATTGAAACGACAGAGACACAGTTATTGAACACATCACGGAAACATCACTCTGAGTTCTGAAAAAGAAACTGATAATATATAGTGACCCTACGGAGCGAGGACCATAATGGACCTCTCACCGGGACAAAATACCATGACACACGTCTCCAACGTTATCATATCAATCAACACACACAGAGCAAGAATTAATGCGACTACATTGACTATAAGAAACACAATGAACTTGTGAATTAGAGGAAGATATCCTCGCATTATGACTGAAGAATATTTTTTCAACCAGAATAAATATACACCGTCATATTACTCGCACTAACTCTTGAAATAAATACACATAACATATTATAATTCATTATAACATTTCAAAAGAAAATAATTTTCCCCCCCAAAAAAGTGTCAACAAACCGGAAACATGATTCCAGGCACTGAAACAAACATGGCCCGAAATCAGTTACCAATTTAAACACTATCTGATGCAAAACAGAGGCTTCCACAGAAGAAACTGTAGAACATCAGATGGTAGATGCAGACCAAAAACGCCTAAACACCCATAGGGTGAGGACGTAAACATGGGGAAAAAACAGAAAAAAAAAAAAAATTCTGTTTCCAAGCCAAAACTCCCAAGAAATTTTAGTAATAAGCATTACAAAAAATAAGCCAAAAGCATGGGAGAATAGCTAGGGGGGAATAAAGGAAAGGGAGAGAGGAAACACTGATTAAACAATGGAACATTCATAGCAAGAATGACCACAATAAGGTCATGCCACGAAAATAGGTAACATGTAACAATTTCTTAAAATAATTATAAGTTACAGCCCTGAACATTTGTTTCCACTGTTTTCTCCTCCCCACCTTCTATTTCCACCATTTCTCTCATAAATATGTGTCTAGCATCTTTAAAACTGAGATTTACAAGCACAAATAACAGTGAAGTGTAACTGTATTGAGGGCCAAACAAAGAATGACTTTTGGCGGCAGTTTCGAGACCTCCTTGACACTGCGCATGCGTAGTGGAGTAAAAGTATGGAGGACCATATAGGACATGTAATTTTCGGTTTTAGATGCAAATTTGGGGAATTGGAGGGTAAAATCGGAGTTTCGCCCTAAATATTTTAGAGTTAGCACCAGCTAGGTCTGGGTCATTGGTACAGTATAAAAATATTCCTCATTTTGAGCTAAGTTACAATTCGAGATTCCACAGTGAGCCCAAATATGGACCTAGGGACATGGCTTGAACAAACTTGAATCTTACCCCCCTAAGGATGCTGCATAAAAAATATAAAAAAAGCCTTCATCTGCTGGATCTGAAGAAGATTTTTAAAGAAAATTCCTCATTTTGAACTAAGTTGTCATTCGGGCTCCCATAGTGAGCCCAAATATGAACTCAGGGACTTGGCTTGAACAAACTTGAATCTCACCCCCTAAGGTTGCTGCATGCCAAATATCAAAACATTCCGACTGCTGAATCTGAAGAAGAAGATTTTTAAAGAAAAATTCCTCATATTGACTAAGTTATAATTTGAGCTCCCACAGGGAGCCCAAATATGGACCCAGCGACTTGGCTTTAACAAATTTGCCTGAAATGCACTAAGTTCAAATTCGAGCTTCTATAGTGACCCCAAATATGAATCCAGGGGGCCGACTTGAACAAACGTGAATCAGATCCACCCCCACAATGTTGCATACCAAATATCAAAAGATTCTGCCAGTTGGATCTGGAGAAGAAGATTTTTTAAGAAATTTGCCTGAAATGCACTAAGTTCGAAATCAGGCTCCTATACTGAGACCAAATATTAACCCAGGGGGCCGATTTGAACAAACTTGAATCAGATCCACCCTACAATGTTACATACCAAATATCAAAAGATTCTGCCTGCTGGATCTGGAGAAGAAGATTTTTTGATGTTTTTCCCATTGCCTACAGTGTTAAAAAGTGCTGACTCAGCACTTTTTCAAAGTCCCGAAACTGTACCCTATGATAAAACCGATGACAATTTTTTTTTACCAATCCTTTCTGTTGGTCCTAAGGAAGCTGCACACCAAATAAAAATTCTCGGTGCCGTGCAGTTTTGGAGATATGGGCGTTTTAATTTTTTCTATTTTTAGCTCCTGTGGTTCCCACGGGGCTGCAGGAAAACATTTTTTGGCATAAATCAAGTACTTATAACCCAATAATACCTCATATTAAATTTGGTTCAAATCAGCCTCTGGGTTCAGAAAATATAAATTTTGGGCGGGGCAAAAATTCTTGCCCCTCTCAGAACAAAGGCAAATATTGCCTGTCAAACTTCTCTTTGAGTCTACACCTCAAATGGAAGCTGCATACCACATATCAAGTCTCTGCTACTGGTGGTTCATTAGAAGATTTTCAAAAAATTGGGCCATTTTTTCCCCACCCCTCTGCTCAATATGAGCCAAAACCTAATTTGCATAAAAATTAAAATTTTTTAGTAAATTTTGTTTCTTAACATACCTACCACAATTGTTTACAATTGGCTGTAACATAAGTGCAAACCCTACTTCGGAACTAACTCAAGCTTTTAGAATCTTTTCCAAACGAGTTGGAAAAGTAATAGAGTGTAAAAGCACGAAAAAGATCGAAAAAAGGGTCGAGCGAGACCAGCGCTCGAAATTACAGGTACTCTCTCTGCACACCTCTTGCGTTTACCGAGCGCATGCGCAACAACCGTGACGTCAATTCCGTATTTCTGCCAACGAGAAGTTTGTGATTTAGCGGGGAGGCATCAATATCAAAAATATCCCCAAGGAGGGTGGGCCTCCGGTAAACAATTGTGGTAGGTATGTTAAGAAACAAAATTTACTAAAAAATTTTAATTTCTTTTCAACCTACTCACAATTGTTTACAATTGGCTGAATAAACAATAGGAGGAGGTGAATCACATAACCAATACCAACAAGAGTAGCAGAACGAAAGCAAGGATGGCAGAGAACAAAAACGAAAACCTGTAATGAAGATACAGAGAAGGCACCTGAAAAGAACAAGGCTGAGCGAAGCGCAACCTCGACAAAAACAATTTTAACGAGGGTGCACAACAGCCTGAGCAGCAACGAGAGGGCCTAAAGAATAAAGGTCCTCAGATTGCTGCTGAAGGTGGCGGAGATAAAAGGAGGAGAAGGTAGAAGCATTCCTCCAGTAAGCCGCATTCATAACATCACGGAGCGTAACAGAATTGGAGAACGCCCAGGATGTAGAAATGGCACGAACCTCGTGAGCATTAAGCCGGTTCGAGACAAGATCCGATGCAGACAAGCGAGAATAAGCCAGCTTGATTGCAAGACAGATCCACCTGGAAATAGAATGGGAAGAGATAGACTGCCTCTTAGGAATGAGAGACAGAAAGAATCTCTTCCGACCCCTCCTAATGAACTGAGTGCGAGTAATGTAAGTCTTGACCGCACGAACAGGACAAAGAAGAGGCCTCCGTCCATCTACAGCAGGGAGAGCCCGAATGCAGATGGGAGGAGGTACCAAATCGGGGAGTTGATTCTTAGCCAGAAAAGAGCAATCAGTAGTGAATGTGACACTGTTAGCCTCATTTCGGAAGAAGGCAGAATCAACAGATAGCACATGAAGCTCACTGACTCGACGAGCAGAAGCAAACGCTAGAAGAAAAGCCGTCTTATAGGTGAGAAAACGCATGTCGGTCTCAGATAAAGGCTCGAATGGCGCCCCCTCCAAACAGTGCAACACCCATGCCAAGTTCCACTTGGGTGTAAGACGCAAAACTCGAGGCCTCTTCAAAGAAAAGTGCCGAATAAGTTTGGAGAGGAAAAGATTACGACCGATACACCGCTTTCCCACATAAGAGAAAGTATCAGACAGCATAGACCGATAGCCCTTAAACGTAATAGGCTGGAGGCCCTTGGAGTCAAAAAGAAAAACCAGAAAATCCACAATTTGAGCGATTGTCGGATCACGTTAATTCACATTGTGATCTGAACACCAGCGGCAGAAAACCTTCCACTTGGCGGCATAAGTCATTCCAGTGGAAGGTCGCCGCGATGCAGAAATGCACTCCACTGATCGTCTCGAAAAACCTCTACGTCGGAGACTGGACCTGATAAAAGACAGGCGTGAAGGGACAGGCTCGCCAGGTTGTTGTGATACTTCCTGGGACGACCCTGTGAAAGAAGATCGCGACGTAGAGGTAGACGAATCGGTCGATCGGCCAATAGAGGCCGCAGCAGATTGATCCACACCCTCTGTGGAGACAAGGGTGTGATCAGAATGATCCTGCAACTGCAAGCACGAATCTTCGCTAAAACTTGAGGAAGAATCGGTGCAGGAGGAAAGGCATAGCCGACCCAACCTGTCCAGTCCAGAGACAGAGCGTCTACTGCAAATGCCAGAGGATCTGGACAAGGGGAGACAAAAGTCTCTACCTGATGATTCCAGCGAGTAGCGAAAAGGTCGACCTGAGGACGACCCCACTGCTCGCAAATCGCCTGAAACACCGACCGATGTAGCATCCATTCGGTTGGAAGGACACTGTCACGTCGGGACAGGGAGTCTGCTAGGACGTTGAGACGCCCGGGAATGTGTCGAAAGGACACCCGAGCGTTCACATCCCGCGCCAACATTAGAAGATCCCGAGACAGCCGATACATGGGAATCGAATGTGTGCCTCCCTGATTCCGTATGTAGGCCACTACTGTCGAATTGTCCGAAAGAAGTAGGACAACATGGTCCGACAGATGAGGGATCCAAAGCCGAAAACTCAACAGAAGAGCAAGGAGCTCCTTCTGGTTGATATGAAGGCCCACCTGCTCACTGTCCCACTCTCCGTGAGTAGACAGACCGAGAGGATCCAACGTCGCACCCCAGCCCCGATCGCTGGCATCCGCAGTAAGGATGCGATCGGCCAAAGGAAGATCCAACGGAACACCCTGTGTCAGCCAGGGAATATCTGCCCAAGGGCGGAGGTGACAAAGCAGAGACCGAGGAATAGTGAGTTCCAGGTCCAGCGGATCTACATTCGGATGCCAATGATCCAACAGGAAGTGTTGGAGAGGTCGGACAAACAGGCGACCGAGCGGAATGAGATCTGTCACCGAACCGCAAAGGCCCAGCATCCGAAGGAAAGTCCTGGCCGAGACCGAGGAAGATTGAAGCAGGTTCCGAGTCAAGGCGGAAAGAATCGTCGCCAGAGCCTGGGGGACCGACACTACATTGTGAAGAGTGTCGAAATCCATCCCCAAATGACGGAATCGTTGAGAAGGAAGAAGATCCGACTTCTCGCGATTGACTCTGAAACCCAGCGACGCTAGCAGGCAAAGAAACTGCCGGACATCGAACTCCAGAACAGCAGCATCGTGGTGCCATTGGAGGATGTCGTCTAGGTAGGCTGACGAAGTCACTGCCGACTGAGTGCGGTGGAAAGCAAGCACATGTGACATCAGTCGGGTGAAGGCCCAAGGAGCCAGGTTCAAACCGAACGGGAGAGCTCTGAATTGAAAAACTCGATCCCGAATCGAGAACCGAAGGTATTTCCGTGACGCCAGATGAATGGGTACATGGAAGTAGGCATCCTTCAGGTCGATACTGGCCTCAAAATCGCCCTGATGAACTGAACGTCGAACCGACCGGAAAGTCTCCATACTGAAACGAGGAGCAATTATGTACTCGTTCAGGGTACTCAGATCGATGACAGGACGATATTGACCGTTTTTCTTCGGCACCAAGAAAAGTCTTGAGTAAAACCCCGGTGAAAGGGTGTTCCTGACCACCTCGATCGCCCCTTTGGTGAGGAGATTGTCGATCTCCTGCACCAGAAGGTCCCGACGCAGAGAATCTGAAGGGACCTGAGTCGGAAGGGGCACCCGAGATAAACTGGGGTGCCGATGGAAGGACAGTCGCAGACCGGATTGAATGACGTCGAGGACCCAAGAGTCCGACGTTATCTCTGTCCAACAGTCATAAAACAGTGACAGCCTTCCCCCGACTGGAGGCGAATCGAGGTGAGAACCTTCACTTGCGGCCTCGACGAGGCCCCCGAGAGGAGAAACCACCTCGGGAAGTGACAGAGTCCTGAGACTTTCCAGCCTGAGGCTGCCAGCGGGCCTGGCCACGTCGGCGCTTCTTGTGAGCAGAAGGAGCAGACGGCGCCGAAGGCGTAGCCGACGTCGCCGACGAGGCAGACGCAGCAGCATGCTTGGCGGGCCTGGAACGACCCCCACCCGCAGCAGCAGGTGGGTCAAGCTGTCTCAGCAAAAGCTGGTCCTTCGAATGAAGAAGAACTTCGCCATGAACAGCTTCCACGGAACCATGGAACAACTGAGGTCCCACCAAAGAGGCAGACCTCAGAACAGCACGTTGCTCAGAAGGAAGGTATGGTAAAGAATCCAAAACCGCATCCCGGCATGCCAGCTCCAAATTAGCCGGGTTACAGGCGTGAACGTGAGTCAAGTTCATAAGAGCCTGTGACAAAACGCGAAAAAGCGCCTGAGCGTCATCAAACTCCCCAGGTGGAAAATATTCAGCCAGAGCAGCGACGACATGGTCCGCGAGAGATAACATACCCAGCATCTCTCGGGACAGGCCCACCATAGACTCAACTACCGATATCGGGAGAACTGCCGACTTAGGCTTAGTCAACCCGAGGGAAGAAGAATCCTCATCCACAGTAGTCATCCCTTGGAAGACTGGTAGAGAGACGGAATCGTACACACGAAACCGCGATGGAAGCAGAAAGGCATCAGCTCTAGAAAAGAAGGAATCCTTGAGGGCCTTAGAACGCATTTTGGCATCTAAGCCCTGGAAGGACTCAACCACCTGAGCCGATTGCAGAGGATGCAAAGCCCCGGAGCTAGAAGGCTCAACAGGGTTACGGCGCTCCACAGTGGACCACGGCCGGACGGTCACAGAAGGCTGGTCGGAAGGTTGAACGTCCGGCAATAAGCCAAAGACGAAATCCAAAGCCTGCCCCAAGACTGACGAGGGGGGCCCATCACCTTCAAGATACTCGTCATCCTCCGTAGCAGAGGAGACGTAGTCCAACTCGGGCTGACCAGCAGAAACCTCCTGTGAATACTGTGCAGTATCCAAGGGGCCAGGCGAGACATCTCGGCGACCGACCAAAGGAGGTTGTGCCTCAGGAGGCACAGGGAGGACAACTTGAGGGTTGCCAGAAAGCAACCAGGTGAGTGCCAAAACGGCCTGGCGCAGGTCACCCTGAGAATCCGTCGCAGCAGAATCGCCCGACGGAGTGTCCTCCCAATGGACCCTTCTGGTAGAAGAACCCAAATCCTCAGAAGAGACCAACGGCGAACGTCGATCGGCAGAGACAGAATAGGAGCACGGTGAGAAGACACCGGAGGATAGTCCCGATTGTGACGCCCAGGGGCCATCACTGACCTCTGCGAAACAGAAGGCCCTGCCTGCAAATCCTCTAAAGAGACCGACGGCGCACGTCGATCGGTAGCTGGACCTAGGACATGGTGAGAAGACACCGGAGGATTGTCCCAAGAATGACAGGAACCTGTCATTGGCCTCTGCGCAGCAGACGGCCCCAACTGCCTATCCTCTGAGACCGACGGCAAGCATCGATTGATACCCAGACTCGGAACACAGAGAGGAATCACCGGAGGAAGGTTCCGAGAGTGACAGCTAACAGGGGCTGTCACTGACCGCTGCCGAACAGCAGGCCCTGGATGCCAACGTCCCAACACCATCCCGCTAGGCAGCACACTAGCAGGCGAAGGTGGAACAATAAACGATTCACTCGAGGGACGAGGAATCGCTGCCGAAGCGACCGGCCGGCTCAACTGACTAGGAGCAAACCTAGCCAGATGAGACGGAGCAGACAGCAAACCCGCACAGCCCCGCCACGAGGCTGGGGGAAGCTGAGAACACACAGACACACCAGCAGATACAGCCTCGGTCCCCCGAGACTGTAGACCATCCCCAGAGGAGATGGAAGAGCCACCATCAGACAGAATAGGATCTGGAGTAGCAACCTCCTCAACAACGGTCGACGGTGTAGGAGGCAGATCGGAGAGGGTTACCGAGCTGACCTCGGAAAAGCTCTCAACGAAAACAGACGCCTCAATAGTGACATCAGAAGACAAAGAGACCACGGTCTCCTCGTCAGGTATCACTGAACTAACACCGCCAACAGTTGCAGAGGAACTCGCCACAGAAGTCAGATCCGAATCCTGTGTGACAGAGTCACCACGTGCACCAGCAGAAAAGTCTGCTACGGCACGGCTACCCTTACCCCGAGAACGAGGAGTTCTAGCTCTGGAAAGAACGACCTTGTTCACAGAAGCCCAAAATTTAGAGGACCAAACCCCACAGATACCACATGATTGGGCCTGAGTGCAATTGTTGCAAGTGACACATGTGGCATGAGAATCGTCCACATGTTTCACCTGCAAACAAGAGGTACAAGGAATAGTCTTAGGCATGATATCAAAACAATAATCAAGCTTCCCGCCGACGAAAAACAGTACTAAGGTCGTGTTCACACGTGGGGGAACGACAAGATAAAGTGTGAAGAGAACAGCAATAAAAATACAAATTAACATAAAATAATAATAATAATTTGGTAGCTTGATAAAAGGATACAATCCAGTAGCACACTAAATATGAAGAATAAGTTGTTCACGAAGAATACATAGCATAATCAGCACGAGTCACAAAAATTTCCGACCATGTACAATGGCGGAAAATAAAGGAATTGACGTCACGGTTGTTGCGCATGCGCTCGGTAAACGCAAGAGGTGTGCAGAGAGAGTACCTGTAATTTCGAGCGCTGGTCTCGCTCGACCCTTTTTTCGATCTTTTTCGTGCTTTTGCACTCTAGTACTTTTCCAACTCGTTTGGAAAAGATTCTAAAAGCTTGAGTTAGTTCCGAAGTAGGGCTTGCACTTATGTTACAGCCAATTGTAAACAATTGTGAGTAGGTTGAAAAGAAATCAAAATGCCCCTATATAACCACTACTTACATGAAATTTAATTAAAATGTGGCCAGTGGTTTAGGAGAAAGAGGCTCAAACACGACCTTCATGCAGGATGACGGACGACAGATGACGGACGGACACACGGACGGACAACGAGTGATCAGAAAAGCTCACTCTGACTTTCAGTCAGGTGAGCTAAAGATCAGGACTTCTAAATTCCACCCAATTAGCGACAGTAAAGACTGTGATTAAATAGCAGAAAATTGAAAAACAATTGTTGCAATTTTCCCAAGTTTTACGTTGTTTGCCCATAGTTTGGACATGTTTCCCCATGGATGTAATATAGTTCAGGATCTTCGGTCAAAACCAACAAGACTTATGGTAACTGCCCAGCTACAGATGCCCCCCAACTATGACCAAATGGCCCATAATACTGGAATGAAAAGTTTTGTGTTGAATTTGGTGATCATTATAGTCACTCGGGTGAAGATTAATGGATTAGAAAAACCCAATGCTGATAGCCTTTCCTCTAATCCGATCTATCATTATACCAAAAGACACTCAAATGGGATTACAGATACTTGAGTTATGACACAAACATTCATATGGGTGTATGGATGGGTATGATGAATATACAGAGCTTTCGACAACATTAAGACCTCCTAATCAGAGTTTGAGGAGATAATATATTGGATGTTAAGGCCTAAAAAAGTTGAAATCTGTTTTTCTGGCTCTCCTGCATGGTCCTTTTGGCTGCTCCATGCTCTCTTTTTATAACCAATGCAAACTTAAATGAAAGTGTCAATGACACTGCAGCTTAACTTGTGTGTTGTGTTTGATTAAAAGGATAATGTTCAATGTTTATGAAATGATTATGAAACAAGTGTTTGACCACCGAGGTGGTATTAGTCCCCTACGGCGCTTTTGTGACATAAGTTGTTTTTGTCACAGAAGACACTAGAGTATATAAGCATCTTGAAATTTTGAAAAAAAAATATTGAGCGAGCATAATCTCCTCACAACCCTTTATCCATGTACCATATATAAAAGGCGTAGCTTGAACCATGTTGGAGGGAGAGGTGGTAACATAAAATAGAGAAAAAAGTTTCAAAAACACAACAAAAATGGCCACCATTCTGCCATCTTGGATTTTGAAAAATAAATATTGACTGTGCATCATCCCCTCAGAACCATTTATCCATGTACCAAATATGAAAGGTGTAGCTTGAAGCATATTAGAGGGAGAGGTGGTAACATAAAAACAGACAGACAGACAGGCAGACAGACATACAAGACAGACACAGACAGACAGACAGATGTTAGATTTTGAAAAAAAATATTGAGCGTGCATAATCCCCTCACAACCCCTTTATCCATGTACCATATATGAAAAGTGCAGCTTGAACCATGTTGGAGGCAGCAGTGGTAACATAAAATAGAGAAAAAGGCTTAAAAAACACAACAGAAATGGTTGCCATGGCGCCATCTTGAATTTTGGAAAAAAAATATTGAACGTGCAACATCCCATTACAACCCTCTATCCATGTGCCAGATATAAAAAGTGTAGCTTGAACCATGTTGGAGTGAGGGGTGGTAACATAAAATAGAGAAAAAAGCTTAAAAAACACAACAAAAATGGCCGCCATGCCGCCATCTTGGATTTTGAAAACAAATATTGAACGTGCATCATCCCCTCCCAACCCTCTATCCATGTGCCAAATATGCAAACTGTAGCTTGAACCATGTTGGTGGGAGGGGTGGTAACATGAAAATAGAGAAAAAAAAGCTTAAAAAACCACAACAAAAATGGCCGCCATTCCGCCATCTTAGATTTTTAAAAAAAAATTTTGAGCGTGCATCATCCCCTCAGAACCATTTATCCATGTACCAAATATGAAAGGTGTAGCTTAAAGCATGTTGGAGGGAGAGGTGGTAACATAAAAAACAGACAGACAGACGGACGGACAGACAGACGGACGGAGTGCAATCCTATAGTCCCCTTACGGTTCCTGTAGGGGACTAATAAGACAAGAATTGTGATAATTGGGAATATGTTCATTTCTGTTCCCTGTATGCTATGTTTTTGATAAAAATAATATGAGGTGTACACTGTACTGAAGAGCTGAGGGGTGGGTTAATATGACCTCACAGTTAATGTATGTGGCCCTCACAGTTAACGTACATCAATGAAAGTTACCAAGTTACAGTGAAATTATTCCAAAACGAGTCATCCTATCAAGTTACATTGAAATCCCTTCATAAATATGGCCTGTAGACTGTGCTAAAGGTTTTTGGGCTTCGGGCCCCTGTAGCAGTCAGTTTCCCAATTGCATCCAACGGGGACGTTCTCATCTAGACATTATATGAAGTCAATCTACCAAGTTACAATGAAAGCCCTTCATAAATATGAACTGAAGACTGTGCTAAAGGTTTTCAGGCTTTGGGCTCGGGCAGCTATCATGGTTGAATGATCGCAACCAAAAGGGGACATTCTCATTTGGGCATCATCTTGAGTGATCCTACGAAGTTGCAATGAAATCCCTTCATAAATATGACCTGTAGACTGTGCTCAAGATTTTCGGGCTTTGGGCACCTGTAGCAATCACAGTTGACCAATCACGACCAAAAGGAGATGTCCCCTTTTGGACATGATTGGGCATTAGGCATTATATGCAGTCAACCTAACAAGTTACAATGAAATCCTTCCATAAAAATGACTTATAGACTATGCTAAAGGTTTTTGGGCTCGGGCAGCCATCTAGGCTGAATGATTGCAACCAAAAGGGGACGTTCTCATCTAGGCATTAGTTGGAGTCATCCTACCAAGCTACAATGAAATCTCTTCATAATTTTGACCTGTAGACTGTTCTAAAGGTTTTCGGGCTTTGGGCCCCTGTAGCTGTCACAGTTGCCCAATCGTGTCCAAAAGGGGACGTTCTCATCTAGACATTATATGAAATCAAACCTACCAAGTTACAATGAAATCCCTTCATAAATATGACCTGTAGACTGTGCTAAAGGTATTCAGGCTTCGGGCTTGGGCAGCCAAAATGGCTGAATGATCACAACCAAAGGGGACATTCTCATCTGGGCATCATCTGGAGTGATCCTACAAAGTTACAATGAAATCCCTTCATAAATATGACCTGTAGACTGTGCTCAAGATTTTCGGGCTTCGGGCACCTGTAGCCATCACAGTTGACCAATCACGACCAAAAGGGGATGTCATCATCTAGGCATTATATGGAGTCAACCTAACAAGTTACAATGAAATCCTTCCATAAATACGACCTATAGACTATGCTAAAGGTCTTTGGGCTCAGGCAGCCATAAAGGCTGAATGATCGCTACCAAATGGGGATGTTCTCATCTAGACATTATTTGGAGTCATCCTACCAAGCTACAATGAAATCCCTTCATAATTATGACCTGTAGACTGTTCTAAAGGTTTTCGGGCTTCGGGCCCCTGTAGCTGTCACAGTTGCCCAATCATGTCCAAAAGGGGAATTCTCATCTAGACATTATATGAAGTGAACCTACCAAGTTACAATGAAATCCCTTCATAAATATGACCTGTAGACTGTGCTAAAGGTTTTTGGGCTTTGGGCATGGGCAGCCATCATGGTTGAATGATCGCAACCAAAGGGTACAATCTCATCTGGGCATCATCTGGAGTGATCCTACGAAGTTACACTGAAATCCCTTTATAAATATGACCTATAGACTGTGCTCAATGTTTTCGGGCTTCGGGCACCTGTAGCCATAACAGTTGACCAATCATGACCAAAAGGGGATGTCATAATCTAGGCATTATATGGAGTCAACCTAACAGGTTACAATGAAATCCTTCCATAAATATGACCTTTTGCATATGCTAAAGGTTTTTGGGCTCGGGCACCCATCAAAGCTGAATGATCGCGATCAAAATGGGACGTTCTCATCTAGACATTATTTGGAGTCATCCTACCAAGTTACACTGAAATCCCTTCATAAATATGACCTGTAGACTGTGCTAACGGTTTTCGGGCTTCGGGCTCAAGCAGCCATCATGGTTGAATGATCGCAACCAAAGGGGACAATCACATCTGGGCATCATCTGGAGTGATCCTACGAAGTTACACTGAAATCCCTTTATAAATATGACCTGCAGACTGTGCTCAAGGTTTTCGGGCTTTGGGCACCTGTAGCCCTTACAGTTGACCAATCACGACCAAAAGGGGATGTCATCATCTAGGCATTATATGGAGTCAACCTAACAGGTTACAATGAAATCCTTCCATAAATATGACCTTTTGCCTATGCTAAAGGTTTTTGGGCTTGGGCACCCATCAAGGCTGAATGATCGCGATCAAAATGGGACGTTCTCATCTAGACATTATTTGGAGTCATCCTACCAAGTTACAATGAAATCCCTTCATAATATTATTATTTATTTATTGGTGTTTAAGGTCACATATTTATGCACAATGGCTAATCATGACCGCGACAGTTTTACGGGTGGAGGAAACCGGAGTACCTGGAGAGAACCACTGAGCAACGACAAGCAGTTGCCAGCTGCCTAACATCGTAACTCCGCACTGCAGCACAGGCAGGGTTAGATTGGTTGAAGACATGCGCACCATCGACGTGCAGTACACCTTAGTACACGGCGTCATCGTGTCCCCACTCGGGCAATGGAGATGAAGCGTCTTGCCCAAGGACACAACGCGGTTGCCGCAGGTGGGATTCAAACCGAAGACCTCTCGGCTTGCAGCCTGTACCTCTACCTACTGAGCCACCACACTCCCAATCCCTTCATACATATGACCTGTAGGCTGTGCTAAAGGTTTTCGGGCTTTGGGCCCCTGTAGCCGTCACAGTTGCCCAATCAGGACCAAAATGGGACTTTCTCATCTAGACATTATACGAAGTCAACCCACCAAGTTACAATGAGATTCCTCAATAAATATGACCTGTGGACTATGCTAAAGGTTTTTGGGTTTTGGGCTCGGGTAGTCATTACGCTTGGCAAATCATGCCCAAATGGGTAAATTCTCATCTAGACATCATAAGGAGTCATTCTACCAAGTTACAATGAAATCCCTCCATATTAAACATGACCTGCAGATTGTGCTAAAAGTTTTTGGGTTTCGGGCTTGGGCACCCATCACGGTTGACAGATCATGCCCAAAACGGGACGTTCTCATCTAGGCATTACACAGAGGCATCCTACCAAGTTACAATGAAATCCCTTCATAAATACGACCTGTAGACTGTGCTAATGGTTTTCGGGTTTTGGGCTTGGGCAGCTATACCGGTTGACCGATCGCGACCAAAAGGGGCCGTTCTCATCTAGACATGACCTCAAACCTGCATATGAAATTTCGTGATGATCAGACAAGAACTGTGGGGTGTAGCCCATGCTAAAGGAAAATGTGAACAGACTCACAGACTAACAGACTCACAGACTTCCGCACGCGTGATGGCAATAGCTTATCTTGACTATGTCATGTTAAGCTAAAAACAACAAGAGGCCCCACGGGGCCTGAAGTGCTCATCTTGAACAGAACACAATATAAACAGAGTCCAAAAATGAGTACATTAAGCAAGCCATCTCCATAGGCTACACTGTCAATCCTTGAGTCCCTCAAGAGTGACAAAAATAATCCGGGCATCATGCCTTTTCTTCAGTTGATCATAAAGTAAAATGTAGAGCTCCCCTATGAAGCTCCTTGGTACAACCTATGTGGATTAATCTTAGTTACACACCTCTAGAGGGTACTGAATACAAAAATTTTTATTCTTCAGCAAAATGGCCAATTCCGGCTCCCATAGGGAGCCCAAATATTAACCCAGGCTCTCGATTTGAACACAGTTGAATCTGACTTCCATAGAGATGTTGTATACCAAATATGAAAGCATTCTGACTAGTGGATCTGAAGAAGATTTTTAAAGAAATTTCCTCATATTGCACGAAGTAAAAATTTGGGCTACCAGAGCGAGTTCAAATATATACCCAGGGATCTGATTTGAACAAATTTGAATCTGACCACCCCCTAGAGATGTTGCATACCAAATATGAAAGCATTCTGACTGGTGGATCTCAAGAAGAAGATTTTTTTAAATTACCCCCATAATGAACAAAGTTAAAATTTGGGCTTCTGTAGGAAGCCCAAATATTAACCTAGGGACTTGGTTTGAACAATCTTGAATCTGACCTTCATAACAATGATGTATACCAAACATTAAAAGATTATGACTGGTGGTTTTGAAGATTTTTAAAGAATATTCCCCATATTACCCTATGTTAAAAATTTGGACTCCTGTAGTGAGCCCAAATATGAACCAATGAGCTTTATTTTAACAAACTTGTATCCGACCCCCCTATGAATGCTGTATACCAAATATCAAAAGATTCTGATGATTGGTTCTGGAGAAAAGATTTTTTTTAAATTTTACAAATATGCTGACTCAGCATTTTTTTGATGCCCGTTACAGAACACCCTAACATAACCGATGACAATTTTTTTTTACCATTCAATTCTACTGGTCCTAAGGATACTTTATACCAAATAACAGCTCTCTGTTCCGTGTGGTTTGGGAAATATGGGCGTTTGAAAATATTTCTATTTTTAGCTCCCAGGGTTCCCATGGGGATGCAGGAATTTTTTTTTTTTGCATGGGTCAAGTACTTATGACCCAATAATACCACATACCAAACTTGGTTCATACTGGACCATCGGTTCAGAAAATGAAAAAATTTAAAGTAATTTATATATTTTTTATACTCACCTATGACTCAGACTTAGCTGGTGCTAACCCCAAAATATCTAGGGCCAAACACAAATTTTGCCCCCCAATCCCCAAAATTTGCATGCAAAACCAAAAATTAGAAGTCCTAACTGGACCTCCATACATTTTATCCCTCAGACGCCAGGAAGTCACTGAATCTGGCGCCAATAAAATCATTCTTTGTAGAAAAAAGATTATAATAATTCAGCGGGGAGGTATGAGTGCCCAGTACTGCCCACTCATGGGAGGGCCACTCCTGTCTGGGTCATTGGGAAGTATAAAAAATATATAAATTACAACAAATTTTTTCATATTTTTATACTGTAACCAACGACCCAGACTTAGCTGAATCGTAAAAAGGCGGAGGGCCTAGAACTTCGGAAATAGTAGATCAACATAGATCAAATCCTTCAATCCATGATGAAGAAATCAGAATTTACATGAATGTCTCTTAATACCATAATAGAAGAGACATAACCTAATATGGATCCCAATTATGTAAATCCTAAATCTAAGCATAAAAAATCATGTTAATTAGGATGTAACAAATAAACAATTGTAGAGTCTAGTCTGGACTAGGCCCTAAAAATTATTATGGCATACTGAGAATGAGAGAAAATTTCCCATAAACCTACGCCACACAATAATACTGCAGCTGATCGCTGAACATTGTACGGACAAGACAGCTTCCTCAATCGTTACATACCCCATAAGGCAGAGAAGTGGACAAAATGACCACCCCCCCCCCTTTTTTTTTAACATAACTTCAAAAGAAAGAGGGGAGAGCTCTGCAATCAATAAGCAGAACCCGGAAATTATATAATTAAATATCGATCAGGCACTCAAAAAATTAATTCATGAATAACAAATGGTGCTTAACGCCACTTCACAAGCCAAGGCTATAGCGATGATTTTGGTAAATAACATTATCCGCTATAAAATATGCACTGCAGACGCCGTATACAGGTACGACGAAATCAGTGAGAAATCAATTATAACATATACATGTACAAACAAAAGCGGGATAAGATGAACAATCTCTGCAGATAAAACATGCTTCAAGATCATTCACAGTGGGCCTCTGTAATATTAAATCCGGTAAAAAAAAAACTCTCCAATGTGTACTATTTGGTATCTACAACTATAAACACATGAGAAAATGCGATTTGAGTACCGACAGAATAGAGACCAGGATCTAGAAATGGAGGTAGGTATGATAAACCGGCTCCAAAATCAGATAATAAATACCGGAAACAAATGCAACAGAACTGCATATATGCATATGATGGTGCCATCCAACATGATCCAGACGCAAAGTATGTATGTATTAAAAAATATATATGCGACAGCGTGAGTGTGTGTGTGTGTGTGGGGGGGGGGGGTCAAATATATGTCGAAACATCCTCACCCACATTACTTAATCATTGCTTGTGCAGACAGCAATAAGATAGTGATCATAAAGCTCTTTCACGTCCGTAATGCCACTGAGAGCGGAGAATGACATGAAGAATAAAACTTCCCTTAAAGAAGAAAACCCTCAATGAAATCAACAGAAACAAATGAATTGAAGGATAGACACATCCTATCATTCATTCCCATGAAAACGGCTGAGCATCAATGTATGCCCTCAAAGCCCTATACTAGCGACACAAATAATGGAAACTATTATTCCCATGCGCCAAAAACTTAACTATCCTGAAGAGATCTCACATAAGATCATATAATAGCCAAACAGTTAGAATAAGCTCAAGAAAAAGCCAGTGCTTACCTCTGCGCTGAAATCTTAAGCATTGACTGCTAATTGGAAGATAAATAACCCAAGCAGTACGAATAGCTGACTTATTTAACAATAGAATGAACATAAACGTCCCTTCTATTGAAAAATAATGACAACAAAAGCGTATCTTCTCTTCTGATAAACTCTGATGTGCATAGAGAGACCGTCGGACTCAGGATTGTAACGCAATATATGAACTCACGTCCGAAATAAATGACAAAACCGTAATATATGCCAAAACTTGACCTTATGTTAAAGGTTTCTCTAAAACAAAACAGGTCAAGAGGAAAAAACGTCTACCACTCCAGTTAATAACTGGAGTAGACATGTGTGTAAGCGACCCATCGAAATAACATTCCAAGCCGCTCCACACAACTCCATCCGGCACATAAAACTATCGCTGTTAATGTGTCAGGTAACCGATAAAAGAGAGCCAAACAGCTGGTTAATTCGCTCTGTGAAACAGATGAACCAGCCAAATGAATAGTGGGATACATGAAGCCTATCATAAATCCCATGAGACATTATCTAGTTCACAAAACAAGTGATCTAAAGAACAATACTCGCTACAATTGCCGAACGTTCGCTTATCGACTTAAAGATAATAATAAATAACCTAATTATCCACTTCCAGTCAAAATCGGCAGGACCGAGTTCTGTAAGAGCCTCGAACCACCGGCTCAGGGGAGTCTGATCAGTAACTCAGTCTGACGAGAAACCCCTATCCAAGTGGCTGTATAGACAAACCTAAGAATTATATATAGGAGAGATACCTATACCTTTGCTATGAGCCTATAAGCGAACTGAGTCTAAGACAAACTCTCCTACTCTTCTGTTGGCTGTGGTTGATTAGACCCCAACTTAAAAGTCGAGAATAGATGCTTTCTTGTGGTTTAATCCTACAATAATGAAAGCTTACCATCAAAGACTTAGGTATACTTATACCTTGCTATGAGTCCTTATAGATGATTTGAGTATAGGACAACCTCTCGTACTCTTTCTGTTGGTGATGGTACATTAGACCCCAACTTAAAGAGTCGAGAATTGATGCTTCTTACCATAAAAGACTAGAGTTGGAAGACTAAAGCGACCTATAGCAAGTTTTCCACCTAGTCAAATGCAAAGATGAAGACACAAGGCTTCGTTACATCAGAATAACTCCCACTTAACATTAGTTAAGACCGAGAAATAAATACTAGGTATGGAAAGAATTTTTAAAAGGTACAAACGACCATAAAATTCCTTCCATATAGACGATGCGTCACAGTACTTAAAATTAAAGTACATAAGACCATGAGACTAAATTCGCTTTGACTAAGAAATTATCTTCTCAATTGCGTCCGAGCGAACAGCTAAATGATGAAGGTAAGGCTAAAACTAGGATCTTAGCCTGCTCAATCCACGCTGAGGAACTCTCCACATCTTCCCCTGTTGTTTTTAAAAGTATGTGAACCATCACAAACGATTAAAAATACAGAGGAAGAAGATAGAAACCAAATTACTTTTTCCCGCAGGAAGTTAAATATGGTGTCGTCTACACAATCGAAGACCTGTGACACCCGTGTAGACTTAACCGGAAAGAGATCTTATTACCCTGCTCTTTACCCGGATGAAGTCAGCGTCGAACTACACTAGCGGTTTCTCATAATTGCTCGCAGCATTTTGAATCACTGGAACAAGTTCAAGGAAATGATAATGTATGGTATCTATATCATCCAAGAGTTGTTCTGGAAGGAAAAGTTATCCCTTCCATCATACATTCAAATCAGTAGAATCACAGTCACCAGCATCTAAACAGGCAGGTGACTGGACCAAATAAGCACTATGCAACAACTCAAGATTTGAGACTGACGTTGAGTGCTTCTGCCTTAGCAGGAATACTGTGATTAGCTGCGCAACTGCGACAGCAAGTCCGTTACAGAGGCCTGAGGAGCAGCGGTCATGAATAGCCTCTTTGCCGGCTGCTCCTAGGACAGGGAGTCCAATATAGTTATTACTGCGGACGACCCGATGAATGAAGCCTCATCTCCTTGGCTACTAGATGGTGGGACTTTCTTCACTAAAGATGGACCTTTTGACAATGCAGACTGGAAATCCTGAGTCACTTAGCCAAGGTGCGGTCGGGAGTGCTTGGTAGATGCTAGCAAAACTGTAGCCGTCCCCGGCTAAGAATTGAACTAAGCATACCGAACAATAGCTATGTACGTAAGTTCTGACTGACGCAAGTTCCTACCAACAACACCCGGCTCCAGATGTTGTTGAAAGTGAAAGAGAGAGAGGGGCTCCCTCTTGCTTGCAATCCGGAGAGACCTGTCGAGCCTACCTCAGAACTTGCCGTCTTCTTCCTTCCATCAACACTAGGTGAGCATGGATTCGATCAACAGTGCTCGCTACACCCTTATTCTCTCTTGACCGCCATGGACATACCCGGCATCACCCACATACGAGTGAGATCTCCCGGTTGCGCTAGCTGTTTTTAGACAAGGATAAAGCCTCGGTGAAACCTAGCTCTTGTCTTTTTTTAAAATCATTGAGAACTTTTCCACTAGCTCTAAATACAATGCATATGCGACACATCCAGAGTCACGGTCCAAGTATCCAATCTTAACTGTTTCACCGGCAACAGGGAACTGACACCACTCATCAGGTTTTATAGCCCTGTGCAATATAAAGATCACTTTGTCCATTATGTAGAGGAAACCGTAAGACTAGCCAGTCCCGGCTGCCTATCAGACAGGACGTCCCGGACAGGATGCATGGACGTATACTCCGACTGACGCAAGTTCCTACCAACATCTGTCCCCAGATGATGCTGTAAGAGAGAGCGGCCTCTCTCTAGCACGCGGTCCTGGATGACCTGGACGAGCGTACCTCAGACCTTGCAGGTCTTCTCCTTCCATCGTCACTGGGAGAGCATAATTGCATATCATATTGTTCGCTCCACCCTATATGATCTCTCTTTTTCTAGCCCGGATTGTATACACCTGGCGTCACAGTTCTCAGGGTCTGAGTAACTACTTCACCGTTCGAGCTAACTAGCGACATTGGACATGCACGGTCGTCTGCTTTTCGAACATAGAGGAAGCTATAAGACTGGCCGGCTCCAGCAGTCTATAGAAGAAGCGTCCCATGGATGTAAGTTCCAACTGATACAAGTTCCTACCAACAACCTCTGGCCCCAGATGTTGTTATAAGAGAGGGACCTCTCTCTTGCTCGCAGTCACCCAGAACTTGTCTGACTGACACAAGTTCCTACCAACAACCTCGGATCGCAGATGTTCTAATAAGAGAGAGGGGGGCCTCTCTCTTGCACGCGATCACGGAAGACCTGGATGAGCATACCTCAGAACTTGTCTGACCGACACAAGTTCCTCCCAACACCCTCTGACCGGAGATGTTCTAATAAGAGAGAGAGAGGGGGGGGGGGGGGGGGCTATCTCGAAGTCCTGGACGAGTACACCTCAGAACTTGTCTGACTGCCACAAGTTCCTACCAACAACCTCTGACCGCAGATGTTGTAATAAGAGAGAGGGGGGGGGGGGGGGGGGGGCTACCACGAAGTCCTGGACGAGCACACCTCAGAACTTGTCTGACTGCCACAAGTTCCTACCAACATCTGTCCCCAGATGATGCTGTAAGAGAGAGCAGCCTCTCTCTAGCACGCGGTCCTGGATGACCTGGACGAGCGTACCTCAGACCTTGCAGGTCTTCTCCTTCCATCGTCACTGGGAGAGCATAATTGCATATCATATTGTTCGCTCCACCCTATATGATCTCTCTTTTTCTAGCCCGGATTGTATACACCTGGCGTCACAGTTCTCAGGGTCTGAGTAACTACTTCACCGTTCGAGCTAACTAGCGACATTGGACATGCACGGTCGTCTGCTTTTCGAACATAGAGGAAGCTATAAGACTGGCCGGCTCCAGCAGTCTATAGAAGAAGCGTCCCATGGATGTAAGTTCCAACTGATACAAGTTCCTACCAACAACCTCTGGCCCCAGATGTTGTTATAAGAGAGGGACCTCTCTCTTGCTCGCAGTCACCCAGAACTTGTCTGACTGACACAAGTTCCTACCAACAACCTCGGATCGCAGATGTTCTAATAACAGAGAGGGGGGCCTCTCTCTTGCACGCGATCACGGAAGACCTGGATGAGCATACCTCAGAACTTGTCTGACCAACACAAGTTCCTCCCAACACCCTCTGACCGGAGATGTTCTAATAAGAGAGAGAGAGAGAGGGGGGGGGGGGGGGGCTATCTCGAAGTCCTGGACGAGTACACCTCAGAACTTGTCTGACTGCCACAAGTTCCTACCAACAACCTCTGACCGCAGATGTTGTAATAAGAGAGAGGGGGGGGGGGGGGGGGGGCTACCACGAAGTCCTGGACGAGCACACCTCAGAACTTGTCTGACTGCCACAAGTTCCTACCAACATCTGTCCCCAGATGATGCTGTAAGAGAGAGCGGCCTCTCTCTAGCACGCGGTCCTGGATGACCTGGACGAGCGTACCTCAGACCTTGCAGGTCTTCTCCTTCCATCGTCACTGGGAGAGCATAATTGCATATCATATTGTTCGCTCCACCCTATATGATCTCTCTTTTTCTAGCCCGGATTGTATACACCTGGCGTCACAGTTCTCAGGGTCTGAGTAACTACTTCACCGTTCGAGCTAACTAGCGACATTGGACATGCACGGTCGTCTGCTTTTCGAACATAGAGGAAGCTATAAGACTGGCCGGCTCCAGCAGTCTATAGAAGAAGCGTCCCATGGATGTAAGTTCCAACTGATACAAGTTCCTACCAACAACCTCTGGCCCCAGATGTTGTTATAAGAGAGGGACCTCTCTCTTGCTCGCAGTCACCCAGAACTTGTCTGACTGACACAAGTTCCTACCAACAACCTCGGATCGCAGATGTTCTAATAAGAGAGAGGGGGGGCCTCTCTCTTGCACGCGATCACGGAAGACCTGGATGAGCATACCTCAGAACTTGTCTGACCGACACAAGTTCCTCCCAACACCCTCTGACCGGAGATGTTCTAATAAGAGAGAGAGAGGGGGGGGGGGGGGGCTATCTCGAAGTCCTGGACGAGTACACCTCAGAACTTGTCTGACTGCCACAAGTTCCTACCAACAACCTCTGACCGCAGATGTTGTAATAAGAGAGAGGGGGGGGGGGGGAGGGGGGGGGGGGGGGGGGGGGGGGCGAGGGGGGGGGGGGGCTACCACGAAGTCCTGGACGAGCACACCTCAGAACTTGTCTGACTGCCACAAGTTCCTACCAACAACCTCTGACGCTGTCATAAGAGAGAGAGGCCTCTCTCTTGCTCGCGATCACGGAAGACCTGGACGAGCATTCCTCAGAACTTGTCTACTTCCTCCTTCCCGTGCTTCCTCCTTCCCGTCGTCGCAGGGTGAGCATGTTCGTATGTTTATAGTGCTCGCTACACCCTTATTCCTCTTCATGACCGCTACGGACATACCCGGCATCACACACCACTAGTCGACGTGATAGATCTGCCGGTCGAGCTAGCTGGCGAAAGGGCATCAATCCTACTAAGGTTCTAGGCCTTGTCTAATACCTGAGCACTTTTGCCGCTAGCTCTTGATTGATTTGCGACGACGACAGCCCACTCCTTGACGTTGTCACAAAGCCACGTCATGTTCTTGTTCCTCTGTAAATAGAAACTAAAAAACTATAGTGACCTTTTGACGAGAGTACCACCGTGTCCCCTCGCCGCGATAGGACCGATAAGTGTCCACTCGCCTAACACAAACCATGATGCCCTTCATTCAGATTATCAAATTTGATACATGGAGTAGAATTAGTGGTAGTACATCAAGTAAACTCATTACAACGACCAAGTAAATAAAGGAAAGGTTTCCTCTATTTCCCATACTATTAGATAAAAATAATTACCTAAAACTAATTTATGTCATTGTACCACCACCAAATCTACATATAATATAAGATAACATTAAATATAATCAATGAAATAAATATACCCAAAAGAAAAACTCTTTCAAAAATAAAATAAAAATTTTTGAAAAAATTTTCCTAATATGAGAGCCCAAGTTCCCAAAGGGAACGATGAGCCCAAAAAAGCTTAAGTGTCGGCAAAATTATAAAAACTGTGTAAAATTAACTACCACACTATCAGAATATTTAATGTTACTTACAACTGTTGTTCCAAAACAAAAATAGGAAACTACCTAGAGTAAAGTAATGTAAACAAAACACCTGAATCAAGACCCCATGCAACACGGGCCGAAGTCAGTAACAGAAACAAGAGGCCCCAAGGGGCCTTAATCGCTCACCAGCCAAAGTGGTTCAAAGAAGTGTTTGGGGTCACATTCAGTTTGACATTGTTCATCAACACTACAAAGGAATGAAGCCATGCAAAGGCAAATTTTATGGAAATGGGATCTGAACAAACCTGTACCTAACATGCTCCCCCTGCCCCCCCCCCCCCCCAACCCTGCCCATAGAGAGCCCAAATAATAAGCCAGGGACTCAAACTGAACAAACTTGAATCTGATCCCTCTTGAGATGTATATACCAAATATGAAAGAACTCTGACTAGTGGGTCTGAACAAGGAGGTTTTTAAAGAAATGACTTCACATTGCATTAAGTTAAACTTTGGGTTCAAATAGGGAGCCAAAATATTAACCCAGGGACCCGATTTGAACAAACTTGAATCTAACCCACCTAGAGATGTTGTATACCAAATATGAAAGGATTCTGATTGGTAGATCTGAAGAAGACTTTTAAAAGAAATTTCCTCATATAGCACTAAGTTAAAATTCGGGCTCCCATAGGAAGCCAAATATCAACCCACAGACCAGATTTGAACAAACTTGAATCGGACCCTCCTAGAAATGTTGTATACCAAATATGAAAACATTCTGACTTCAGGGTCTAAAGGAGAGGATTTTAAAAAAAAATTCCTCATATTGCACTAAGTTGATATTTGGGTTCCCATAGGGAGCCCAAAAATTTACCCAGGTAAGCAATTTGACAAACCTGAAACTGATCCACCTCAAGATGTTGTATACCAAATATGAATGCATTCTGATTGGTGGATCTGAAGAAGAAAATTTTTAAAGAAATTTTCTCATATTTCACTAAGTTAAAATTCAGGCTCTCAAAGGGAGCCCAAATATAAACCCAGGGACTCGATTTGAACAAACTTGATTCTGACCCCCCTATAGATGTTGTATATCAAACATGAAAGGATTCTGATTGGTGGAGCTGAAGAAGAAGATTTTTAAAGAAATTTCCTCAAATTGTACTAAGTTAAACTTTGGGCTTCAATAGAGGGCCCAAATACTAACTCAGGGACCTGATTTGTACAAACTTGAATCTGAGCCCCGTATAGATGTTGTATACCAAATATGAAAGCATTCTGACTGGTGGATCTGAAGAAGAAGATTTTTAAAGAAATTTCCTCATATTTCACTAAGTTAAAATTCGGGCTCCTACAGGAAGCCCAATTATTAACTCAGGGACACGATTTGAACAAACTTGAATCTGACCCCAATAGAGATGTTATATAACAAATATCAAAAGATTCTAAATGACGGTTCTGGAGAAGAATATTTTTTTAATTTTAAAAAAAAATTTATGGGTGCTATCAGAGTAATGCCCCTTGTGGTGTCCCCTGAGGACGCGGAAAGTTTATTTGTACAAACTTGAATTGACATATGATAAGGAACATGCACACCAAATTTGGTTCAATTTGGTTCAGTAGTTTGGGAGGAGAAGTCAATAAGGTAAAGTTCACGACGGATGACGGACGCCGACGGACGACCACAGATGGCAAGTGATAAGTTAAGCTCCCTTCGGTGAGCTAACAAGACTATCCGATGTAAAGCAAGATCTTCCTCAGAAGAAATGAAAGTGTCAATGACACTGTAGCTCAACTTGTCAAGACAAAGACATGTACATGTATAGTATGTGACACAGCAATGACAAACATCTAGGTAATGACCTGATAACAAAGGTACATATAAAGTATTGTAACGGTCTGTACATAAATACTGACCGTTGCCTGTAACAAATGTATAGGTAAAGTATTGTAAAGGTGGGCGACAGTCAGATGCTAAACTAGAAAAGAAATCTTTGAGTCCCAGAGTGGGTCTGACTGAACCCCAAAATATTTCTTCTCATAGCACAGTGATAACAAAGGCACCCCAAAAACACACTCGTTCCTGTCCCAAGGTGAAAACAAAGGTACCCAAGAAGTTTTGTGAAGATCAGTTTATAAATACAAGCTGTATAGAACTTGTGACAAAAAACTGATTGGGCCTAATTTTGGTACAAAATGGCCACTGGCAGCCATCTTGAATTTTGGACCATACCCAGAAACACTCATTCTCGTCCCAAGGTGATAACAAAGGTACCCCAAGAAGTTTTGTGAAGATCGGTTCATAAATACAGCCTCTACCCTGAGCCGTATTGACATGTGTGCTTACATTGTGTAAGTAGCACTGAATAAATCAAAGTTCATCTAATTTGCATAATTTCTGCACAAAAAAAACCCCTTACAATATGTGATGTATTCCATGTTACTAACCGTTCATACAAAAATTTATTCAAATCAGAACTTTCATACAGAAGTTCTGTACAAAAGACTGATTGCACTAATTTTGGTACAAAATGGCTGCTGGTGGGCATCTTGAATTTTGGACCACACCCAAAAACACTCGCGCTCATCCCACGGTGATAACAAAGGTACCCAAGAAGTTTCGTAAAGATTGGTTCATAAATATGGCCTCTAGTCTGAGCTGTATAGAAGTTGTGTACAAAAAACTGGTTAGACCTCATTTCGGTACAAAATGGCCACTGGCAGTCATCTTGAATTTAAACCGCACCCAGAAACACTCGTTCTCGTCCCAAGGTAATAACAAAGGTACCCAAGACATTTCGTGAAGATCAGTTCATAAATTCAGACTCTAGTCCGAGCCGTATTGACATGTGTACTTACTGTGTGTAAGTCGCACTGAAAAAATCAAAGTTCATCTAATTTGCATAATTTCTGCACGAGAAAAAAACCCGAATTATATGTGATGTATCTCATGGTACTAACATTCACACAAAAAATTATTCAAATCAGCGCTTTCATATGAAAGTTCTGTGCAAAAATCTGATTGCACCTAATTTTGTACAAAATGGCTGCCATCGGCCATCTTGAATTTTGGACCGGACCCAAAAACACTCGTTCTCGTCCCACGGTGATACCAAAGGTACCCAAGAAGTTTCGTAAAGATCGGTTCATAAATACGGCTTCTAGCCCGAGCCGTATTGGCATTTGCACTTACAGTGCTGAAAGTAACACCAAAAACCATCAAAATTAGTCTAATTTGCACAATTTACGCACGAGAAAAAAACCTGTATTATATGTGATGTATCCCATGGTACTAAACATTCATACAAAAAATTATTCAAATCAGAGCTTTCATATGGAAGTTCTGTACAAAAAACAGATTTCTGCATCATCGGTACAAAATGGCGGCTGGCAGCCATCTTGAATTTTGGACCGCACCCAAAAACACTCGTTCTCACAGTCATAACAAAGGTACCCAAAAACTTTCGTAAAGATCGGTTCATAAATACGGCCTCTAGCCCGAGCCATATCCAATTGTTGACGTACGGACAGACGGACAGACAGCCAGACGGACAGACGGCCAGACGGACGACAGGCCATGACAAAAGCTCAAATTTGGCTTCGCCAAAGTTGAGCTAAAAACGATACATTGGATTAAGATACATGACCAAAACGCCCGAACTCCTTAAGGATGAGGACGTAACCCTGGGGATGTACAGAATAAATTCTGCATAAAACGTAAAACTCCCAATAAATTTTATAATTTTTTTTTATTAAAATAAGCCAAAAAGCTTGGGAGCTTAACTGGGGAGGATCAAGGGAAGGCAGGGAAGGAATACTAAATAAACAGTGGATAGATCATAATCAATCAGTGATAACATCAGGCTCATGTCCCGAAATTAGGGAACATGAACTAATTTTAATAAATATTATAAAATTACAGCCCTGAACGTTTCAAACCACCGTTGCTTCCTTCCTTCATCCAGTTCTGTCCTTGGATTCACCAATTTAACCATTGATTTGTGTCTGGCATCATTAGTAATTGAGATTTAAAAGCACAAATATCAGTTTGTTGTTATCTGACAAGGGCCAAGCAAAGAATGATTTTATTGGCGTCAGTTTCGGTGACTTCCTGGCATCTGTCCATGCACAGAGGGTAAAATGTATGGAGGGCCAGTTAAGACTTCTAATTTTCTGTTTTGCATGCAGATTTTGGGGATTGGGGGGCAAAATTTGTGTTTGGCCCTAGATATTTTGGGGTTAGCACCAGCTAAGTCTGGGTCATTGGTTACAGTATAAAAATATAGAAATTTTGGGCGGGGGCCAAAAATCTTACCTCTCCCATTACAAAGCCAAATATTGCTTCACGAACTTTGTTTGAACAAACTTGATTCTATACCTCAAAAGGAAGCTCCGTAGCAAATACCAAGTCTTTGTACACACTGGTTCTTGAGAAAAAGATTTTTAAAATATTTTGGTGCATTTTCCCCCACTCCCTCCCTATGGGGCTGGGCATGTTAAACTGAACAAAAATGCAATGCCCCTTTGGGACCATCACTCACACAAACTTTCACTTGAATTGGCCCAGTGGCTTTGGAGGAGAAGATCAAAACATGGTGTTGACGGACGACGGATGGATGCACGACAGACAACGAACGATGGATGGAGAGCGATGAAATTAGCTCAGCTTGACTTTGTCAAGATGAGCTAAAAATTAAATGGTATCTGATATCTCAACCAAGTTAATAAAATTGATAAATTTGTCCCTTGAGAGCAACAAGGCTTTGCAATGCTTTAGCACTCAAGGGACAAAATACACCACCACCCATGCTGTTCTGTATATATAACGAGGCCTAAAACATAGAACAAATGAAGAACTTTTGATGGCAAAGAAATAATTACAAAAATAAAAAATAAAATGAAATACCACCCACCCACACTCAATTTTACAAAAATTGGCCCGGAAAAGAAGATTTACTTTGTGAGACCTAATTATTAATAAATTACCACAACAACAGGTAACCCAGCTTTACTGACTGCACCATGTCTAAACTACATTTTCTGAAATTCATGCTTACTTTTAATTGTCTGGACATCTCAATAACTAACTAGCTTTTCTCTGTTCAAAAAATATATAATAATTCTGCTTCATTTCTGGTCAATGCAGTTCATGTTTAATGTCTATTTCACTTAAATACCAAAGTACTTTTATTCAGACCTCCATTGAAAACCTTGTCTTGTGCACACGAAATGACAGAATTCAAGATTCCTCTAGCTTGACAGTATAATCTGATTTTAACCTATGTTGACCAGTAACATCAGTGCATGCACACAAGCCCATTTCTTTTAATTTTTTATATATTGATGGCAGCTGCCCATAAACAGGTTGAAATTCAAGTAACACTGGATGGAGATGGATGATATCAGTGGTTGGACCAGAAAACAAATTTTTCATTTCAACCCTTTTCACTGTTAAAAATGGTCTTTTTCCACTCTTCAATACAGCATTTCCTCCAATCATTCCTGTTTGTCAGTAGATCATTAAGACCTTTTCCCAACCCAAATAAAAGGCAGCATTTGCAACTATATTTCCTGAATAACTAAAAACTTTCGTTCTTTGCCTCAAAAACATAGCTTATGAGACATCATTGGAATGAGCTCATTCAGCTCATTTTAATGATGGATCACAAGTTATGTTTTCTGGGACAAAACTAATACAATTTGAATAGCATTTTTTGTGAAGCTATTCTTTAGTCTAACTGCATAATCAAATATTACTGCAACTGAATAAGGCAGCATTTCAAAATCTAGAAGCACATCTGATGTTAGAATTTAAGATAGTACTGAACATAAAAAAGACTTTCAAATTATTTACTGCATTAAAATATAAATATAATTAATTATATCCGCCTTTTGTTAATTAATTCAGATAAAAGATACACAAAACCTACCTGAATGTTTGTCATTTTGCCAAATTTTCCAAAATGTTCATTTAATTTGGCAATGTTGTTCATGTCCTTGGGAACTTTTCGTACCTCTAAAGTTGAATTATTCATATAATTATTCCTCTTGCCCCCTGTAAAGTACAAACATGCAATATCATGGATAGAATTACAAAAAAAAACAAGATCAGTCTGGCAGAACTTTAGAGCGGAAACCAATTTCAAGTGTATTTAACATTGGAGGTCACTGTGACCTTGACCTTTGGCACATCATGGTCAAAATAAACAGGCTTCCTCCACTCATCAAACCTAACCCACATATGAAGTTTGGTGAAGATCCAGTTGGTAGAACTTTAGTTATGGAGCGGAAACCAATTTCAAGTGTATTTAACATTGGCGGTCATTGTGACCTTGACCTTTGGCACACCATGATCAAAATAAATAGGCTTCTTCCACTCATCATACCCAACCCACATATGAAGTTTGGTAAAGATCCAGTTGGTAGAACTTTAGTTATAGAGCGGAAACCAATTTCATGTGTATTTAACATTGAAGGTCACTGTGACCTTGACCTTTGGCACATCATGGTCAAAATAAATATACTTCTTCCACTCGTCATACCAAACCCACATATGAAGTTTGGTAAAGATTTGGTTGGTAGAACTTTAGTTAATTGACGGAATGAGAAAAGTTAATGGACGGACGACAATGGACACCAGACATGGGGATAACATAATGCCCCTCCTCAAAGGGGCCAGGGAAATAAAAATGGCAACTTGGAAACTTGGAAAAGTTTGCTTTACAAAGAGAGAATGGGTTTCCAAAAAGTATTGACAGATTTAATCGCGATTCAGATGTTTAGCAAATTATTGATTTGCACATTTGAAAATACCCACTGGACCTCAACTGATACTGAAAGCATTTGTTTTCAAAGCTCAAAATCATATTATATTAAAGATGAATTAACATGCAAAACTAATTAACTGCTTGGGGACTAGAAACTACTATCATGACTCTTCTGAATTTAAAGGGCTAAAATCTTTACCAAGTATGCTTTAATCCTTTACCCAACGCAGACGATATCAGAATTTATTATTTTAAATATCATTTTTTTTTAATTTTTCAAAAAATTTAAACAAAGCCATATCATGTGACTCCTCATTGCAACTAGCTCATTCCAAAGAGGGGTTGCATGATATGGTTTTGTTGAAATTGTTTGAAAAATAGTATTTTTTCAGCTGCTGAATTTGCCTATTATGCGGGCGGATGTGGCAGATTCATTGGGTCAAGGGTTAACTTGCTGTTTATCCAGCTGAGCCAAAAAAAAGAAATGTCCATAAGAAATTGTGACAGCATTATTTTTAGGAACACAATCTGGTTGCACTAAGGCTCTCATTGCTGGTGGCATGGTATTGATGAAAAAAACCCACTTGTGTTAGAAATAATTTAGTTAAAAAATAGAGCTCAATTATCAAAAATTTTAAGTACAACAGATAAAATATGGCACAATTTCGAACACAACTTTTAAATAAAATTGTGAGAACTCCTTGCATGCTGCTGGCAGATATTTCTGTCCACGGCATAATTTCTTTTACCACTGAAATAAGTATCATTTTGGCACATCTAATGAAATTTTATCCATGTAAATTGCATGAATTTTTTCACCAATGATTTCTTGAGTTAAATTTAGATGAATTTTTCATCAAATCTAGTCATGGCTGCTTCACAGCATGCCATGGGTAATCAGACAAGAGGCCCCAGAGGGCCTGAGGGCGCTCACCTGACATGGTAGTCTAAATATCAAACCAGGGACTTGACTTGAATAAGCTGCATATGCCCCTCCTAAGAAAAGCATATACCAACTAGATGAAGCAATTGTGCCCACACAATACACAGGATTTTCCTTCTATTTTCAGTTCCTGCACTTTTACGTCCCAAAATTGAGATAAGCACATAAAAAACAGATTTTTTTTCCAAACAAAATACTTTCAGCCTAAATTTTTTTCTTCTTCTTAAAACGCATAAAAAACGCTAAAACTAATTTCAGGATTTTTGTCCAAACCCGGACCCCAAATTTTCAGGGGAAAATTTTTTTTTTGTCTTAAAATTGACCAAAACGCAGAAAAAACAAAAAAAAATTTTTTAAGATTTTGGTCCAAAATTTTCTAAGTCCCACCCAGACCTCAAATTTTCAGGGGAAAAAAAAAAAAAAATTTCTCCTAGAATTGACAGAAATGCATAAAAAACAAAAAAAATTTTTTTAGGATTTTGGTCCAAAATTTTCCAAGTCCCACCCGGACCCCAAATTTTCAGGGAAAAAAAAAAAAAAAAAAAATTTTTTGTCTTAAAATTGACCAAAACGCATAAAAAAACAAGAAAAATTACCCCAAATTTTCAGGGAAATTTTTTTTTTTTTTTGTCTTAAAACTGACAGAAAGGCAACAAAAAATTTTTTTTCGGATTTTGGTCCAATATTTTCTAAGTCCGCAACGGGACTCCAAATTTTCAGCCTAAATATGAACCCAGGGATTTGGCTTCAACAAACTTGAATCTCCCCCCCCCCCCCCCCCCCAAGGATGCTGCATACCAAATATCAAAAGATTCTTATTGGTACATCTGAAGAAGAAGATTTTTAAAAAATACTCCTCATACTGCACTAATTTAAACATTTGGGCTCCCATAGACAGCCCAAATATCAACCCAGGCAATTGATATCAATAAACATGTGAAACAATCTTCCAAACATGTTATATGTGAAATTTGAAAGCTTTTGGAGCAGTGGTTTCGGAGAAAAGTAGTCTTATGTTTTTCCCATTACCCACAGTGTTAAAAAATGCTAACTCAGCACTTTTTCAAAGTCCCCAAAAAGTACCCCATGATAAAACCGATGGCAATTTTTTTTTTACCATTCCATTCTGTTGGTCCTAAGGAAGCTTCACAACAAATAAGAATTCTCAGTGCCGTGTAGTTTTGGAGATATGGGCGTTTTCATTTTTTTCTATTTTTAGCTCCTGTGGTTCCCACGGGGCTACGGGGAAAAAAATTCTGCATAAATTAGGTACTTATGACCCAATAAGCACTCACGTAAAATTTGGTTCAAATCGGCCTCGCGGTTTGGAAAATAGAAATTTGGGGCGGGGCCAAAATTTTTGCCCCTCCTTTAACATCGTCAAATATAGCCCCTCCAACTTCTCTTGAACAAACTTGAGTCTAAACCTCAAAAGGAAGCTGCATACCAAATATCAAGTCTCTGCTATTGCTGGTTCTTGAGAAGAAGATTTTTTAAGAATTGAAGCATTTTTGCCCAATCCCTCTGCTCAATGTGAGCCGAAACCTAATTTGACAAAAAATCAAAATGCCCTTATATAACCCCTACTCACATGAAATTTCATTAATATGCGGCCAGTGGTTTGGGAGAAAAAGGCGCAAACACCACCTTCACGCCGGACGACGGATGAAAAGTGATCAGAATAGCTCACCCTGACTTTCAGTCAGGTGAGCTAAAAACAGGCTGTCAAAATCTACATAGTATTTGATCTAAAGAAAAGTCTCTTTTTCTCTGAAATTAAGTATAAGTACAAAATATAAATAATGATGGTAGAAGTACAAAATATAAATGCTGACCTTAAATCAAAATGAAATGCTTGAAAAGCTTCACTGCAAAAATATAAATAGCAGATCACCTTAACACAAACTCTCACAACATTGGACTTTGAAATTTTTCAAAGTCCAAGAAACATTAAAAGTTGTGAAAAAAAATATAAAAATATTCTTAAATTTTGTAGTAACGAGGTGTTAGTTGCCTCTGAAGGTCATAAGAAGATAAATAAACACCAAATAACCTTGTTACAAAAATTATAAATTTGAAGTAATTTGTACATTTTTTATACTTACCAATGGCCCAGACTAGCTGGTGCTAACTCAAAAATTCATCCAGGGCCAAACAAAAATTTTGCCCCCATAATCCCCCAAATTTGCAAGCAAAACCGAAAAATTGATGTCCTATTTGGTCCTCCATACTTTTCAGATCTGCGCATGCGCAGTATCCAGGAAGACACCGAAATTGGCGTCACCCATCATTCTTTCTATAAGTGCCTGTTTAATGTTGAAAACAGCAGGGAGGTATGAGTGCCCACTCAGTTTAGGGGGGAGTGGGGGGGGGGGGGGGCATACCCATCTGGGGCCATTGGTAAGTTTAACAAATATACAAATTACTTAAAATTTATAATATTTTTATATAACAACCAATGGCCCAGACTAGATGAATCGTAAAAAGGCTGGAGGGCCTACGACATAAAGGAAAATCCAATCTCTCAATCACTTCAGTAAAGGATATCTCCTACAGGAGAATAGGAGAATACAGGAATTATATTTGCCTTTCTCCTTTATGGGAACAAATAAAGACATAACACCAACAATGTAATTGAGTATTACATCTGATATATAAATGCGAATGTCTGTATCTGTCTCTCTATCTTTGTTCTGGGTGAACTCCTCCGTTTCTCCACCGATCGATCTCAACTTTTGTACACGGGGGTAATTCATCCCTGCGAGTAACATGGGATGGGTGCCGTGCCCATGTGGGGTGACCTTGACCTTGAATTGATGACCCTGACCTTTTATTTTAATAACGGCTGGGCCGATCGGGCTAAAATTTCATATGTGAGGGTATATTGACCCATCGATCATTTTGCCTTTATCGGGGTGTCCGTGCAGTGTGACCTTGACCTTCAAACTGGTGACCTTTATATATTCCACCGTTTCTCGACCGATCTGATATAACCATCTTCTCCCGTGCAACGCCGGGTATTCACCCACTACTAATATATAATTTTCCATTTAATGCCAGCATAACCCGTTATGCTAATTTGGTGAAGGAAAACCAATAAATAAAGATAGTCCAGAGAATGAGACTCTTTATACTCATTAAAAGTGTCCGAGGATTGTATATTAATGCCCGTTTGACACGTGACATATACAAGTGCTTTACAGTGAGCTACACTTTAAAAACAGTGCATAAATGAGACATAGTTATTGCTTCACACCAAGCTACACATTAAAACCATCCTAGCACCGACTCGGGACTACTGACACCGTAGGTCTTCCCTTGCTTTTCACTATAAAGCCAGATGATCATAAGGGAAAAAAACGCCCCTCCCCCTTCCCCTTGTTCTGAGGTACGTCCTCAGAATGAAGAGGGCAGCAGATCAGCGTGACTGCTGGAACGAGTTGCCTAAATAACTATAGATTAAGTATTAAAAGACGACATTCTGAGCAACAGAATGAGGACCCAAAGATCTAAGGTCACCGGAGATAGACTCTAAATTTTTCACGTAAAACTTGGTAAATGTAGAGGGCTGTATCCAGTATGCAGCCTTCATGAGGTCAGTAATGGCTATACTGTTAGAATAAGCCCAAGAAGTGGACAGCGCTCTAACTTCATGTGCTTATATCTTATTAACAGAACGTTGATCCGAAGATAGATTTTCATAGGCAATACATATTACCAACTGAATCCATCTAGCTACTGAATGAACTGAAATATCTTTCCTGTTAGGAATCAATGAAAGAAACATTTTATTCCTGCCCTAATAAAATCTGATCGACGTTTATATATGCACATAGCTCTGACTGGACACAGCGAAGGTCTACAGTTGTCCTAGGAAGGCAGAGCCTTAATGATAATAGGCTCAGGTCATTTGTCTGGAATCTAATTCTTATCCAGAAATCCCACATCCGTAGTCAGGGTAAAGGTATTACCCACACTACGGTAGTGAGATTCATCAACCGATAAAGCATGAAGTTCACGAATTCTTCTAGCAGATGCAAAGGCTAAGAGAAATGCTGTTTAATATGTAAAGAATCTGAACTCTATAACGTCCACTGGCTCAAATGGAGTTTCTTGAAGCTTCAACAGGACCGAAGCCAAATTCCATTTAGGAATTAATCTGAGGGTTCTAGGTCTATTAATAGAGACATTTCTAACCAGCTTGGACAATGAAGCATTTGATCCGATAGCCAAGGTATGATGAGCGTAAGTGTCTGATAACATAGACCTATAGCCCTTAATAGCGACGGGCTGCAGTTTGAGATCGTCAAACAAGTAGACCAGGAAATTGGCAATATTTGGTATGGAAGTATCATAAACATCTATCAACTGATCCTGACACCAACGGAAGAAAACCCTCCACTTCGCTGCATAATTCAATGAAGAGGAGGACCTTCTGCAGTTAGAAATTGCGTCCACTGCTCGTCCTGTAAATTGTTTTCCATGCAAGAAGGACCGCACAACGGAAATACGTGACTGTTCAGGTGTGTCGCAAACAGATCTATCATGGGGCAATCCCACTGGTAGCAAATCTGCCTGAATACTCGCTTGTTGAGAGTGCACTCCGATGGCAACAGGCGACCTTTCCGAAAGAGCGAGTCTGCTAGTACGTTCACACGACCCGGTATATGACGGACAGAAAGCTGAACATGATGATTCATGACGAAAAGAAGAATCTTCTCCGTTAGTTCGCATAACGGAATCGAATGAGTGCCGCCCTGGTTCCTGATGCACGCTACTACTGTTGAGTTATCAGACCATGAACGTCTGCTATTATGTGAATCCAATGTTGTAGCGCTAGCCATACTGACATCATCTCTTTGATGTTTATATGTTTCTCTTGGAACCGTGGGCCGCAAAGACCGTGACACTTCAAGCCAGCATCTGTAATAATCGTGAAAGCCAGATCCGGCAGTTGCAGCAGAACTCCCTGAGTTAACCACTGAATGTCTGCCCAAATCTGAACCCTTCGTTTTATCAGGTCCATTAAAACAATACTGGTTTTGAGTGAATGCATCTTCACACTCCAGTTCTGAGTAAATGCGGAATAAGATCCGCAGCTGCTCCGCCCAGCCCCAACAGTTGTATGAATTCCGAGTGTAGACAAAAGCGAGCATAATAACTGACTAATTTCGTTCTCTCTAGGTAACGGCAGACGAACCAGATTGTTGTGAGTCTTGAAGCTCATTCACAAGTGAATGAACGATATGGGCAGTGCTAGATGCGACTTTTCCTCATTGAAACCTAGACGTCGGAGTAATAGAAGCAGACTCTGAACATTGTTCTGAAGAATAATTCTGTTGCCGTATCTCTGTAGAATGTCATCCAAGTAAGACGACGTTATCACACACGAATGAGCTCGGAAGTGTAACATTACCGAGTTCATTATTCAAGTGAATGCCCAGGGAGCCAGGTTCAGACCAAAGCACATTGCTCTGAACTGATAAACCTTCCCTTGCACGGCGAACCGGAGGTACTTTCTGAATGCCGGATGTACCAGGACATGAAAGTATGTATCCTTTAGATCTATGCTTGCCGCATAGTCGTTCACTCGAATGCTTGCCCTTCCCGACAGAATGGTCTCCATATAGAACTTTGGAGCCACGATAAGCTTGTTTATCCAGCTCAAGTCTATTACCGGTCGGAACAAGCCGTCTGGCTTCGGTACAAGGAACAGGTGATTGTAAAACCCTTGAGAATTCTGATTCTCGACGACCTCTATTGATTCCTTTGATAAGAGAGCCTGTACCTCCGCTAGGAGAGACTCTCTTTCGCAAGGATCTGACCGAAGATTTGTCCAGCGTGGACATCTTGTTGAGTGGGGGTTTTGCTCGGAATGATAGCCGTAGGCCATCCAAGACTACGCTTCTCACCCACTGATCTTCCTTTACTGTAATCCAGTTTTTCGCGAAGCTTGATAACCTTCCACCAACTGGCAAGCAATGGCAGTTCTGACCATCACCTGTATGACCTGTAAGGCTTACAGGAGGAGAAACCACGTCCTCCCCGAGAAGAACCTCGTCCCGTCGGCCTAGGGGCATCTGACTGATAGTCCCGATCAGACCTCCACCCCTCTCCCAAGTCACTATACTGACGACCACCAGAGTAATTATAAGAGGGTTTCTTGTACCCTCGTGAGGAGTTTCCTTTTGACAAGTTTTGTCTGCAATGCCCTCCTTTACTCTTGTCTGCTGAAGTGGGTCGTTGAGACGCCAACTTCAAAAGCAGAGCACTTGACGCCTTCTCAGTTGCCTGATCATAAACTAATGAAAGCTTGTCGTTGAAAATAGTATGTTCGGAGACCGGAGCGACTCGGAGCGAGCTTTTCACCTTGTCATCTATCAGTGATGACTACGCAAGGGCAGCATCACGTCTGATTAACTCCAAATTAGCCACTGTTAGGGCGGAGTTATATGTGGTATACATAATTGCCCTGGAAAGAACTCTAAGAGAGGTATGAAAGTCCCCAAATTCCTTTCAGTTGAGACATTGAGCCATAGCTCTAGTAAGGTGATCTGCATAAGACATAGCATCCAAATTCACTCTACTTGAAGAAAATGCCATCTCAATTGTGTCTGAGCGAATTGTGAATGATGCAGGTAACGACGATTCCTCTAGATCCTTGGCCTGCTCATCCAAAAGCAGAGGAACTCTCTGAACATCTTCCCCATTCCCCAACCATTTTAAATGAACATGGTCCAACAAACAGTATGTTTATGGAAGGTGAAGTTAAGAAACTAAGAAACCGCCTTTCTTCCTCGCACTCGAGAGGTTAAATACGGCATATATGGCCGAAGACCTGTGACACCTGCCTAGACTAAACCGGAAAAGAAAGGACTTCCTCCTTTGTCCGGATAAAGTCTGCATCCAACGACGCCAGCAGTTTCTTCCTTGTTGTCGCAGCATTCTGATTCAGTGGAACAAAATCAGGGTAGTACTGATGGATGAAATCCATCGCAACCATGTGCTGCTCTGAAAGGGAAGGGTAAATCGCCTATAAACAAATTGGCATGGGGGAGTGGGGGGGGGGGGGGGGGGGGGGGCGGGTCATATTGAAGAATAATTCGATCGGCGTTTCTCTGAAGAATGCCATCCAAGTAAGCCGATGTTATCACTGCTGAATGAGCTCGGAAGTATGACATTACCAAGTTCATCCAAGGAGCCAGGTTCAGACCAAAGCACATCGCTCTGAACTGATAAACCTCTCCTTGCACAGCAAACTGTAGGTACTTTCTGAATGCCAGATGTACCAGGACATGAAAGTACGCCTAGTGGCCTAGGGGCATTTGACTTATAGTTGTGATCAGACTTGCGCCCCTTTCCCCGAGTCGCTATATTGATGACCTCTGGAGTAACTGTAAGAGAGTTTTTTAGATCCTCACTAGGAGCTCCCTTTCGATGATTGGGAACTGGAACGACCTCGCCTACTGTGACCAGCTGATGCATGTTGTTAAGATGCTGACCTTAGTAGCAGGGCGCTGGAAGCTTTTTTTGGTAGCTTGTTCAAAGACTAAGGAAAGCTTTCATTAAACAGTGTGTGTCCGGAGACCAGAGCGACTCGGAGAGCTTTTCACCCTGTCATTGATAATTGATGACGACGCAAGGGCTACATCACGTCTAAACAAATCCAAATTTTCCACTGAAAGGGCTGAGTGGTATGTGGCATACATGACTGACTGCCCTGGAAAGAACTCTTAGCGAGGAACTAACATCCTCAAATTCCTTTCCATTTAGACGCTGTGCCAGAGCCCTGGTGATATGATTTGCCTTGGACATAGCGTCCAAAAAGGCTCTATTAGATGAAATAGAAGATTCCATCACATCCGAGCGTAAAGAGAATGATGTAGGCAAGGATATATCCAAATCTGCAGCCTGCTCATCCAGATGCAGAGGAGCTCTCTGAACATCTTCTCCAACTGTTTTAAAATAACGTGCAGATTGAAGATGCAGATAAGAAACCGTCTTTCTTTTTTTAACTTGCTAGGTTGAATATGGCGCCGTTAATGTGGCCGAAGGCCTCCAACACTTGCCAAAATAGTCCCGGGAAGGAAAGAACATCATCTTTCCTTCACATGACATCTCGGTCTAGAGACGACAATGGTTTCTGTCGAGCAGACGTAGCTTGCTGATCAGATGGAACAAGGATAATATTGATGAATGAAATTCATCACTACCATATGTTGTTCCGAAAGGTAAGGGTAATCCTCCTCCTTCTCCCTTTCACCATCCAACTGATTCAGCTGAGAATTTTGGTCAACAGCATCTGAATGTACAGATGACCGGATAGACCTAGCACCGTCCGACAGCTCACCACCAGAGTCTGTGGAAGGCTGTGCTTGCACATGCTGGGAAGCTGCGATCAGCTGTGCAATCTGTGACAGCAAGTGCGTTACAGAGGCTTGAGCAGGAGCAATCTTCTGTTTTTTCACTGCTTGCTGCTCCTGGGATGGAGATCCGGACATAGATCTCTTCTCCGAACGTCCCAATGAATGAAGCCTCGGATCACTAGCTACCAGATGGGCCGACTTCACAGGGGAAGATTGGGAACATCTTCGCGCGGCTGCCTGGATATACGAAGTCGGGTAGCTAGTTGGCGGTCGTGTGTGATTATCTGAACCTGAGGAAGAAGCTGTTAACTGTAGCAGACCCGGCTGCAGTTAAGACGGACCATCCCGAGTGGCGATTATGGACGTTAGCTCCGACTCAGTCAAGTTTCTCAAAACAACATTTGGTCCCAAATGTAGTTGGGTTAGAGAAGGCTCTTCCGCTCGTGGTCTATCAGACCTTGCCAAGCTTCCCGAAGAGAAACTTGTAGGCTGCTTTCTTTTTGCCGTCGTCATTGGGTGAGCTTTAGTTTTTGAGGTGCTCTCTCTACCAAATTCTACACTTCCCTCGACCGCAACGGACTTACTCAGTGTCCCGGCCCCCACTAACAGGTAACTGCTTCACCGGTTGAGCTCGCTGCTTGCAAAGGATTAAGAGCACTAACTAGATGCCTTATCCCTTGCTTAATATTCATGAGCACCTTTGCAGCTAGCTCTGTTTGCTCATCAGAGTGCGACGATGTCAGCACATTATGGATGGGTGTCGCAATACCATCACCATGTTCTTGTTCCTCTGAAAAAGAAACTGGAAAACTTGAATTATCCTGCAGTGACAGCTCTGGCATTGGAACTTCACCGCCGATGACATACCGCGACACCCGTCTCCAACGACTGGCACCCCAATGTATACAATAGGATAAGAATCAGTAGGAGTGCATAGACTACAGGCAAGACAACAAGCATGTAAATTTGAGCTTTCATAATTAATTACAATCAAAAAACAAAGTCGATAGCACTCCTACAAGTTCAACAACAAAAATACATGATAAGGCTACATAAAAATAGCCATCACATTAATTTCGAAACAATTATAAAAAAAAAAATTTCAAATTTTTTTTTTGAAAATGTTTAAGTTCCTAAAGGGAACATCATGAGTCCAAGAGCATCCCAAAAGAGCCTAAGTGTGGACAAACACCAATTTATTTTGAGCTACACTACCGGAATCATAATCAATGGATTCTATAATAATTCTAAAGTATTATAATATTAAATACTACATGTTAAGGGCATTGCCAAATGTAAACAGCGTCAATAGAAACAAGAGGCCCCAATGGGCCTTAATCGCTCACTGGACAAAGTGGTTCAAAGAAGTATTTGGGGTCACATTCAGTTAGACATGGTCCATCAACACTACAAAGGAATGAAGTAATGAGAGGCAAATTTTATGGAAAAACACTAAGGAATGGATTTGAACAAACCTGAACATAACATGCCCCCCCACCCACCCCACCCCTGCCCATAGAGCCCAAATATTAAGCCAAGGACTCAAATTGAACAAACTTGAATCTTGAGATGTAATATACCAAATAGGAAAGAATTCTGACTGGTGGATATGAAGAAGGTTTTTAAAGAAATCACCTCACATTGCACTAAGTTAAACTTTGGACTCAAATAGGCAGCCAAAATATTAACCCAGGGTCCCGATTTGAACAAACTTGCATCTGACCCATCTAGAGATGTTGTGTACCAAATATGAAAGGATTCTGATTGGTGGATCTGAAGAAGAAGATTTTTAAAAGAAATTCCCTCATATTGCAAGTAGTTAAAATTCAGGCTCCCATAGGTAGCCCAAATTAATAACCCCGGGATCAGGTTTGAACAAACTTGAGTCTTACCCTCCAAGAGAAGTTGTATACCAAATATGAAAGGATTCTGACTGGTGGATCTGAAGAAGTTTTTAAAGAAATTTTCTTATATTGTACTATTGTACTAAGTTAAAATTTCGGCCCAAATATCAACCCATGGGCTAGGATTGAACAAACTTGAATCTAACCCTCCTAGAGATGTTGTATACCAAATATGAAAGCATTCTGACTATAAATTTTTTTTAACAAATTTTCATCCAAAATTTCCAAGTCTGAAACGGACCCAAAATTTTCAGGCTAAAAATTTTTTCAGGCTAAAGATTGGGGGGGGGGGGGGGGGGGGGGGGGGGGGGGGGGGGGGGGGGGGATGGAGGGTTCATCTCAAAATTGAACAAAACGCATAAAAAGTTAAAAAATTTATAGTAATTTATATATTTTTTATACTTACCAATGACCCAGACATAGCTGGTGCTAACTCTTAAAATATAGGGCCAAACACAAATTTTGCCCCCCAATCCCCAAAATTTGCATCTAAAACTAAAGAAAACATGTCCTGAAAGGCCCTCCACACTTCGCCCCTACTGCGCATGCGCAGTGTCAAGGACGTTCCGAAATTGGCGCCATTTATCATTCTAATAACCAGTGCCTGGTAAGCGCTATGTACTCAGCGGGGAGGCAAGAGTTCCCAACTCCTGGGAGGGCCATCCCCGTCTGGGTCATTGGTAAGTATAAAAAATATATAAATTACTATAAATTTTTTAACATTTTTATACTGTACCAATGACCCAGACATAGCTGAATAGTAAAAAGGCTGGAGGGCCAAGGACATAGAGCAAAATGGAATACGCTCAATAAAATAAAATAGAGTCATCCCCTGTAGGGAAAAGAAGTAATAGGCCTTATATGCATCTTTCTTATTTATGATAAATTAGAAAGATACAACACCTTCCAAAAATTGAGCTTCATACATCCATGTACTCTATTAATATCCAATAATCCTTATACTAATAATTTTTAAAGTAAGCCAATAATAAAGTAAGTCTAGAGAATAGAGACTCTTATACTCCTAAAAGTGTGTGAGAATTGCATAATCATGTCCGTTGACATATGCAATATTCAAAGCTATACTTTAAAAACTAAGACTTGAATGAATTTTAAACTTCTCACTAACAACCATCCCAATAACAGCTCAGAATTACTAACTCCGGAGGAGGTATCCCCTTGTTTTCATAGTAAAAACAGGTGACCCAAGGGAACACCCTCCCCCCCCCCCCCTTTTTCTTGCCCTGGGTCAAATAGCCCAGAGCGAAGAGGGCAGCCGAACGGAGACACTGCCGAAACAGACAGCCTACCTAGCTATAGTAGCAACTGTTAAGTGAATGACATTCTGAGCAGTAGATAATAGACCTAACAATAGAGGCCTCCAGAAATGGACTCGATATTTCTGAGATAAAATTCATGAATGGATGGCTGAGCGCAATGAGCAGCCTTCAAAAATCTATAATAGCAACACTATTAATGTAAGCCCAAGAAGTAGAAGAACTCTTACTTCATGAGCCGAAATCTTAAGCACAACTGCTAAGCCAATGATATACCATAAGCAGTACGCTAGTTAATAGAATCCATTAACAATAAAATGGAGCGTAACGTCCTTCTACTAGACATCAAAGACAGAAGAAGCTTACGCCCTTGTAATAAACAGATATCTGTTTATAAATACATAAACTGTACCCGGAAAGAGTAAAGGCCTCTGCCCATACGAAGACGGAAGGACCTTAAAATAATAGGATCCGGATAATAGGAGCCTAACTCTTATGCAACAATCCAACCTAAATAGTAACGGAAGTATTGATTCCGAAACTATGAAAGAGAAAATCATCCATCGATAGTGCATGAAACTCACTGACTCTACAGTAAAAGAGAAACCAACAGAATTACTGTCTAAAAGGTCAGAATTTGAAAACTACTGTTTCCAGAGGCTCAAATGATTACTTAGCTAAATAAGAACCGAAGTTAAAATCCGTATAGGAATTTAATCTAAAGATTCTAAGTCTATTTATCAAAAAGTTACTGACTGACTTAGATAAAGAGACAAAAGACTCAATTGTAAACTATCGTAGAGTGCATAGGTATGAGGTAACATAAACCTATAACCTAAATAACAACAGGCTGCAGTAGATCTTGTGAAACAAGTATACTAAAAAATAGCAATGAGTAGTATGGAGGGATCAACCATATGAACATGATGATCCCTACACCACGACGGAAGAGCCTCCACTTTAGTCGCATAGAATAGCGAAGAAGAGGATCTCCTATAGTAAGAAATCGCGTCCAAAGCTCGTCCAGTACAGTGCTTACAATGCAATACGGACCACACAACGGAATACATGAAGGTTGCGACCTTGCTGGTTGTGATAAAGATGACACGATTTACCCAGTGAAAAAAGATCCTCACATAGAGGAAGATTTCACGTTAAGATCCACAGTAGACAAGAGAGTAAATTACTCATGATCTCTGTGAAGATAGAGATGCTATCAACAGAAATGAATTGTGGTTGTTTATCTTAGCAATACCTGCTAAAACAACAGCGCCGGAGGATACGCGTATCCTATCATTCCGTCCTATAGATCAATAGAGCATTAACAGTATTAGCTCAGAGATCTGGACAAGCCAACACATACGTCTGCAATTTATTAGCAAGCTGTGTCATAAATAAAACATCATTGGGCGCTCCCATAGATAGCAAATCTGAATGAATACTTGTTTGTTGAGAGTCCATTCTGACAGCAACAAGCGACCCATAAGAGAACGGGAGTGCGATAAAACAATCAGACGACCCAGAATATGACGGACCAAAACTGAACTTGGTGTACTATAACCAACAGACGGATTCTTTCCATTAAATTGAATAACGGAAACGAAAGAGTGCCTCCCTGGTTCCGGAGATACGCCACTACTGTCAAATTAAAGGACAGGAATTTGGGCATGCGTTTCTGAATAATGTTCATGCAATGACATAAAGCAAGCCTAAAAAACATTATTCCGCGGAAGTTAAACTGATAGCTAAAAGACTGCGGAACCCAAAGACCCTGGCACTTCGAATCCGTAGGGATCAGTATATATCCCAATCTGTTTGACTGGCAACCGTCATAACAGCCACACTCGGGTCCGGCAACTGCGGCGGCACTCTCTGAGTCAACCACCGAATGTTTGCCCCAGTCTGAATCTCTTGTAACACTAGATAGACAAGAGAATGTATAAATCAAGCAATTCATGGATTGCCGGAAAGTTGCCGTCGAAGAGAAGCTCCTCCGAGAACGAAGCGACTCTGAGAGAGTTCTTAACCTACTATCCACGCGTGGATGTAGCTAGGGCTGCATCACGTCTAACCAACTCCAATCAGCCACTGAAGGGCGGAGTTATACGTGAACAAACTACTGCCCTCAAAAGAAATTACATTGAGAATAATATCCCGTAAATCTTTTCTTGAAGACGTAATGATAACGCCTCAGTAAGGCGGATTACGTATAATAAAGCGTCTAAGTTAAGTCTACGATACATAATGTCGTTCCCAACATTGAAATTGGAAAAGACATAAACGGCGAAAAAGAATATATATGCAGTCTTTAATCACACCGTCTAGACGCGTATGAACTCTCGGTATGCCCTGCTCTGCCAAAAAAAACTATATGTAAAAAAGATAAAATGGCAGAAATGAGCCACGCGGACAAGAAACTAAACTATCATGCTTAGTAGCAGGCTTGTATATATATATAAATATATAGCGTCGAAAAATAAAACACATGTTGTAATGACAATATTGGACTGCGTCGGTAAGTCAGGACAAAGTCCCTGTACCGATCGAAAAATCCGAGTCCAATGACGCTATAAGTCTCTTATCCAAGATCGCAGCAATGAAGTCCGAAAAATAATCACTGGAAGAAATGCCAGAAGATATGAAAGGCATCTTCCGATACTACTAAAGGGAAAACTCGAAATCTTTCGAATCCCTTTCGCCATCCTGTCGGACCCTATAAAGCGTTCGGTCGTCCGTAGCTTGATGCAACCGCGGACCGCACCGACCCAGCGCCGTCGGATAATTCCTGATTCGACCGAGAAACTGTCAATTGCTGGGATGCTGCGAAACAACTGTGCTAACTCGGATAGCACGTCCGTCACTGAGGCCTGAGGAGCAGCGGTCTTACGATGCATTGCCGCAGGAAGCTCCGAGATCGTTACCCCGTGCATACTTCCAATATGCGAGCGAACGGAGTGTATAGGCCACGTGTCCCTTGGCTACCGGATGGCGCGACCTATTCGCTGTGGAATCACTGAATGCCGAAACTGATCGGATACTCGAGGTCACGTAGCCAATGTGCGGTCGTGTGCCCTGCTGTGAGGATGAGGAAGCATTAAAGACAGTCTCTCGGACTGTCAATATAACGGAGCGTCCCGAGCAACGGACATATGCTCCGAATGTAAAATATCTGAACCACAACATGCGGTCCCCTATGTTGTTGGCTTCCTCCGATCTGTCCTCAATCTGCCGTCACTGGGTGAGTACTAAAGTAATTAAAGTGCTCGCATCACCCAAATCTCCTTCCTAGACCGCAACGGACGAACCCGGCAGCCGAACCATTCGATGAATGTACGCTACACCGGGTGAGCTAGCGAATGTCACTCCGTAAGCGATAGACATATTCCATGAGCACTTATTGCCGCTAACTCTTCATTAACTATGACGACAGAGGCACACTTTTGAAAGACATCTCCATAATTCTTCGAACAAGAAACCAGAAATGCTTGGATAGCAAGCATAAAATAATAATATATATATAGCGTCATTCAATAATTCGAAAGTTTGTGTGACATTATTGGACTATGTCGGAACTGAGGGACGATGTCCCTGAACCGAACCAAAAATTTCTAAGTCCACCGACGCTATCGGTTTCTTATCCGGCATCGCAGCATATTTTGTTCCGAAAGGGAAAGCTTGAAATCCTCCGAATCCCTTTCGGTATCCCGTCGGACCGGATGAAACTTTCAGACGTCCGTACCCGCTTCCGCGGAGCGTCCCGACCCAGCATCGTCGGATAAAATATATGCGACAGATTCAGTTGATGCTGGGATGCTGCGATAAACTGTGCTATTAAGGAAAGCACGTCCGTTCCCGAGGCCTGTGCAGTAGCGGACTTACGATGCATTGCCGCTGGAAGCTCCGTGTACGTTGACTCCCGCACACTTCCTATGCGAACGTCCGGAGTCTGCAGGCCTCGAGTCCCCGGCTACCGACCCAGCGCTGTCGGATAATTCTCGATCCGACACCGTTTCTGTCGGCTGCTGGGATGCTGCGATAAGCTGTGCTATGTGCACAAGAATGTCCGGCGTCGAGACCTGCGGAGGCGCAGTCTATCGCTGCTTCGCCGAGGGCAGCTCCGCATCAGATGGCTCCCGCATACTTCCTATGCGAACGTCCGGAGTCCATCGGTCTCGAATCCCTGGCTGCCAGATGGTGTGACCTGGTCGCCGAAGAATCCTTGATCGGCGAAGCTGGTAATATATCGGCGGTCACGCAGCCAAGGTGCGGTCGTGTGCGCTGACAAGAAGAGGAAGCCTTAGCAGTCTCAGCAGACTGCCTATACAACGGAGCGTCCCGAGCGACGGACGTATGCTCCGCTAGCGACACATTTGTACCACAACATCTGGGGCCAGATGTTGTTGAACGAGAGAGGGGCCTCTCTCGCTTGCCGTCCGGATGGACCGGAACGAGCTATGAACCGGACTAAAAGGCTTCCTCCGTTCTCCCTCCGATCCGCCGTCACTGGGTGTGCATTAAGTTAATTTTATAGTGCTCGCATCACCCCAAAATTCCTTCTAGACCGCAACGGACGAACCCGGCTGCCGAACCATTCGGTGAATGGACGCTACACCGGGCGAGCTAGCGGACGTCAAAGGCCGTCGAACCTACTAGGGTCCTCTTAGGCAATTGGCGTATTACATGAGCACTTTTCCGCTAGCCCTTCATTAATTGTGACGACGGAGGCACACTGTTGGAAGACATCACAGATACATCACCCTAATCTTGATCGTCTGAAATAGAAATTGATAAAGTAGAGTGACCCTGCGGGGAAAGGACCGGAGTGTCCAAATCCCCAACAACATACCGTGACATACGCTTCCCATATTGTCATCGAAATCATACGATACAGAACAGGAGTTAATGCGAGTACGCTGACCACATATAGAATGATAATAAGGTCAGAGGAAGACTTCCTCTTAAAACAATTGATCAATATCCTTTCAATGTGAAAAGAAAACAAGTCCTGGTACTCGCACTAACCCCTGGCAAAATACATAATAATAATATGATCCATTAATATAGAAAAAATAATTGAAATCAAAATATTTTGAAAAAATATTTTTTCAGAACAGCCCAAGTTTCTGAAAAGTAACGTTGAGCCCCAATGGATCCCAAGCCTAAGTGTGGAAAAAAATTTTAAAAATATTTTAAACAATTTATTCAACACTTACGAACAATAATAACGTATCTAGTTATGATTAAAATAACATACAGATATTATTATTTAGAAATCCCCCCCTCACACAGAGGGCTGTTGTAAATGTAAACAATGAGTGTAAAAACACTAAAATAAGACTCCAGGCACCCAGGCCCGAAATCAGTTACCAAAAATACACCATCTGATGCAAAACAGAGACTTCCAGGGAAGAAACTGCAGAACATCAGATGGTAGATGCAGAACACAACGCCTAACCACCCGTAGGTGAAGACGTAAACATGGGGAAAGAACAGAATTCATTCTGTTATTCAGCTAAAACTCCCAAGAAATTTTAGTAATAATAATTACATAAACTATGCCAAAAGCATGGGAGAATAGCAAGGGGGAATTTAAAGGACAGGGAGAGAGGAAAAACACTTAAAAAAACAGTGTAACTAAATAATCAGAATGACAACAAAATGGCTGCTGCCTTGAAAATAGGTAACTTAACATAATTTCATTAAAAAATTTTAAGTTACAGCCCTGATAATATTCTGTCACACATTCTTTTCCTCTCCTCCTTTTCTATCCTCCTTAGAATCACCATTTCACTAATATTTATGTGTCTGGCATCATTTAAACTGAGATTTAAAAGCACAAAGATCAGTCAGATGTTAACTGATGAAGGGCCAAACTTAGAATGATAAATGGCGCCAATTTCGGAACGTCCTTGACACTGCGCATGCGCAGTAGGGGCGAAGTGTGGAGGGCCTTTCAGGACATGTTTTCTTTAGTTTTAGATGCAAATTTTGGGGATTGGGGGGCAAAATTTGTGTTTGGCCCTATATTTTAAGAGTTAGCACCAGCTATGTCTGGGTCATTGGTACAGTATAAAAATATCCAAAACAAATTTTTTTTTCTCAAATTTTGGTCAAAAATTTCTAAGTCCGAACCAGACTCAAAATTTTCAACCCAGGGACCCAATTTGAACAAACTTGAACCTGACCCCTCCTAGAGATGATGCATACAAAATAATAATAATAATAATAATTTTCAGCCTAAAATCCACAAAATGTGCTTTTTGACTTTACACACAAAAAAGGGAAATGATTTCTTATCTACATATTTGTGCAGAAAGCTTGTTTGAAGAGATGCCTTTTCAAACCAGCTTTGAATGACTCAGTTTCCTGTGTAGTCTCAGGTGACTCGGTAAAAGGTTCCAGAGGTTAGGAGCGGCGATCAAAAAGGCCTGGTCACCTGCGGATGCTAATTTTGAAACAGGTTGGACCAAGGTGTGCGAGTCCGAAGAACGGAGGTCTCTGGGAGGTGTGTAGTGTGTGACCAGATCTGAGAGATATGATGGTGCCAGGTCATTTATACATTTGCATGTCAGAAGGATTACTTTTTTATTGAATTCTTTGTCGGACAGGAAGCCAGTGGAGGTCAGCTAGGATAGGTGTTATGTGACACAACTTCCTATTTCGAGTTACACACCTAGCAGCACAATTTTGGATATGTTGAAGCTTATCCAGTGACGCCTTTTTGCATCGGTATAGCAGTGAGTTGCAATAATCAAGATGACTTGTGACAAAAGCGTGGACTAATTGTTCAGCTGTGTGTTTGTCTATCAACCTGCTGATATTTCTAAGATGGTAGAATGCAGCACGACAGACCTGCTGGACGTGTTTGTCCACTGCCAATTAAACTAACTTTGATCTATTTAATGTTACTTTCAGCACTGTAACTGCAAATGCCAATATGGCTCGGGCTAGAGGCCGTATTTATGAACTGATCTTTACAAAACTTCTTGGGCACCTTTGTTATCACCTTGGGATGAGAACGAGTGTTTTTGGGTGCAGTCCGAAATTCAAGATGGCAGCAGGCGGCCATTTTTACCAAAATTGGTGCAATCAGTTTTTTGTACAGAATTTTTGTATGAAAGTTCTGATTTGAATAAATTTCTGTATGAATGTTTAGTAACATTGAATACATCACATATAATACAGGTTTTTTTCTCGTGCAGAAATTATGCAAATTAGATGAACTTTGATTTGTTCAGTGCTACTTATACACAGTAGGTGCGCATGTCAATACGGCTCGGGCTAGAGTCTGTATTTATGAACTGATCTTCATGAAACTTCTTGGGGTACCTTTGTTATCCCCTTGTGACAGGAACAAGTGTTTTGGGGTGCCTCTCTGGGACTCAAAGATTTCTTTTCTAGTTTAGCATCTAACTGTCGCCCACCTTTACAATACTTTACCTACACATTTGTTACAGGCTACGGTCAGCATTTATGTACAGACCATTACAATACTTTACATGTACCTTTGTTATCAGGTCATTACCTAGATGTTTGTCATTGCTGTGCCACATACTATACACGTACATGTCTTAAACAAGGTGAGCTACAGTGTCACTGACACTTTCATTTAAGTAATGGGGTAACATTTATTTATTTATTTATTTATTGACGTTTAAGGTCACATATTTCTGCACAATGGCTAATCATGACCAAATGGGGTAACAAGTGCCTGCTTCATATTGGTGGGGAAGACACCCGATGTAAGAGATGAGTCTACAATTTCTAATATCCATGGTGCAATATCTGATAGGCAAGATTTCAACAGCCAGGTTGGGATTACATCTAATTTGCAGTGTTTGGTGGGGGCATTCGTTATTAAATTCTTGAGACTTACAAGTGTGATAGGCTGGAAGGAATCCAGACAAACATGGTCTGTCGAAGCCCTAAACACAATGGGTTGTGGGTTGGGGCTGACATTCAGTCCAGCTCAAATGTATTCGATTTTGTCACCGAAAAATGTAGAGAACTGCTCTGCCAGATCAGAAGCAGAGGAGTGATCTGGGAGAACGGTTTCCTCTTTTCGGTGCAGTAGCTTGTCAAGTACTGTTGAAAGAACATTTGGTCTGTTTAAATTGTTTTTAACAATTTGAGAAAAGTAGGTCTTCTTCTTCAATGTATTAGTTCATTGACACGGTTCCGTTGTCTAACGTACATCTCCCTGTTAATGGAGAGCTTGGATTGTCACCATTGCAATTCGAATTTTCGTTGCAGAGATTTCGCCTGTCATATCTCGTCTGAAAACCAAGGCGTATTTGGGCAAATTGTAAAAGTTTGATTCTGAATGGGCGCAAACTTGTCGATGATGTTCGACATGTCTGAAGTGAAGATGCTCAACATTCCATCTGGTGGTTTCTGGGTATCGATTGACATGAAAGATGAATTAATCTCTTCTGGGAGTTATTCACAGTTAATATTCCGATATTTCCTGTATGAAACTTTCTTCCGCAGTGGCATTGGGTGGGGCAATTTAAGTTGCAACTGAACAAGAAAATGATTAGAGATGGCTAGGTCAATAACGCTGATATTGTGAACCAGTTGGGTTTCGGACTCCCTCGTTATGACAAGGTCTAATGTGTGGCCGTCTTTATGAGTCGGACACACCACATGCTGTACAAGATTCATTGAGGTTAATGTATGTCTGAATTTACAGACGGCCATGTCATTTTCATGGTTGACATGAAAATTGAAGTCGCCGGCCAGGATAAATTTCACAGGCATCGCAACAATATCTCCGAGAAATTCTCTAAATTCCTCAATAAACAGATTAACAGAAAGTTTATTTTTTGTGTTAGGTGGTGGTCTATATAAAACAAAAACACACATTGACTGTGATACGTATGTCAGAGAGGCTGCTATAATTTCAAATGATTTGAATGTTTGTGCAGGTAGGCGCTTGATTTTAAGTGAGCTCTCGAATAAAATTCCAACCCCTCCACCTCTCTGAGTTGGACGTGGGTTGTGGATGAAACTTTTACCTCATTGCTGCAATTCACCAATGGCGTGGGTGTTTTCGGCGGACAGCCAAGTCTCAGTTATTAAAGAAAGAGATATGGTATTATCGTCCATAATGTCAAGAAGAGTATCAGTTTTATTCATTATAGATCTCGTGTTGATCAGACAGAAATTAAAGTCAAATTTGGATTCCTTGGGCTCTTTAATTAATTCAACAAGCAATAGGTTTTTACTATCGACACACTTGGGCTTTCGTGTTTTGTATCGTGGGCGTCCGTCCTTCCTATTTCTTCGTCGACGTACTATTCCAAGAGATTTTATTCTGGCAATAACAGCATTGCTGAGAAGAGATTGTGGATGAACACAGGGCACCTGCATATTTGATACATGGTGGGTTAAATGCACGTAACGTTTCTGGAGCGAATTGGACCTGGTTAAAGGATTCTGACTGGTGGATCTGAAGAAAAAGATTTTTGAAGAAATTTTCTCATATTGCACTAAGTTAAAATTCAGGCTCCCACAGGGAACCCAAATATTAACCGAGAAACTCGATTTGAACAAACTTGAATCTGGCCCCCCTAGAGATGATGTATACCATATACAAGAGGATTCTGACTGGTGAATCTGAAGAAGAAGATTTTAAAAGAATATTCCAAGCCTTGCACAAAGTTAAACTTTGGGCTCCAATAGAGAGCCCAAATACTAACTCAGGGACCCGATTTGAACAAACTTGAATCTGCCCCCCCCCCCCCCCTCCCCTCACCCCAGAAATGTTGTATACCAAATATGAAAGCATTCTGACTGGTGGATCTGAAGAAGAAGATTTTTAAAGAAATTCCCTCATATTTCAGTAAGTTAAAATTTGGGCTCTCACAGGGAGCCTAATTATTAACCCAGGGACTGGATTTGAACAAACTTGAATCTGACCCCCCTACAGTTGTTGTATACCAAACATGAAAGGATTCTGACTAGTGGATCTGAAGAAGAAGATTTTTAAAGAAATTTCCTCAAATTGCACCAAGTTAAACTTTGGGCTCCAATAGAGAGCCCAAATCTTAACCCAGGGACACGATTTGAACAAACTTGAATCTGATTCCCCTAGAGATGTTGTATAACAAATATGAAAAGATTCTGACTGGCGGATCTGAAGAAGAAGATTTTTTTGAATTTTTGAAAAAATGTATGGGTGCTATCAGCGCTATGCCCCTTCTGGTGCCCCCTGTAGGCACGGCAAGTTTATTTGTACAAACTTAAATTGACATATGATAAGGAATATGCACACAAAATTTGGTTCAATTTGGTCAAGTAGTTTGTGAGGAGAAGTCGATAATGTAAAGTTCAAAATGGATGACGATGGACGGCAAGTGATAAGTTAAGCACCCTTTAGTGAGCTAAAACACGGAAACAAGACAACAGGCACACAAAAAGGCCCAAAGTCAGTAACCAATTTAAATGCTACCAGAAGCAAAGCTTGGTCTTCATATGAAGAAAAAACGATACATCGGATAGAAGATGCAAGACCAAAACAAGAGGCCCCAGGGGGCGTGAGGATGCTCACCTGACATGGTAGTCTAAATATCAAACCAGGGACTTGACTTGAATAAGCTGCAAACGCCTCTCCTAAGAAAGGCATATACCAACTAGATGAAGCGATTGTGCCCACACAATACACAGGATTTTCCTTTTATTTTCAGTTCCTGCACTTTTACGTCCCAAAATTGAGATAAACACATAAAATTTCTGGATTTTGGTCCAAAATTTCTAAGTCCGGACCGGGACCCCAAATTTTCAGCCTAAATATGAATCCAGGGACTTGGCTTGAACAAACTTGAATCTCACCCCCCTAAGGATGCTGCATACCAAATATCAAAAGATTCTTATTGGTACATCTGAAGAAGAAGATTTTTAAAGAATATTCCTCATACTGCACTAATTTAAACATTTGGGCTCCCACAGAGAGCCCAAATATGGACCCAGGCAATTGATTTCAATAAACATGTGAAACAATCTTCCAAACATGTTATATGTGAAATTTGAAAGCTTCTGGAGCAGTGGTTTGGGAGAAAAGTAGTCTTAAATGTTTTCCCCATTATCCAGTGTTAAAAAATGCTGACTCAGCACTTTTTCAAAGTCCCAGAAAAGTACACCATGATATAACCAATAGCAATTTTTTTTTACCATTCCATTCTGTTGGTCCTAAGGAAGCTTCACACCAAATAAGAATTCTCAGTGCCGTGTAGTTTTGGAGATATGGACGTTTTAATTTTTTTTCTATTTTCAGCTCCTGTGGTTCCCATGGGGTGAGTGGAAAAAAAAATTGGGTATAAATTAAGTACTTATGACCCAATAAGCCCTCATATCAAATTTGGTTCAAAGTGGCCTCTCGGTTTGGAAAATAGAAATTTTGGGAGGGGCAAAAATTCTTGCCCTCTCAGAACAAAGGCAAATATTGCCCATCAAACTTCTCTTGAACAAACTTGAGTCTAGACCTCAAATGGAAGCTGCATACCAAATATCAAGTCTCTGCTACGGCTGGTTCATGAGAAGATTTTTAAAAATTTTGTGCATTTTGGCCCCAACCCCCCTCCTCAATATGAGAAGAAACCCAATTTGAAGAAAAACCCAAATGCCCCTATATAACCGCTACTCATGTGAATTTTCATTGGACTGCAGCCAGTAGCTTGGGAGAAAATGACCCAAACACCACCTTCACGACATTCGATGGACGATAGACGATGGACAAAAAGTGATCTGAAAAGCTCACCCTGACTTTCAGTCAGGTGAGCTAATGACCCAACACCCCTAGGTTGAGGACGTAACCATGGGGATATACAGAATAAACATTCTGTAACACACGTTAAACTCCCAAGAAATTTAATAAAAAATTTCAATAAAAACAGCCAAAAAGCTTAGGAGTTTAACAGGAGGGTTCATGGAAGGATGGGGAAGGAACACTTAACAAACAGTAGGTAAATCATTATCCAGAATGACGTCTGGTGCATGTCCCGAAGATTGGAAACATGAAATAATTTTTATAATTATTGTAAAATTACAGCTCTGAACGTCTCAAACCACCGTTGTTCACTTCCATCATCCATTTATAGCCTTGATTCCACCAATTCTTTCATTGATTTGTATCTGGCATCTTCAATGAAAGTGTCAATGACACTGTAGCTCAACTTGAAGACATGTACATGTATAGTATGTGACACAGCAATGACAAACATCTAGGTATTGACCTGATAACAAAGGTACATATAAAGTATTGTAATGGTCTGTACATAAATACTGACCGTAGCCTTAACAAATGTATAGGTAAAGTATTGTAAATGTGGGCGACAGTCAGATGCTAAACTAGAAAAGAAATCTTTGAGTCCCAGAGTGGGTCTGACTGAACCCCAAAATATGTGTTCTCATAGCACAGTGATAACAAAGGCACCCAAAAACACTTGTTCCTGTCCCAAGGTGATAACAAAGGCACGTAAGAAGTTTTATGAAGATCAGTTCATAAATACGAGCCGTATAGAAGTTGACAAAAAACTGATTGGATCTAATTTCGGTACAAAATGGCCCCTGGCAGTCATCTTGAGTTTTGGACCACACCCAGAAATACTCGTTCTCGTCCTAAGGTGATAACAAAGGTACCCAAAAAGTTTCGTGAAGATCGGTTCATAAATACAGCCTCTAGCCCGAGCCGTATTGACATGTGCACTTACTGTGTATAAGTAGCACTAAATAAATCAAAATTCATCTAATTTGCATAATTTCTGCACAAGAAAAACACCCGTATTATATATGATGTATTCCATGTTACTAAACATTCATAGAAAAATTTATTCAAATCAGAACTTTCATACAGAAGTTCTGTACAAAAAAACTGATTGCACTAATTTTGGTACAAAATGGCTGCTGGTGGCCATCTTGAATTTGGGACCACACCCAAAAACAATTGTTCTCATCCCACGGTGATAACAAAGGTGTCCAAGAAGTTTCGTAAAGATCGGTTTATAAATACGGCCTCTCGCCCGAGCCATATTGGCATTTGCAGTTACAGTGCTGAAAGTAACATTAAATAGCTCAAAGTTAGTCTAATTGGCATAATTTATGAATGAGAAAATACCTCTAGCCTGAGCCGTTTAGAAGTTGTGTACAACAAACTGATTAGACCTAATTTCGGCACAAAATGGCCACTGGCAGCCATCTTGAATTTTGGACCACACCCAGAAACACTCGTTCTCGTCCCAAGATGATAACAAAGGTACCCAAGATGTTTCGTGAAGATCGGTTCATAAATACATCCCCTAGCACGAGCCGTATTGACATGTGTACTTACTGTGTGTAAGCTGCACTGCAAAAATCAAAGTTCATCTAATTTGAATAATTTCTGCATGAGAAAAAAACCTGTATTATATGTGATGTATCCCATGGTACTAAACATTCACACACAAAATTATTCAAATCAGCGCTTTCATATGGAAGTTCTGCACAAAAATCTGATTGCACCTTATTTTGAACAAAATCGCTGCCATTGGCCATCTTGAATTTCGGACCGGACCCCAAAACACTCGTTCTTGTCCCATGGTGATACCAAAGGTACCCAAGAAGTTTCGTAATGATCAGTTCATAAATACGGCCTCTAGCCCGAGCCGTATTGGCATTTGCACTTACAGTGCTGAAAGTAACACTAAATACATCAAAGTTAGTCTAATTTGCTTAATTTATGCACAAGAAAAAAACATGTATTATTTGTGATGTATCCCATAGTACTAAACATTCATACGAAAAAATTTTCAAATCAGAGCTTTCATGTGGAAGTTCTGGGCAAAAATCTGATTGCACCTAATTTTGTACAAAATGGCTGCCAGCGGCCAACTTGAATTTTGGACCGGACCAAAAAACACTCGTTCTCGTCCAACGGTGATAACAAAGGTACCCAAGAAGTTTTGTAAAGATCGGTTCATAAATACGGCCTCTAGCCCAAGCCGTATTGAATTGCTGACGGACAGACAGACGACTGGCCATGGTAAAAGCTCAAATTTGACTTACGTCAAAGTTAAGCTGAAAATGAGATTTTAAAGCACAGATGTCAGTTCAGTTGTTACTGAGAATGATGTTGACACCAATTCTGGTCTCTTTCTGGGTACTGCGCATGCGCAAGTACTAAAAGTATGGAGGGCAAAATAGGACTATTAATTTTCGGTACTGTATACAAATTTTGGGGATTGGGGGGTTCAAAATTTGTGTTTGGCCCTTAATAATATTGAGGTTCACCAGCTTAGTCTGGGCCATTGGTTTTAGTATTAAAATATGCAAATAACTCAAATTCCCCAAAGTTACAGACTGGCATCAAACAGATTTGAATTCAGCACAAAAAGTTACCCTAGAAATGTCAAAAACATTGTGCCCACTTTGGGAGTTCTAATGCAGGCTAAGGAGCTATGTGTGTTGTTCTGTGTTTATTACACGCTTCTTTCTCTTCTATGAAAACAATTATTAGAAGGACACTCAGCAATTCATTTGACAACTATCAACAGAAACAACACATTTTATCGCCAACCAAATTTACAAGGGGAACCCATGTTACTGTTTCGTCCCCTGAGTTCCAATGTGTTCTATGTGCCTATTGGCACATAAAACAAATTGGAACTCAGGGGTTGATTTTCAGCTATCGCAAGCGATTCAAATTGTAATTGCATTGCACTATTTGTAGAAAATTCCAGTGAAATTTCACTTCTATTTATAGTGCATCAACGATTTTCATTCCGCACTTATGTGCAGAACAGATTTTCATTTTCTGCATGTTTAGTGTTGCTGGAGATGGGGATTCCATAGAACAGGTGTGTAAGAAAATAAATTTACCCAAGAAATAAGTAATATACTGGGAAAAGAGGTAAAAATTTCAGACAACTTGTCATCAACCTTTACCCTCTCATCGCAATACAATCTCCTTCAAACACCTAATTTATTAATTTATTTAATAAGGTTTTAATGACATCTTCGACAGCCAGGGTCACCTCGTGTTGGATAGTTTTATGGGTGAAGGATGTCGGAGTACTCAGAGAGAATCACTAAGCAACTCTCCAACATATTAAGGTGCACATGCAGAGTTGGCATTGGTTGAACACAAGTGCACCATCGATATGCGGTATGACTTAATACACAGCGCCACCATGCCGAAAGTTGGGCAATCAGGACTAAGTGGCTTGCCCAAGGGCACAATGCAGTTACCTTTGGTGAGGAATCAACTGTGGACTTTTCAGTTTGAAGTCATATGCTGTGACCACTGAGCCACCATGTTTCCGCTAATCTCTCTAGTAATTGTGTATCTGTCATGACATCAGGGAAACAAGAAATAGAAAGAAACAGCTGAAATGCTAATTTTGTGATTAGTAAAAAAAAATCAGAAATATTTTTTGACAGTTTTTTCAATGAAACATACCTTCCAGACGTCCATAATCAAACTTTTTTGGTTGAGACGGCTTGAAATTCTCTTGATATTGAGACATGGAAGAAGGCACTGCTGGTGGATTTGAATTTGCACAATCAAATGTTCTTTTGGGGGCTATCACTGTCCTCTCATCACCACTTTTAATCACTGGAGCTTCCTTTGGGGCATCTGTATCAAAATGTGAAAAAGACAAAATAAGACATCACGATTTCTAAACCCTTTACCAAACATATGGGCCAAATCAAAATTGTGTTATACCATTCCAATATTGTTATATATTCAATATATGCTTCCAATGCATAAGTCATGACCATTCATTGGAACGATATCATCCAAACTCTTTTTGATTATTTTTGAAAATGAAGGTGTCAATGACACTGCAGCTCAACATGTCTAAGAAGAGATTGAACTAAATAGAAAGATCCAGTAATGCCATGTCATTCACTCAAGTTTCTACAGAAAAGACATCTCACAAAAGCTACATATGAAATCTGAAAAAATCGGGTAAGGGATGGGGCCAGTTGGGTGGACTAATGGAATTGTTGACAATTTATATGTCAAATACAAGATAGTCGGTGGCGGTTATCTTTTTCAACGGAATGCAGAAAAATTTGATAAATTCCCATTTGGACATCATACCAAAGTTACATATAAAATTTGAAAAAGATTGGGTGAGAGGTGCAGCCTGTCGAGTCTACTAATGGAATTGTTGACAATTTATATGCCAAATCCAAGATGGCCACAGCCGGCCATGTTTTTCCACAGAAGTCTAGATATCACGACAAAGCTACATATGAAATTTGAAAAAGATTGGGTGAGAGATGCAGCCTTCAGGGTGTACTAATGGAATTGCTGACAATTCATATGCAATCCAAGATGGCTGCTGGGGAGCCATATTTTTGAACAAAATACAGAAAAATTTGATAGCTCCCATCTAAATTTCACACAAAAGTTATATATGAAGTTTAAAAAAGATCATGTGAGGGATGCGATCTGTAGGGTGTGCTAATGGAATTGTTGACAATTTATATCCGAATCCAAGATGGCTACTGGCAGCCATGTTTTTCAACAAAATTTAGAAATATTCAATAGCTCCCATCTAGACATCACACTAAAGCTACATGAAATTCGAAAAAGATTGGATGTGTGATGCAGCTGTAGCATGTACCAATGCAATTGTTGACAATTTATATGCCAAATCTAAGATGGCCACTGGCGGCTATGTATTTTGACTGAATTTCAGAAAAATTTGTTCGCGCCCATCTAGGCATTGCCCCAATGAAATTTGGGACCGATCAGGTGAGAGCTGCGACCTGAAAGGTTGTGCTAAAGGAATTGTTGCACAATTTATATCCAAATCCAAGATGGCCACAGGAAGCCATGTTTTTCAATGAAATTTGAAAAAAATCGATAGCTCCCATCTAGACATTGCCCCAAAGCCATATATGAAATTTGGGACTGATCGGGTGAGGGCTGTGGCCTGTAGGGTGTGCTACACGAATTGTTGGACAATTTATATCCGAATCCAAGATGCCTGCTGGCAGCCATGTTTTCCAACAAAATTCAGAAAAATTCAATAGCTCCCATCTAGACATCACATCAAAGCTACATATGAAATCTGAAAAAGATTGGATGAGAAATGTGGCCTGTAGTGTGTGCTAATGGAATTGCTGACAATTTATATGCCTAATCCAAGATGGCCACAGCCAGCCATGTCTTTCCACAAAAGTCAGAAAAATTTGATAACCCCCATCTAGATATAACACCAAAGCTACATATGAAATTTGAAAAAGATTGGGTGAGAGATGCAACCTGCAGGGTGTGTTAATGAAATTGTTGACAATTAATATGACAATCCAAGATGGCTCCTGGCAGCTATATTTTTGAATGAAACAGAAAAAATTGATAGCTCCCATCTGAACATCACACTAAAGCTACATAAGAAATTTAGAAAAGATCATGTGAGAGATGCGATCTGTAGGGTGTGCTAATGGAATTGTTGACAATTTATATCCGAATCCAAGATGGCTACTGGCGGCCACGTTTTTCAACAAAATTCAGAAATATTTGATAGCTCCCATCTAGACTTCACACTGCAGCTACATATGAAATTTGAATAAGATTGGATGAGAGATGCAGCCTGCAGCATGTGCCAATGCAATTGTTGAAAATGTATATGCTAAATCTAAGGTGGCCACTGGTGGCTAAGTATTTTAATGAAATTTGGAAAAATTTGATTGCTCCCCTTTAGACAATGCCCCAAAGCTCCATATGAAATTTGGGACTGATCGGGTGAGAGCTGCAACCTGTAGGGTGTGCTAAAGTAATTGCTGGACAATTTATATCCAAATCCAAGATGGCCACTGGCAGCCATGTTTTTCAACAAAATTAAAAAAAAATCTGCTATGCAGACATGACTAGATTTGATAAACAAGAGGTCCCCAGGGGGCCTGAGGGCACTCACCTGACATGGTAGTCTAAATATCAAACCAGGGACTTGTCTTGAATAAGCTGCATACACCCCTCCTAAGAAAAGCATATACCAACTAGATGAAGCAGTTGTGCCCACACAATACACAGGATTTTTCCTTCTATTTTCAGTTCCTGCACTTTTACGTCCCAAAACTGAGATAAACGCATAAAAAAAAAGATTTTTTTTTTATTTTTTGGATTTTCCTAAAGGGAAAATTTATTTGTCATTGCAATGATTATTTATTTTTTTTTTTTATTATTATTCTTCCACACTTTTTATTTTCACTGTTTCTCGAAAACGCTCTTAACAATTTTTTTTAAAGTTTCTGTACTCATAAAGGGTCATAAGTTGTAACTAAGCGTCATATTCCCATTTTTCTGAAAATGTTTTAGTTAACCCTTTATGCCAAAAAACACAAAATATTCGGCAGCTCATATCTTTGGACTGGAAAGGGTGATTGACTTGAAATTTTCTCAGACATGTCAGTAATACACACCTCTATCAGCATATGGTACAAAAATGTATCTAATTAACAACTTTCTGCCAAAACGTTTTTCGTAACGAAAAAAAATTCAAAATTTGACCATTTTTTAACTCAATCTCGGGACAGGGATATGCTGAACCATCTAAAATGGTTTAGATATGAAGACTGTATTATCGAATTGTAAAAACCATCAAAAAAATTTCGATTCAAATTTCCGACAATCCAAAATGGCGAAATATCGAGATTTAAATATGCGTTTCAGGCAATTTGGAGACGAAAAAAAATTTTTTTTTTGCACCAGAAAAAATTTCGGTTTGGACTTTTTTGACCAAAAGTCGGAAATTTTTGTTTCCACTGGGCTACTTTGCCATCACAGTACTCAACAAACGGGACGATTTGAAAGCTTCTAAGGGTAGAAATGTTGAAGTCACAGTGTACATGAACAGTTATCATCTTTTGGAAAATGGAGTTGTTCTTAATTTGGCTTCTGCTAGCAGTCAAACATGGCTTCGGGACACTGTGACCAAAAATTGAAAAAAAATTTCTTTTTTTTTACTTTATTATGTCTAGATTCATTATTTCTCATAAATAAAAACTATCGATGATGGCCACGAGTCCTAATAAATAAAACCATCAGTATTTGGGGCAAAATGTTTCTTGTTGGGCAAAAACGCCCCAAAACACCCAAACCTTTATAGGCCAATATCTCATGAAGGAAAAAAGCTATCGACTTAATTTCTTAACAGACTTGTCAGAATTACTCTTGTCTAAAACAAACATAATCGGTATTTTTTTCCATTTTTTACGTTTTCTGCCAAAATTTTTCACAAAATGGAAAGTTATCTCGAAAATCGGCCATTTTGGATTGAAATATCGAGATTTAAATATAATGAGCCCTCTGAAAGGGATCCAAATTGAAGGCAGAATACCGCTTTATAAGAAAAATCAAAAGAATTTTGTTTCGATTTTTCGTTAATCCAAAATGGCAGCCAAAAAATCAGAAATTTTTTTTTCGTTTTTTATGCATTTCATTCAATTTTGAGACGAAAATTTTTTTTTTTTTTTTTTTACACTCAAAATTTTCGGTCTGCTTCGGACTTGGAAATTTTCGACCAAAAGTCGGAAATTTTTGTTATGACCGGGCTACTTTGCAGTCTGAGTACTCAACAACGGGGATGATTTGAAAGCTTCTAAGGTTAGAAATTTGAAGTCACAGTGTACATGAACAGTTATCGCCTTTTGGACTTGGAGCTGTGCTTCGTTTGGCTTCTGCTAGCAGTCAAACATGGCTTCGGGATACTGTGACCAAAAATTGAAAAAAAATTTCTGTTTTTTTTTACTTTATTATGTCTAGATTCATTATTTCTCATCAATAAAAACTATCAATGAAGGCCATGAGTCCTAATAAATAAAAACATCAGTATTTGGGGCAAAATGTTTCTTGTTGGGCAAAAACGCCCAAACCTTTATAGGCCAATATCTCCTGAAGGAGAAAAGCTATCGACTTAATTTCTTGACAGACTTGTCAGAATTACTCTTGTCTAAAACAAACATAATCCGTATTTTTTTCCATTTTTTAAGTTTTCTGCCAAAATTTTTCACAAAACGGAAAGTTTTCTCGAAAATCGGCCATTTTGGATTGAAATATCGAGCTTTAAATATAATGAGCCCTCTAAAAGGGATCCAAATTGAAGGTAGTAATACCGCTTTATAAGAAAAATCGAAAGAATTTCGTTTCGATTTTTCGTTAATCCAAAATGGCGGTCAAAAAATCGAAAAAAAATTTTCGTTTTTTATCCATTTCGTTCAATTTTGAGACAAAATTTTTTTTTTTTTTTTTTTACACTGAAAATTTTCGGTCTGCTTCGGACTGAAATTTTTGACGAAAAGTCGGAAATTTTTGTTACGACCGGGCTACTTTGCCGTCTGAGTACTCAACAATGGGGATGATTTGAAAGCTTCTAAGGTTAGAAATGTTGAAGTCACAGTGTACATGAACAGTTATCGTCTTTAGGACTTGGAGTTGTGCTTCGTTTGGCTTCTGCTAGCAGTCAAACATGGCTTCGGGATACTGTGACCAAAAATTGAAAAAAAATTTCTGTTTTTTTTTACTTTATTATGTCCAGATTCATTATTTCTCATAAATAAAAACTATCAATGATGGCCCTGAGCCCTAATAAATAAAAACATCAGTATTTGGGGCAAAATGTTTCTTGTTGGGCAAAAACGCCCAAAAATGCCCAAACCTTTATAGGCCAATATCTCGTGAAGGAGAAAAGCTATCGACTTAATTTTTTGACAGACTTGTTAGAATTACTCTTGTCTAAAACAAAAATAATCCGTATTTTTTTCCATTTTTTATGTTTTCTGCCAAAATTTTTCACAAAACGGAAAGTTATCTCGAAAGTTAAAAAATTTATAGTAATTTATATATTTTTTATACTTACCAATGACCCAGACTTAGCTGGTGCTAACTCTAACAAAACCAGGGCCAAACACAAATTTTGCCTTCCAATCCCCAAAATTTGCATCCAAAACAAAAAGAAATCATGTCCTAAAGGATCTCCATACTACGCCTCTACTGCGCATGCGCAGTGACGCAGACGTCCCGAAATTGGCGCCAATTATCATTCTTACTGGCAGTGCCTGGTCAGCGCTATGTACTCAGCGGGGAGGCAAGAGTTCCCAACTCCAGGGAGGGCCATCCCCGTCTGGGTCATTGGTAAGTATAAAAAATATATAAATTACTATAAATTTTTTAACATTTTTATACTGTACCAATGACCCAGACATAGCTGAATAGTAAACAGGCTGGAGGGCCTAGGACATAGAGGAAAATCCAATAAGCTCAACTATATAGTAAAGAGGTAACCCCTTAAGGAGAAAAGGAGTATTAGGCTTTACATGTATCTTTCTTATTTAATATTAAATTAGAAAGATACACTACCCTTAATAATTGAGCACAATAACATTCATGTTCTATATTAACATCCAGTATAACCCTTATACTAATTATTTTTAAAGCAAGCCAATAAATAAAGTAGTCCAGAGAATTGAGACTCTTTATAGTCATTTAAAAGTGTCCGAGTATTGTATATTAAAGCCCGTTTGACACTTGACATATACAAATGCTTCACACCGAGCTACACTTTAAAAATAAGACATGAATGAATTTAACATTAATATTACACTTTAAAACCATCCCGGAAGCGACTCAGAAATACTGACTTGGAGGAGGCATTCCCTTGCTTTTCACTATAAAGCAGGTGACCTAAGGGAACACCCGCCCCCCCCCCCCCCCCCCCCTTCCCCTTGCCCTGGGTCAAATAGCCCAGAGCGAAGAGGGCAGCCGGACGGAGTCACTGCCGGAACAGAAAGCCTGCATAACTATAGTTGCAACTGTTTAGTGGACGACATTCTGAGCAACAGATAACGGACCTAAACAATGCAGGTCTCCAGAAAAGGACTCAATATTTCTGAGATAAAAATTCGTAAATGTGGATGGCTGAGACCAATAAGCAGCCTTCATTAAATCTGTAATAGCAACACTATTAGCATAAGCCCAGGAAGTAGAAAGAGCTCTTACTTCATGAGCAGAAATCTTAAGCACAGACTGCTGAGAAGAAGATAAATCTTCATAAGCAGTACGGATAGTTAACTGAATCCATCTAGCAATAGAATGGACTGAAATGTCCTTTCTATTAGGCATCAAAGACAGAAAGAAACGTTTCTGTCCCTTTCTGATAAACTGAGATCTCTGTTTATAGATACGTAATGCTCTAACAGGACAGAGTAAAGGCCTACGCCCGTCTGAAGACGGAAGAGCCTTAATAACAATAGGTTCCGGATATTTATTAGGAGCCTGATTCTTAGCTAAAAAACCCACATTAGTAGTGAAGGTGATAGTGTTCCCAACACTACGATAATGAGAATCATCCACCGATAGTGCATGAAGCTCACTGACTCTTCTAGCAGAAGAGAAAGCTAAGAGAAAAGCTGTCTTATAAGATAAGAATTTGAAATCTACTGTCCCAAGAGGTTCAAATGGCTTTTCCTTCAATTTAAGAAGAACCCAAGCTAAATTCCACTTAGGAATTAATCTAAGAGTTCTGGGTCTATTTATCGAAAAGTTTCTAACCAACTTCGATAAAGAGACATTAGATCCAATTTGTAAACTATCATGATGTGCATAGGTATCAGATAACATAGATCTATAACCCTTTATAGTAACAGGCTGCAGTTTGATTTCGTCAAACAAGTATACTAGAAAGTTTGCAATGTCTGGTATAGAGGGATCGAATATATCTACAGAATGATCCCTACACCAACGACGAAAAACCTTCCACTTAGCCGCATAGTTTAGCGAAGAGGAGGTCCTCCTACAGTTAGAAATCGCGTCCACTGCTCGTCCTGTAAAGTGCTTGCCATGCAAGAAGGACCGCACAACGGAAAAACGTGAAGGTTGAGACCTTGCGGGTTGTGATGGAGTTGGCGCGATTTCCCCTGCGAAAGAAGATCCTCCCGTGGAGGAAGCTTCCGCGGTAGGTCCCACAACAGACACCTGAGTAGATTTATCCACGGTCTCTGTGGCGACAGAGATGCTACCAACAGAATCTTGCATTGAGATTGTTTTATCTTTAGCAATACTTGTTGAATTAACGGCGCTGGAGGATACGCATATCCTATCATTCCGTCCCAAGGGATCGACAGAGCGTCTACTGCAAATGCTCTTGGATCCGGACACGGAGACACATACGTCTGCAACTGATTGTTGAGATGTGTCGCAAATAAGTCTATCATTGGCCGTTCCCATTGGTAGCAAATCTGATTGAATACTTGTTTGTTGAGAGTCCACTCCGACGGCAACAAGCGACCCTTTCGTGAAAGGGAGTCTGCTAGCACATTCAGACGACCCGGTATGTGACGGACCGAAAGAAGAACGTGATGTTCTAGCGCAAACAGAAGGATTCTTTCCGTTAGATTGAACAACGGAACTGAATGAGTGCCTCCCTGATTCCGTATATACGCCACTACTGTCGTATTGTCGGATAGGATTTGGACATGAGCATCGTGAATAATGTCCATCCAGTGACGTAACGCAAGCCAAATTGACATCATTTCCTTGATGTTTATGTGCTTGCACAGGAATTGCGGATCCCAAAGACCCTGGCATCTCGAATCCGTTGGGATTAATGATGCACCCCAACCTGTTTGACTGGCATCCGTCATAACGGTAAAACTCGGATCCGGCAACTGCAGCGGAACTCCTTGAGTTAACCACTGAATGTTTGCCCAAGTCTGAATCTCTTGTTTCACTTGATCTGACAAGAGAACGTCTACATCGAGCGAATGAATTTTCACACTCCAATTCTGAGTCAGGAAAATTTGTAGAGGACGTGTGCGTAACCGCCCCATCGGAATGAGATCCGCGGCGGCTCCACACAGACCTATCAGTCTCATAAATTCTCTCGCTGTGACTTTGTCTGCGTGCAGACAATAGCGAGCGTAACAACTGACTAATTTCGCTCTGGTTAACGGCAGACGAACGAGATTGTTGTGCGTCTCGAAGCTCATTCCCAGATGAGTGAATGACTTGGACGGCACCAGATCCGACTTCTCCTCGTTTACTATAAAACCGAGACGTCGGAGCAATAGAAGAAGATTCTGAACATCGTTCTGAAGCGTTAACTCGTTGCCGTACCTCTGAAGAATGTCGTCCAGGTAGGCCGACGTTACCGCAGACGAATGAGCTCCGAAGTAGATCATTACCGAGTTCATTACCCGAGTGAAAGCCCAGGGTGCTAGATTCAATCCGAAGCACATCGCCCGGAATTGATACACCACTCCTAGGACTGCGAAGCGTAGATACTTTCGGAATGTCGGATGTACCATGACGTGAAAGTACGCATCTTTGAGATCTATTCTCGTTGCATAATCGTTCACCCGAATACTCGCTCTGACCGATCGAATCGTCTCCATATAAAACTTCGGAGCGACGATCAGCTTGTTTATCCAGCTCAAATCTATGACTGGACGGAACGAGCCGTCTGGTTTCGGAACCAGAAACAGATGGCTGTAGAATCCCGGAGATTCCTGGTTTTCTACGACCTCTACCGCGTTCTTCATTAAAAGAGACTGCACCTCTGATAACAGAGCGTCTCTTTTCTGCGGATTTGACGGAAGATGAGTCCACTTTGGACTTCGAGTTAATGGAGGCTTTCGTTTGAAGGATATCTTTAGACCTTCCGAAGTCACTCCTCTCACCCAAGGGTCGTCCGTAATCGACGCCCATTCTTGTGAAAAGCTCGACAACCTTCCGCCAACCGGAACGCGATAGAGGTTTAAGCCATCACCTCCTGGACCTGCAATAGGAGAAACCACGTCTTCCACGACCCGCACCTCGCCCCGTCGACCTCGGGGCGTCCGACCGATTGTCCCGGCCTGAAGGACGTCCCGAACGAGAGTCGCTATCCTGACGGTCTCTCGAATAAGACCAAGAGGACGCACCGGAACCTCTATAGGAACCTCTCTTGGGCGCATTAGACCCAGAAGTGCCTGTCTTATTCGTGTCTGCTGTATCCGACTTCTTAGGAGCAGATTTGAACAACAGAGAATCCTTAGCTTTCTTTGTAGTTTTATCATAAATAGTGGAAAGCTTGCCGTCAAAGAGAAGTTCTCCTGAGACCGAAGCGACTCTAAGAGAGTTCTTCACCTTAGAATCCACTAGTGTGGATGTAGCTAGGGCTGCGTCACGTCTAACCAACTCCAGATTTGCCACTGAAAGGGCAGAGTTACACGTGGAATAAGCTACTGCCCTTGAAAGAAGTGTTAAAGAGGATTGTATATCCTGAAACTCTTTTCCCTGAAGGCGCAGTGATAACGCCTTAGTAAGGTGATCTGCGTAAGATAAGGCATCTAAATTGGCTCTGTTAGACGCAATAGCTGTTTCCAACACCGCGGTTGGAATAGAAGCCGACGACGGTAATGATAGCTCTAAGTCTTCCGCCTCGTCGTCCATACGCAGAGGAACTCTCGGTATACCCTGTCCTGCCGTATCGAATTTATTCCTTGCATTAATGAAAGGCAGGTTGAGAGTATTAGCGGACAAGAAACCTGCTTTCCCCGTCCTGGAAGCAAGTTTAAATATAGCGTCGTTCAATAATTCAAATGTTCTTGCTACATTATTGGACTGCGACGGAAACTCGGGAGCGATGTCCCTGAACCGCTCAAAAAATTCAGAGTCCAATGACGCTATAATTCTCTTGTCCGGAAGCGCAGCAGTCTGGCCCAACGGAACAACTTGAGGGAGAAAGTGCCGGATGAAGTCCACGGCAGCTTTATGTTGTTCCGAAAGGGATAGCTCCAAGTCATCCGTATCCCTTTCACCATCCGGTCGGACCTCATGATGTTCCCGGTCGTCCGCCCCCGATGCTTCGGCGGAGCGTACCGACCCAGCGCCGTCGGATAATTCTCGATCCGACACCGTTTCTGTCGGCTGCTGGGATGCTGCGATAAGCTGTGCTATCTGCACAAGAATGTCCGGCGTCGAGACCTGCGGAGGGGCAGTCTTTCGCTGCTTCGCCGAGGGCAGCTCCGCATCAGATGGCTCCGCATACTTTTCCTATGCGAACGTCCGGAGTCCATCGGTCTCGAATCCCTGGCTGCCGGATGGTGTGACCTGGTCGCCGAAGAATCCTTGATCGGCGAAGCTGGTAATATATCGACGGTCACGCAGCCAAGGTGCGGTCGTGTGCACTGACGAGAAGAGGAAGCCTTAACAGTCTCTGCGGACTGCTTATACAACGGAGCGTCCCGATTAACGTATGCTCCGCTAAAGACACATTTTGTACCACAACATCTGGTCCCAGATGTTGTTGTACGAGAGAGGGGCCTCTCTCGCTCACGGCCCGGCTGGACCTGGACGAGCTAGGAACCGGACTCAAAGGCTTCCTCCGTTCTCGCTTACTATCCGTTGTCACTGGGTGTGCATCTATTATGTTTATAGTGCTCGCATCACCCAAAATTTCCTCTTGGACCGCATCGGACGAACCCGGCTGCCGAACCATTCGGTGAATGGACGCTACACCGGGCGAGCTAGCGGACGACATTTGTCTAATCTCCATGAGCACTTTTGCCGCTAGCTCTGAATTCATTTGTGACGACGGACGCACACTTGAAGAAGATAACATGGAAACATCACCCTGTTCTGGTTCCTCTGAAATAGAAACTGAGAGAGTAGAGTGACCTTGCGGAGAAAGAGCCGGCATCGCTCTTTCTCCAGAAACAACATATCGTGACACACGTTTCCAATGTTTCTCATCCCAATGTTCACATATAGGACAGGGATTAATGCGAGAACACTGACTACAATTAATACAATGATCATGAAAGTCAGAGGAAGATTTCTTCCTATTACAATTTGAACAACGTCCCTTCATTGTGAAAGAACAACAATAAGTCCTAGTTACTCGCAAAAACCCCTGACACAAAGATACATAATAACATGATCCATTAATAAATGAAAAAACAATTGCAAAACAAAATAATTTTGAAAAAATATTTTTTCAGCGAAGCCCAAGTTGCTGAAAAGTAACGTTGAGCCCCGTTGGATCCAATGGCAAAGTGTGGTCAAAAATTTTAAATTTATATTAAATAATTAATGAGACACTTTCGGATAATATAAATGTATCTTATAGTGAGATAAATTACAGCAAAGGCAAACAGCCCCCCTCAAAAAAGGCTGTTGCCAATGAAAACAAACAGTGTAAAAACACCAGAAAACATGACTCCAGGCACTGAAAAAACTGGCCCGGAATCAGTCATCAATTACACTCTATCTGATGCAAAACAGAGACTCCCAGGGGAGAATCTGCAGAACATCAGATGGAAGATGCAGAACACAAACGTTATACACCCATGGGTGAAAACGTAACTATGGGGAAAATAACAGAAAACATTCTGTAACCAAGCAACTCTCCCAGGAAATTTTAGAAATGAAATTTCTCAAAAATATGCCAAAAGCATGGGAGAATTGCAAGGGGGGACTTTAGAAGGCTAGGGGAGAGGAAACACTGAATAAGCAGTGCAACAATTAGCAAGAATGACAACAAGAGGCCCATGCCTCGAAAATAGGCAACTTGACATAATTTCATCAAAAAATTTTAAGTACAGCCCTGATTATTTTTTGCCACTTCTTTTTCCTCTCCTCCTTCTATCCTCCTTAGAATCACATTTTCTCCAAAAATTACGTGTCTGGCATCCTTTAAACTGAGATTTACAAGCACAAAGATCAGTGAGATGTTGACTGATGAAGGGCCAAACAGAGAATGATAATTGGCGCCAATTTCGGGACGACTGCGTCACTGCGCATGCGCAGTGGAGGCGTAGTATGGAGGTCCTTTAGGACATGATTTCTTTTTGTTTTGGATGCAAATTTTGGGGATTGGGGGGCAAAATTTGTGTTTGGCCCTGGATTTTTTAGAGTTAGCACCAGCTAAGTCTGGGTCATTGGTACAGTATAAAAATATAGGCAACTTAACATAATTTCATCAAAAAATTTTAAGTACAGCCCTGATTATTTTTTGTCACTTCTTTTTCCTCTCCTCCTTCTATCCTCCTTAGAATCACATTTTCTCCAAAAATTACGTGTCTGGCATCCTTTAAACTGAGATTTACAAGCACAAAGATCAGTGAGATGTTGACTGATGAAGGGCCAAACAGAGAATGATAATTGGCGCCAATTTCGGGACGTCTGCGTCACTGCGCATGCGCAGTAGAGGCGTAGTATGGAGGTCCTTTAGGACATGATTTCTTTTTGTTTTGGATGCAAATTTTGGGGATTGGGGGGCAAAATTTGTGTTTGGCCCTGGTTTTGTTAGAGTTAGCACCAGCTAAGTCTGGGTCATTGGTACAGTATAAAAATATCAGCCATTTTGGATTGAAATATCGAGATTTAAATATAATGAGCCCTCTAAAAGGGATTCAAATTGAAGGTAGTAATACCGCTTTATAAGAAAAATCGAAAGAATTTCATTTCGATTTTTCGTTAATCCAAAATGGCGGCCAAAAAAAAGTTTTGTTTTTTATCCATTTCATTCAATTTTGTGACGAAAAATTTTTTTTTTTTTTTTTACACTGAAAATTTTCAGTCTGCTTCGGACTGAAATTTTTGACGAAAAGTCGGAAATTTTTGTTATGACCGGGCTACTTTGCCGTCTGAGTACTCAACAACAGGGATGATTTGAAAGCTTCTAAGGTTAGAAATGTTGAATTCACAGTGTACATGAACAGTTATTGTCTTTTGGAATTGGAGTTGTTCTTCGTTTGGCTTCTGCTAGCAGTCAAACATGGCTTCGGGACATTGTGACCAAAAATTGAAAAAAATTTTCTTGTGTTTTTTTTTTTACTTTATTATGTCTAGATTCATTAGTTCTGATAAATAAAACTATCTGCATATTGCGGAAAATGTTTTTCCAGCCAAAACCGCCCAAATGTGCGGGAGCCGATATCTTTGGACTGGAAGGGGCAACTGACTTGAACTTTTCACAGGAATGACTGTAATACACTTTTCTATTAATCAAGGGCACAAAATGGTAGTTGGTTAACACCTTTTTGCCAAAACATTTCACGAAACCGAAAAAAATTCAAATTTTTATTTGGTATCGAGCTCCCTTGGGTCTTTCTGAGTAGAACAGTGAGTAAAACCACTAAGGCAAATCCTGTGTATTGTTCCGAAGGTACAATCACTTCCTCTAGTTGTTGTTTATTTTTGTTCGGAAATTTTCCAAGTCCCCCCGGCCCCTAAATTTTCAGAGTAAAAAAAAAATTGTTTTTGTCTTAAAACTGACCGAAACGCATAAAAAAAAACAAAAAAAAAATTTCCGGATTCTGGTCCAAAATTTTTCAAGTCCCACCCAGACCTCAAATTTTCAGTGTTAAAAAAAAATAAATTTTGTCTTAAAATTGACCGAAACGCATAAAAAAACAAAAAAAAAATTCTGGAATTTGGTCCAAAATTTCTAAGTCTGGAATGGGACCCCAAATTTTCAGCCTAAATATGAACCCAGGGATTTGGCTTCAACAAACTTGAATCTCACCCCCCTAAGGATGCTGCATACCAAATATCAAAAGATTCTTATTGGTACATCTGAAGAAGATTTTTAAAGAATATTCCTCATACTGCACTAATTTAAAACATTTGGGCTCCCATAGAGAGCCCAAATATGGACCCAGGCAATTGATTTCAATAAACATGTGAAACAATCTTCCAAAGATATGTGAAATTTGAAAGCTTTTGGGGCAGTGATTTGGGAGAAAAGTAGTCTTAAACGTTTTTCCCATTACCCATCGTGTTAAAAAATGCTGACTCAGCACTTTTTCAAAGTCCCAGAAAAGTATCCCATGATAAGACTGGTAGCAATTTTTTTTTTACCATTCCATTCTGTTGGTCCTAAGGAAGCTTCACACCAAATAAAAATTCTCAGTGCCGTGTAGTTTTGGAGATATGGGCATTTTGATTTTTTTTCTATTTTTAGCTCCTGTGGTTCCCATGGGGCGACGGGAAAAAAAATTTGGGCATAAATTAAGTACTTATGACCCAATAAGCCCTCATATCAAATTTGGTCCAAATCTGCCTCTCGGTTTGGAAAACAGAAATTTTGGGAGGGACAAAAATTCTTGTCCCTCCCATAACGAAGGCAAATATAGCCCCACAAACTTCTCTTGAACAAATCTGAGTCTACACCTCAAAAGGAAGCTGCACACCAAATATCAAGTCTCTGCTACAGCTGGTTCACGAGAAGATTTTTTAAGATTTAAGCACACTTTTTGGGCATGGCCCTTCCAAGGGGCGAGGCAACTTGATTTGAACAAAATCAAATTGCGATGTCATAACAAACTATTATCTCAAATATCAATTAAATTGGTTCAGCGGTTTGGGAGGAGAAGATGCAAACACCATGTTCACGGACGACAGACTACGACGCACGATGGACGGTGAGTGATCACTTTTGCTCTCCTGACTGAAAGTCAGGTGAGCTAAAAATTCATCTAAATTTAACTCAAGGAATCATTGGTGAAAAAATCTATTCAATTTATAGGGAGAAATTTGATTAAATGTGCCCAAATTATACTTATTTCAGTGACAAGATAAATCCTTTCCTGGGCAGGAATATCTGCCTGGAGCCTGCAAAGAGTTAATTTTAATTGGTTGAGAGCAGAATTGTTTTTCAAAGATGATTTGAAACATGGGTATTTTTTTCAAAGAGACCGTGCTACCAGCAACAGTAGCCTTATTTTTGAGCGATTTTGTTCATAAATAATGGTTTTGTCACAATTTATTGGACAGTGCCAATGGCACTCACCAATAAACTGCAACCAAACAATTATATGTAAAATAGTTTCTTCTACTGCTGAGCAAACATCAAGCTAATGCATACAGTGTAAAGCTACTAAAGTAGCTTCCAGCACTTTTCAAAAGAACCCTGATAGTGGCTTCTAGCACTTAAGCAGTTAACAGTACAACTAAAACTTGTCTATAGAAATAATCAAACACTACTTCACTTCTTGGGGATCTCACACAGCATTTAAAATTAATTTAGAATTGTGTTAATTATTCAGGGATCTTCTGCCCTCTTTGGGAAAGAGTACAGAGCCCATGCAATTGCGAAAAGTCTCTGTAATCTCAATTAAATAAATTATTCTTATAGTATTAAATGATGAAGATATTAATGCATTTTGCTACACTTCAACAATCTACATTCTGTGGCCTTGCAGTAGTGTATAGGCAAGTCTTGGCTGCCTATAAAGGCAGGCAGGACTTGCTTGAAACCACTGATTTCTCACACCGGTTTTCGTTTTTCACATTCGCACCTCTAATTTCAGAGTGTGAACATCTTAATTAAAACAACATGGGAGCACTGGATTTACGTGCAACACTACAGAAGACCATCTCAGCTCTGGGCGTCTCTCGGCCCATCACCTGGACTGTCCAGGAGATAGGCAAGAGCGCCTGACTTTGGAATGTACTAGCAGCTCTAATGAGAGCACCACACCACCCCCCCCCCCCCCATGGGTAGTGGTAGTACCTTTGGTGAGAGGACCCCTCTCACACTAGTCCTCACCCTAGGGGGTCTGGAGGCCCTGAAAAGAGAAGAAAACAGAGAGAAAGAGCCTGTCCACCAAGCGAAGGAACGCCGACACATGGGGGCGTTTTGAGAGAGAATGGTGAGGAAAAGAAAGAGCCAGAGGCAGCCGCCACTTCCCCTCCCACTCCCACAGACAGACCCATCCTACTGCCGGCTCCCTAGCCAGAGTTGTCGGATGTAGATGAGTCTGTGGAGACTAAGGTGGAACTGGAAGTCACACTCTCACCACTTCCTGCTCCCCACTCACCTCTTCCTTCGGAACCTAATTGCCAAGACCCGGACAAACGGCTGCAGAGAGTAATTTTTGATAGCCAGAAACATCAGGAAGAATGGGATCGCCACAGAAAGGCAATGGATGAGAACTATGAAAAGCTAACCCTGCAGATCGAAGAAGTCACCAGACTGGCTGAGGCAAGATTTCAACAAGAGCCTCAGACACCTCTTATCGTAACACCAGACTTGGCCAGGACCAGAGCATATGACCCAAGCCAGTCATCCACAAGCAGTCCTCCAACAATGCCAACTGCCACAGTCTCCCCATCTAGACCGCCTCCTCAGAAGAAAAAACACAAAAGACACAAGCACTGCTAAGTACCTATAGCCTCTCCTCCTTTACCACTGCCAGACAATACACCATCCCTGCGTGCCTTCGGAGAGCAAAAACCATTTGATTCTCTTGAAACAACTGATATGTTCTTGGGATGTAACTTTCAAATGTATCTAAAAACTGTGCCTGCTAAAGCACCTGTTTTATTGCAATAAAAAGTGATGAAAGTCAAAATTAAGCCTTCAAGAGTTACGAAGGAATGTAATTCACGCATGTGTTTATCAGGTAATAAAAACCACTGCAGAAAAATTTTAATTAATGAAGCACTGGGTTGTACCCGGTGCTTCATTAGTTAAATTTTTAATAATTATGCCTATAATTAGTGTTTGGAATCTAATATTATTGTGCCCGTGGAAATATTGTCCACCCATGGAAAGTGACCAGTCCATGGCGGCCGTACTATAAGAAACTAGAAAAGTATGACAGCTACTCTTTTAACTCTTGACCTAAAATGAGAAGCTGGCAACACTTGCAGTAATTCAAGAATAACTAAAACATTTTCATTTTTTGTTTTGACCGGTATTGAAATGAGCTCAATGGGTTAATTCCAATGAGGGATCGTAAGCTTTATACCATGATTACATATTCTACTATATATAATAAACTTATGTCATAAATTTTAGCTTTACACACCAACCATGGTGAACATGCCAGCAATGGGATTTCAATAGTTAAAATTTACACCTACAATGGAACTACATCCAAGTTGACCTTTGGTGACCTCGACCTGAATGCCAACTTGTCTAAATATGTTTTTAAATGAGTTTACCTGATAAGATACCAGAAATTAACAACAAGAGGCCCCAAGGAGCCTCAATCGCTCACCTGCCAAAGTGGTTCAAAGAAGTATTTGGGGTCACATTCAGTTAGACATGGTTCATCAACACTACAAAGGAATGAAGTCATGAGAGACAAATTTTATGGAACTAGGGACATGGCTTGAACAAACTTGAATCTTACCCCCTAAGGATGCTGCATACCAAATATCAAAAGCATTCATCTGCTGGATCTGAAGAGGAAGATTTTTAAAGAAAATTCCTCATTTTGAACTAAGTTATCATCTGGGCTCCCACTGTGAGCCCAAATATGAACCCAGGGACTTGGCTTGAACAAACTTGAATCTCACTTAGTGAGCCCAAATATGAATCCAGGGGGCCAATTTGAACAAACTTGAATCAGATCCATCCCATAATGCTGTATACCAAATATCAAATGATTCTGCCCACTTGTGCGGGAGAAGAAGATTTTTTAGTAATTTCTCTAATATACATAGGGTGCTATCGTAGTTATGCCCCCTTTGGAGCCCCAAGTGGCCATGCCCATTTCATTTGAACAAAATTGAATTGACATATGGTAATGAACATCCATACCAAGTTTCGAGCAAATCGACCTAGCGGTTTCAGAGGAGAAGTCGTTTGAAAAATGTTCACGACACCGGGCGGACGACGAGGGACGACGGACGGCATGTGATAAGTTTAGCTCCCTTCGGTGAGCTAAAAATGCATTGTCTCATGTTAATAAAGCATCCATAACTCGAAATAGTATGTTATTATGTTAAAATGAAAAGGGCCCCGTAATTTGATTGTTTCTATTTCCATTTTGTTTTGGAGATAAATTGACAGCAGAAGTACCGCCCACAGGTGCTCATGTAAACAAAAACACATTCACACGTATGTACGGCTGCTGCTCAGTAAAATTGAGAAAACATAATAGGGACTCCTAATAATCTGACGATCATGGTATAATAAATAAAATATATCCCAAGTAGCTTGGTGTATCAAAAGTTCACCACTTGTGGTGAAGTGGTGTTGAACTGATCACCGAAGGCTCGCAGTTAACACCACTTCACCTCTCTTGGTGAATATTTGGTACACCAAGCTACTATGGGTGTATTCTATATATTTTTCTGAGGCAAAAGATGAAAAAATGAAAAAGTTTGAATGGCAATTTTCTTGAATAGCACTAGCTGTTTTTTCACTGTTATGTTGAGAAAAAGGTTAGCATGACACCCACTTTTGCCACCCTGCACCACAACATGTCTTAATTTTGTAATTATCAAGTGGCAATTTAATCAGTGTATTAGCAAAACCATCAACATTTTGAACCTGCAGTCAAAGGGCGGTCAGCGCATGCCTATGGAAAAAATTTAATTCAGCAAATTTCAAATGCTGAAGTAAATTTTGTAACTCATAGTAATCCAGTCTAATATATATTAAAAATTACAGATTACACAGCAATTTCTTAAATTATTTATTCTCATGATGGCCTCTTATTTTCCAAAATACATGTCATGTATAAAATACTTGGTTGAAATGCAATTGTGGACTTCTTCATACAATATGAGAATCTGCAGTGAATCATGATTCTTTCTTAAAAAATTTGATCCATGTGTAGTATTTACAAAATAATAGAAAGGAAAAAAACAAGAGGGCAATGCAAAGCGTGGGCCAATGACCGGACTTGCTAAATTTTGTTGAAGTCTAAAGAGTGAAAAGGGCCATAACTCTCGAAGAAATGTGTGGAAGAAACTCACGCTATACAGGTATCGTTCCTCTATGATGCTCTGACACAACACCAAATATCATTCAAATCGGAGTAGCAGTGGCTGAGATACAAGGGAAAATGTTGGTATGGTCGGACGATGGTCTTCACTAGATACCCCTTCAATTTTTCAAGTCTGGGGCATAAGAATTAACCTATTTTGTCTATAATTTATAAACCTTGCCTACTAAATTAGATTTGAATTCAAGCAACCCTTGGCTGAAATCCAAATAAAATAGAAATTGATTTGGGATCAAATATTCATACCATAACATGTATTCTCATACACTAACATACATTTTCCAATATTCTAAATAAACCACCATGCGAGAACAAAATCTGAACTAAATTTTGGGTTTGTAAACATTTTTTAACCGTTCACCGAAAATACTGGTCATATCTATTCAGCACTTTCACATGGAGCTCTGTCAAACAAGATATAATAGACTAAATGCCTCCTGTATTGGATTTACTGAGGCCAAAAAGGTTTATAAACATGTAAATTCGGTGACTGACATGCATAATTTATTGGCATATTACAAGATTTTTATTACTCAATGAACAGGAGTTTACTCTATAACCATATTGCTATTATCAGGTCAAATTTGTATTGAATGTATGGTAAATGGTTTTGTGTCTGGAAATTATATTCAATCCACAGGGTTAAATTAAGATATATCCAATTAAGTGGGCTCCACAGTATCTGAAGGTAGAATGCTGGTAGTCCACCCTTAACCCAATGCACATGAGATCAAAATTTATTTGAATTTTTTTTTTCACATTTTTCACAAAATTCCAAGAAAACTATATCATGTGACCCCTCATTGGAACAAACTCATTCCAATGAGGAGTCAAATGATATGGCTTTGTAAAAAGTTTTGTAAATTTTTTTTTTCAACTGCACAATTTGTAAATTATCTGGGTGGATACAGCTGATTCATTAGGTAAAGAGTTAATGCCTACCTCAAGTCTACTCACCTCCACTGTTATATGTCAAACAGTCTCTGATGCCAACAGTTTGAAAAATAAGGATAGAAAAAGTTGTATAATCGGCGCAGTCATCTCTAGCCATTTCTATTCACACCAGATAGATATTTGTAATATCTGAATATGAATAGACAACAAGTCTTGTGGACTATTTTTCAGGCTTCTGCAAGTTAATATTTATCTATTTACAAATTACAAAACAATTTACTTCATAACAAACAATGTTACCTTCTTCTTTAGGATCCTCAATTGTTGTGACTGTGACTAGATCTCGATGAGGAGCATTTGAATTGGGTACTTGTGGCGTAACTGGTTTATGAATCCAGAAATTTGGTCTGTTTATTTGATTGATTGCAGGAGCCTCTGGATTATATCCCTCCGGTTGATAGGTTTCTGAGAAGAAAAAAACCCATTATAATTAGGCTATTAAAAAAATTTTCTTGTTTCTCAGGCACTTCCCTCATCACAAAAAATCTGCCTCATCACCTTTTTTTCACCTAGGAATCTCTAGGACAAAAATTTAACAAACTTTTCCTTGTTTCACACTGCTCACAGAACTCTGTCAAACAAGAAATAGTTGGCTAAATTTTCAACTGAATTAAGGGAAATTTTCACTGCTGAAAACATTGGTTTGCCACATAATAGTGAAGTACAGTACATTTCAAGTCCGGGGATTTTGCGAGAGTGTGGTGAGAGAAGGGGGGAGCCCGTCGGGAAGAATAACATGTGGCTAAACAAACATGAAGACAAATTTCTAATCATGCCGTGAATTCGTCATTGTTGAACCTTCACAGCACCGTCAAAAGGAGGGTGCTCCCCCGCCCAAATAATTAATCTAGTTTTGTAAGCTTTTAAACAACCATTGAAGAAAACGTGGCGAGAAGTCCGAGACAATCAGTTTGGCCCATCGTGGTCGAAATGGAAAAGACAACGAAGGCGGATCAGGCACTGTACAGCAATTGGAACAAAATAGCGGGTAAGATTGGTGTCAATAGCATTTTTTAGATGAGAGACGAGGATCAACAGCAGGTTTAAAGGCTGTGAACTTTATATGCTCCCCCCTCCCCCATTCTATATCACGATGCAAATATCGGTGACTAATTACGGACATTCCAGTCCAACCCAGAGACGTAGACAGCTTGGAGCCGGGGAGCAGGGGTGGGGGGCAGTTTCCCTAATGGGATCATGAGCCAGAAATTGTATTTAATGGAAGCTGCCATATTTTATTTTATATTTTTATGCACGATGACACCCTAATCATTTAACTAACTCGAGTAGCACAAAAAAATAATAAAAAATACTCATGCGATTATCATTTTTGCTTCCAAAACAAAGATTAGGACGTGCTCGTTTCAATGAGGGTCAAACACCATGGTTTGGACACAAAAGATATATGTATAATTTTAATACCAGGTTGGGCCATTGTGGTGACTTTCGTGGTGGCATCTCGCTCCCAGTCCACCTACATCCATGCAGCAATAGTTGCCTATACGCCACAGGTCCAGTTGAGAACATTATGCACAGAAGCTGTTTTTCTATGATAGTATGAATTTTTCAAACCTAACTGTTTTAACACTTACTGTTGGTGGTAGCTTAATTGATAATGGTAATAGTGTAACAGAGAGCAGAAAACTGATAAACTTTAATTAGGAGTTTATTACTGTAACAACAAACAAAGAATTATTAATAAGGCGGTCAAGTCATAAAATTGGTCACAAACAAATATACAACTCAAAAGTTTGCTAAGCACCAAGTATATCCATCTACCTGTTTTACGTTTTAGTTGAAATATTGTAATGAAAAGTGTATATATTTTTTTTTTTTTTTTTTTTTTTATATATTTTTTATATATTTTTTATTCAGATATAGTATTACATTAGAAATGTAGTGATAATCGATACAGTTGTGTATTCACATAGGTGATTTACAAATGAAAGTGTCAATGACACTGTAGCTTAACTTGTGTGTTGTGTTTGATGAAAAGGATAATTTTCAATGTTTATGAAAGGATTATGAAATAAGACAAGAATTGTGATAATTGGGAATATGTTCATTTCTGTTCCCTGTATGCTATGTTTATGATAAAAATAATATGAGGTGTACACTGTACTAAAGATCTGAGGGGTGGGTTAATATATGTGGCCCTCACAGTTAACATATATCAACAAAATTACAATGAAATTATTCCAAAATGAGTCATCCTATCAAGTTACATTAAAATCCCTTCATAAATATGGCCTGTAGACTGTGCTAAAGGTTTTCGGGCTTCGGGCCCCTGTAGCCGTCAGTTTCCCAATTGCGTCCAAAGGGGACGTTCTCATCTAGACATTATGTGAAGTCAACCTACCAAGTTACAATGAAATCCCTCCATAAATACGACCTGTAGACTGTGCTAAAGGTTTTCGGGCTTCAGGCACCTGTAGACATCACAGTTGACCAACCACGACCAAAAGGGAATGTCATCATCTAGGCATTATATGGAGTCAACCTAACAAGTTACAATGAAATCCTTCCATAAATATGACCTACAGACATGCTAAAGGTTTTTGGGCTCGGGCAGCCATCATGGCTGAATGATCGCGATCAAAAGGGGACGTTCTCATCTGGACACTATTTGGAGTCATCCTACCAAGTACAATAAAATCCCTTCATAATTATGACCTGTAGACTCTTCTAAAGGTTTTCGGGCTTTGGGCCCCTGAAGCCGTCACAGTTGCCCACTCGTGTCCAAAAGGGGACGTTCTCATCTAGACATTATATGAAGTCAACCTACCAAGTTACGATGAAATCCCTTCATAAATATGACCTTAGATTGTGCTAAAGGTTTTTGGGCTTCGGGCTCGGGCAGCCATCATGGTTGAATGATCGCAACCAAAGGGGACAATCTCATCTGGGCATCATCTGGAGTGATCCTGCAAAGTTACAATGAAATCCCTTCATAAATATGACCTGTAGACTGTGTTCAAGGTCTTCAGGCTACGGGCACCTGTAGCCATCACAGTTGACCAATCACGACCAAAAGGGGATGTCATCATCTAGGCATTATATGGAGTCAACCTAACAATGTTACAATGAAATCCTTCTATAAATATAACCTTTTGCCTATGCTAAAGGTTTTTGGGCTCGGGCACCCATCAAGGCTGAATGATCACGGCCAAAATGGGACGTTCTCATCTTGACCTTATTTGGAGTCAACCTACCAAGTTACAATGAAATCCCTTCATAAATATGACCTGTAGACAGAGCTAAAGGTTTTTGGGCTTCGGGCACCTTTAGCCGTCAAAGTTGCCCAAACATGTCCAAAAGGGGACGTTCTCATCTAGGCATTATATGAAGTCAACCTACCAAGTTACAATGAAATCCCTTCACAAATATGACTTGTAGACTGTGCTTAAGGTTTTCGGGCTTCAGGTTCGGGCAGCCATCATGGTTGAATAATCGCAACCAAAGGGGACAATCTCATCTGGGCATCATCTGGAATGATCCTATGACGTTACAATGAAATCCCTTCATAAATATGGCCTGTAGACTGTGCTCAAGGTTTTTGGGCTTCGGGCAGTTGTAGCCAACACAGCTGACCAATTACGACCAAAAGGGGATGTCATCATCTAGGCATTATATGGAGTCAACCTAATAGGTTACAATGAAATCCTTCCATAAATATGACCTTTTACCTATGCTAAAGGTTTTTGGGCTCGGGCACCCATCAAGGCTGAATGATCGCGATCAAAAGGGGACGTTCTCATCTAGACATTATTTGGAGTCATCCTACAAAGTTACAATGAAATCCCCTCATAAATATGACCTGTAGACTGTGCTAAAGGTTTTCGGGCTTCGGGCACCTTTAGCCGTCACAGTTGCCCAATCATGTCCAAAAGGGGACGTTCTCATCTAGACATTATATGAAGTTAACCTACCAAGTTACAATGAAATCCCTTCATAAATATGACCTGTAGACTGTGCTAAAGGTTTTCGGAAATGTAGTGATAATCGATACAGTTGTGTATTCACATAGGTGATTTACAAATGAAAGTGTCAATGACACTGTAGCTTAACTTGTGTGTTGTGTTTGATGAAAAGGATAATTTTCAATGTTTATGAAAGGATTATGAAATAAGACAAGAATTGTGATAATTGGGAATATGTTCATTTCTGTTCCCTGTATGCTATGTTTATGATAAAAATAATATGAGGTGTACACTGTACTAAAGATCTGAGGGGTGGGTTAATATATGTGGCCCTCACAGTTAACATATATCAACAAAATTACAATGAAATTATTCCAAAATGAGTCATCCTATCAAGTTACATTAAAATCCCTTCATAAATATGGCCTGTAGACTGTGCTAAAGGTTTTCGGGCTTTGGGCCCCTGTAGCCGTCAGTTTCCCAATTGCGTCCAAAGGGGACGTTCTCATCTAGACATTATGTGAAGTCAACCTACCAAGTTACAATGAAATCCCTCCATAAATACGACCTGTAGACTGTGCTAAAGGTTTTCGGGCTTCAGGCACCTGTAGACATCACAGTTGACCAACCACGACCAAAAGGGAATGTCATCATCTAGGCATTATATGGAGTCAACCTAACAAGTTACAATGAAATCCTTCCATAAATATGACCTACAGACATGCTAAAGGTTTTTGGGCTCGGGCAGCCATCATGGCTGAATGATCGCGATCAAAAGGGGACGTTCTCATCTGGACACTATTTGGAGTCATCCTACCAAGTACAATAAAATCCCTTCATAATTATGACCTGTAGACTCTTCTAAAGGTTTTCGGGCTTTGGGCCCCTGAAGCCGTCACAGTTGCCCACTCGTGTCCAAAAGGGGACGTTCTCATCTAGACATTATATGAAGTCAACCTACCAAGTTACGATGAAATCCCTTCATAAATATGACCTTAGATTGTGCTAAAGGTTTTTGGGCTTCGGGCTCGGGCAGCCATCATGGTTGAATGATCGCAACCAAAGGGGACAATCTCATCTGGGCATCATCTGGAGTGATCCTGCAAAGTTACAATGAAATCCCTTCATAAATATGACCTGTAGACTGTGTTCAAGGTCTTCAGGCTACGGGCACCTGTAGCCATCACAGTTGACCAATCACGACCAAAAGGGGATGTCATCATCTAGGCATTATATGGAGTCAACCTAACAATGTTACAATGAAATCCTTCTATAAATATAACCTTTTGCCTATGCTAAAGGTTTTTGGGCTCGGGCACCCATCAAGGCTGAATGATCACGGCCAAAATGGGACGTTCTCATCTTGACCTTATTTGGAGTCAACCTACCAAGTTACAATGAAATCCCTTCATAAATATGACCTGTAGACAGAGCTAAAGGTTTTTGGGCTTCGGGCACCTTTAGCCGTCAAAGTTGCCCAAACATGTCCAAAAGGGGACGTTCTCATCTAGGCATTATATGAAGTCAACCTACCAAGTTACAATGAAATCCCTTCACAAATATGACTTGTAGACTGTGCTTAAGGTTTTCGGGCTTCAGGTTCGGGCAGCCATCATGGTTGAATAATCGCAACCAAAGGGGACAATCTCATCTGGGCATCATCTGGAATGATCCTATGACGTTACAATGAAATCCCTTCATAAATATGGCCTGTAGACTGTGCTCAAGGTTTTTGGGCTTCGGGCAGTTGTAGCCAACACAGCTGACCAATTACGACCAAAAGGGGATGTCATCATCTAGGCATTATATGGAGTCAACCTAATAGGTTACAATGAAATCCTTCCATAAATATGACCTTTTACCTATGCTAAAGGTTTTTGGGCTCGGGCACCCATCAAGGCTGAATGATCGCGATCAAAAGGGGACGTTCTCATCTAGACATTATTTGGAGTCATCCTACAAAGTTACAATGAAATCCCCTCATAAATATGACCTGTAGACTGTGCTAAAGGTTTTCGGGCTTCGGGCACCTTTAGCCGTCACAGTTGCCCAATCAAGTCCAAAAGGGGACGTTCTCATCTAGACATTATATGAAGTTAACCTACCAAGTTACAATGAAATCCCTTCATAAATATGACCTGTAGACTGTGCTAAAGGTTTTCGGGCTTCGGGCTCGGGCAGCCATCATGGGTGAATGATCGTACGTTCTCATCTAGACATTATATGAAGTTAACCTACCAAGTTACAATGAAATCCCTTCATAAATATGACCTGTAGACTGTGCTAAAGGTTTTCGGGCTTCGGGCTCGGGCAGCCATTATGGGTGAATGATCGCAACCATAGGGGACAATCTCATCTGAGCATCATCTGGAGTGATCCTAAGACGTTACAATGAAATCCCTTCATAAATATGACCTGTAGACTGTGCTCAAGGTTTTCGGGCTTCGGGCACTTGTAGCCATCACAACTGACCAATCACGACCGAAAGGGGATGTCATCATCTAGGCATTATATGGAGTCAACCTAAAAGGTTTACAATGAAATCCTTCCATAAATATGACCTTTTGCCTATGCTAAAGGTTTTTGGGCTCGGGCACCCATCAAGGCTGCATTATCGCGATCAAAATGGGACGTTCTCATCTAGAAATTATTTGGAGTCATCCTGCCAAGTTACAATGAAATCGTTTCATAAATATGACCTCTAGACTGTGCTAAAGGTTTTCGGGCTTCGGGCTCCTGTAGCCGTCACAGTTGCCCAATCACGTCCAAAGGGGGACTTTCTCATCTAGACATTGTATGAAGTCAACCCACCAAGTTACAATGAAATTCCTCAATAAATATGACCTGTAGACTGTGCTAAAGGTTTTCGGGTTTTGGGCTCGGGCAGTCGTCACGGTTGGCAGATCATGCCCAAATGGGAAAATTCGCATCTAGACATCATAAGGAGTCATCCTACCAAGTTACAATGAAATCCCTCCACATTAAACATGACCTGCAGACTGTGCTAAAAGTTTTTGGGTTTCGGGCTTGGGCTGCCATCACGGTTGATAGATCATGCCCAAAAGGGGACGTTCTCATCTAGGCACTATACAGAGGCATCCTACCAAGTTACAATGAAATCCCTTCATAAATACGACCTGTAGACTGTGCTAATGGTTTTCGGGTTTTTGGCTCAGGTAGCCATACCGGTTGCCCGATCGCGACCAAACGGGGACGTTCTCATCTAGACATGACCCCAAACCTGCATATGAAATTTCGTGACGATCAGACAAGAACTGCGGGGTGTAGCCCGTGCTAAAGGAAAATGTGAACAGACGTCACAGACTCACAGACTAACAGACTCACAGACTAACAGACTTCCGCACGTGTGATGGCAATAGCTTATCTTGACTATGTCAAGTTAAGCTAAAAATAAGCAACAGGAATATGCTCAATTGTGTAAATGAAAAAAAAAAAAACAACTCTTATTCAATGAAACAGTAGTCACTTCAGGAGTGTTTGTCGTTGGCGGTATTTCTGTCTCAATCTCATGGAAGTAAGGTTTTAAACTGTCTCGTCTATAGTCTGGAAGGAGAGTTACGTGAAAAATACTCTGTTTTAATTAACTTTACATCGGCGTTTTGGCTAAAATTGCTCAAAAACTTATGCAAGGTCAAACAACAGTAGCTAGTGAGTTCCACCTCTCTTGAATGGTAGTTTTCTTTTTGGCAGAATATACATATAAAGACATTAATTCGATCTGTTTATAATATTTCAGCCGTTCAATATAACTTGAGTAATTAGGGGTACACCCCGTTGTTCTGCATGAGAGAATAAACTGTTTAAATAAAAGAATACTGAGATCACTGATCGGAGGCACTGTTTGATCATTTGAATGTAAAATAATATATTCGGGGGTCATGGGAAAAGTCAAGTTACAACATTCCTCTAATTTTGAAAGCCAGTTCAGTAGAACTGTTTTAGAGAATGGGCAGTCAAAAAATAAATGTCTTCTAGTTTCTTTTGTGTTACCGCAGAAGGTACACAGTTCTGTCTCTACAAGTTTCATTTTAAAAAGCATGGAATTTGTACATATAATTCTTTGTAAAATTTTGAACTGTGTGGCTTGCAGCTTTGGATCATCTGTGGTCACAAACAGAGTTTTGTAGATCGCTTCCCAACCTGAAGTTTGCAGAGAAATGTTCAGCACACTGTTCCATTTAGTTTGAGCTTTTTGGGGATTTTCACTGACTAGCTCAAGGAAAAGTGGGTAGAACGTTCGATTTACTTTTTGTGTGATATTCAATTTCTCGACACGACTGTTTGTAATGTCAGCATATCTTGGAAGGGATTTAATTAGTCTTTTCCAGCTTTTCGGAATCGCGTTTATCACTCCCTGGTAGACAGTGAAGGGTGGTTTTAAATCAAATTTCGCGCAAAACTCGGTGTATAACAGGAAAGAATTTTCGTTGTTTAAGAGGTCATTTAGAAAGAAGATGCCGTGGTCACACCAATGTTGATTATAAAATAGTTTGCCCCAATCTTAATACTGTTGTTGAAGAAAAGTGGTTCCGACAGTATCTCTGGAACATTTGGGGGTCCCGTGCCGCCCATGGCCGACCACCCACTGAACACATTTTTCCAAAAAGGGTTAAGATTTTTACTTATCTTTTCCAATCCTTCTTTACGAAGGTATCACACTTTATATTTGTCAAGATCATCTAATAGAAGTGTCTTCCAGGGGGCAAATACCTGAGGGTCTAATAATTTCTTGATCCACGTTAGTTTTAGTGACCGACTGAATGTTTGTAGGTTTTCAAACGTATTTATCATAATGTTTCGTTTTATTTTGTCTTGTTTTCCAGACCACAGGAATTTAAAAAAAATATTTTGCATTCGGTGAAGAATTTCTTCTGGCGGTTCAGGAAGAACACTTAGGCAGTGTATTAATATTGGAAGGGCCATGGTCTTCGCTACACAGGTTTTATCTATTACGGATAATTTCCTGAAAGACCAATCATTGAATAGTTTTTCAATTTTTTCTATTTTTTTCAAATAGTTTTTCTCAATAAATCTGTCACTATATAAATCGTATTCAATACCTAAAATTGTGAATGAACTCTGGTGATTCCAATATACTTTGTAGTGTGTTGGAATTACTTCACCGCATCCCATCTTTGATCCAATCCAAATCACTTGTGTTTTATCGAAATTCACCTTCAGGCCTGAGTGTTTGGAAAATTCATCCATGATACTTAACACGGCATTGAATGAATGGCCGTCATCGCTTAAGAACAGCGTTGTGTCGTCCGCGTATTGTCTTATTAGATAATCGGAGTTATTTATGTTAACTCCATTTATTTCTGGGTTGAATTTTAACGAGGCACCGAGAATCTCAGCGCACAAAATAAACAGATAGGGTGATAAAGGGTCACCTTGCCTCACACCCCTGCCTAGTGCAAATTGATCTGAGCAATGGCCATTGTTCAAAACACAACTATAGATCCCGTTGTAATATGTTCTAAACCATTTTATGATAGATGGTCCAAAGTTGAAAAAATTTAGTGAGCGTTCAATGAAACTCCATTCTAATGAGTCAAAAGCTTTCTCGAAATCTATCATAACTAACATCGCGGGTATGTTTTTCTGCTCACACTTCTTAATTACTTCGAAGCATAACCTAGTAGATTCACCAATATATCTACTTTTCATGAAACCCAATTGGGTTTCTGAAATGATTTTGGGCAGAACTGTTTTTATGCGGTTCGCTACTGAACTTGATCCAATTTTTACATCGACATTTATTAGCGATATTGGCCTCCAATTTTTCATGTACAGTTTTGATTTGTTTTGTTTTGGGATACACGTTATAATGCTTCCTTTTTGAACAATTGAGAGCTCTCCTGATTGATAACCATAGTTTAGGGATTTAACTAGAAAGCTACCTATGTCTTTCCAGAAAAATTTGTAATTTTTTATTTTTTATTTAATTATATCTTTAATGATTTAAGTACAGAAGTTAAAAAATTTATAGTAATTTATATATTTTTTATACTTACCAATGACCCAGACTTAGCTGGTGCTAACTCTATAATATTTAGGGCCAAACGCAAATTTTACCCCCCCAATCCCCAAAATTTGCATCTAAAACCGAAAAATACATGTCCTATATGGTCCTCCATACTTTTACACCACTGTGCATGCGCAGTGTCAAGGAGGTCTCGAAACTGCCGCCAAAAGTCATTCTTACAACCAGTGCCTGATTAGAGTTATGTATGCACCTGGGAGCCAAGAGTTCCCAACTCCTGGGAGGGCCATCCCCGTCTGGGTCATTGGTAAGTATAAAAAATATATAAATTACTATAAATTTTTTAACATTTTTATACTGTACCAATGACCCAGACTTAGCTGAATAGTAAAAAAGTTGGAGGGGCTAGGACATAAGGAAAATCCAATAGACTCAATTACCTATAACAGACCTATCCCTTCAATGAGAAAAAGGAGAGATAAGCTACATGTATCTTTCTTATTTGTATCAAAAAAGAAAGACACAACACCATTCTGTAATTGAGCACAATAATATCAATGATCTCTATAAACATCTAGTATAACCCTTTATACTAATATTTTTAAAAGGAAAGCCAATAAAAACGGGAGTCTAGAGAAATGAGATTCTATATACTCATTTAAAAGTGTTCGAGGATTGTATGTTAACACCCAATTAATCACGTGATACATACAGATACTTCACACCAATCAACACTTATATTATATATATATATTACACAGATGAGTAAACATAGGCTTTACCCTTAAAATCATCTCGGAACCGACTCGGAATTACTGACTCTGAGGGAGGTATTCCCTTGCTTTACACTATAAAGCAGGTGACCTAAGGGAACCCCCCCTTCACCTTGCCCTGGATCAAATACTCCAGACAAAGAGGGCAGCAGGCCAGAGTCACTGCCAGAACCGAAGGCCTATACACATATAGTTGCCACTGTTTAGTAGACAACATTCTGAGTAAAAAATAACGGACCTAAACAATGAAGATCTGCAGAAAGGACTCAATATTTTCAGATACAAAATCGTGAATATGCAGCCCTCAATAGATCAGTAATAGCAACATTATTAGTCTAAACCCATGATGTAGAAGAACTCTTACTTCATGAGCTTAAAACTAAAGCACAGACTGCTGAATGAAGATATAATCATAAGCAGAACTGATAGTAGATTGAATCCATCTGACCATAGAATGGACCGAAACGTGGAGGAAGCTTCCACTTCTTGTCCCACAACAGACGCCTGAGTAAATTAATCCTCAGTCTTTGTGGAGCTAGAGAAGCTACCAACAGAATTTGCATTGAAATAATTACATTTGAGCAATATCTGTTGAATCAACAGCGCAGGAAGATACGTATATCTTATTATTCCATCTCACAAGAATGATAGGGCGTTTACTGCAAACGCTCGAAGATCAAAACATTATGACACATACGTTTGCAACTGATTGTTGAGATGCGTCGCAAATAAGTCGATAATTGGCCGCTCTCCTTGGTAGCAATCTGATTGAAAACTCATTTGTTGGAAGTCCATTCTGGTGGCAACAAACGGCCTCTCCGTGAAGGGAATCCGCTAATACATTCAGACGACCCGGACCAGTAGGAGAACTTGATGTTCTAGTACCAACCGAAAGATTCAATCCGTTAACATAAGTAACAGGATAGAATGAGTGCCTCCATAATTCCGAAAATATGCTAATACCGTCGAGTTGTCGGACAGAATTAGCATATGAACATTCTGAATAACGTTCCTCCAATAACATAGCGCAAGCCAAAATGACATCATTCTTGATGTTTGTGTGCTTGATAAGGAACTACGGAAACAAAAGACCCTGGCAGTTTAATCCGTTGGGTTCAATAAAGCTACCCAATTTGTTTGACTGGCATCCGTCAAAACTGAAAACTCGGATCCGGCAATTGCAGTGGAACTACTTGAGTTAAGCACTGAAACCTTGCCCAAGTCTGAATCTCTTATTCATTTGACAAGAAGATCTCCATATCGAGTGAAAGAAACTTCACCCTCCAATTCTGAATTAAAAGAGAGGACAAATGCGTAACCGCCCCATTGGAATAAAATCATAGCAGATCAGCACAACGTATCAGTCACATGAGATCTCTCGCTGAGACCTTGTCTGAGCGAAGACAATAGCAAGCATAACGATTGATTAATTTCGCTCTGGTTAACGGCAGATGAACGAGAATGTTATGCGTCTCAAAGCTCATCCCCCGGTGGGTAAATGACTTGGACGATAACCAGATCCGACTTCTCGTTTACTTATGAAACCAAGACATCGGATCAAAAGAAGCAGAATCTGCACATCGTTCTGAAGCGTTAACTCATTGCCATACCTCTGAAGAATGTCGTCCAGGAAGGCCGACAATACTGCAGATGAATGAGCTAGGAAATGAGTCATTACCGAGTTCGTTATTCAAGTGAAAGCCCAGGAACTAGATTCAGACCGGAACACATTGGTCGGTGCTGAAACACAATTCCTATGATAAAGAAGCAAAGATACTTTCTGAACGCCTGATGTACCATGACGTGAAAGTATGTAACTAGAAATCTATGCATGTAGCATAGTCGAACACCCAAATACTCGCTCTGGCCGATCGGATGGACTCCATTTAGAAACTTAGAGCCATGATCAGCTTGTTATCCAGCTCAGATTATGAGTGGACGGAACCAGCCGTCTGGTTTTGGAACCAGAAAAGGATGGTTGTAGAAACCTTTAAAATCCTGGATTTCTACGATCTCTATCGTGATCATTCCAGAAGAGACTGGACTTCTGATGGAAGCGAGCCTCTATTCTACTGACTGACGGAGCCTGAGTCCATCTTGGACTCCGAGTTAACAGAGGATTTCGTTTGAGGAACAATATAGTCCTTCCAAAAACACCCCTTGAATCCAAGGTATGTCCGTAATCTAATCTCAAATAATTGAGAAACTCGACAGTCTTCCGTTCACTAATACACGATAGAGGATAAAACCATTACGTCCTGGTCCTGCGATGCTTGCGGAAGGAGAAGCCATGTCCTCTACGGCCCGCACCTCGCCTCGTTGAACTAGGGGCGTCTGACCGGAATTACAGCCCCTATCTGAGTCGCTACTCTGATGGTCTCTAGAATAAGACCTAGAGGATGCATGGGAACCTCTATAGGAACTTCCCTTGGACGTATTCGTCCCAGAAGTGCCTGTCCTACTCTTCTCTGCTGAATCCACCTATATGGCAGCGAATTTAAATAGCAGAGAGTCTAAAGCTTTCTTAGTTAATTGATCATAAACTGTGGAAAGCTTGCTGTCGAAGAAAACTCTCCGGAGACCGGAGCGACTCTGAGAGAGTTTTTCACCTTACTATCTACACGCGTGGATGTAGCCAGGGCCGCATCACGTCCAAACAACTCCATAAACCCACTAAAGGACGGAGTTTACGTGAGGCCCTTGAAAGAACTCTTAAGGAGGTTGTACATCCTAGAATTCTTTTTGCTTTGAGACGTAATGAAAAAGTTCTGGTAAGGTGATCTGCGTATGATAATGCGTCTAAGCTGTCCCTGCTAGATGATATTGTTATTTCCAACATCATGGTTGGAATTGACATAGACAACAGATAAACAATACTAGTTCCTGACCTGGTCGTCTAGACGCAGAGAACTCTCAGAATGCTCTGTCCTGCCGTTTCAAAATAATCGATGAATTGATGAAAGGCAGATGTAAAGCATATTGCCGATAAGAAACCTGACCTGCCCATAGGTAGCAAGTTATATAAAAATAGCGTCATTCAACATATCAAATGTCCGTGAAACATATCTGGACTATGTTGGAAACTGAGGGATGATGTCCCTAAACCGATTAAGAATTCTGTGTCCAGTGGTGCTATCCGTCTCTTATCCGGCAACGCAGCATTTTGGTCCAGAGGAACAACGTCCGATGATAATGCCGGATGCACTCTACGGCAATTATGTTGCTCCAAAAAGGGAAAATACAACTCATCCGTATCCCTTTCACCATCCTGTCGGACCACTTGAAATTCTTGGTCGTCCGTGCTGAACCTGCAGCGGAACGAATCAAAACAGCTTCCTCGGATAATTCCTGATCCGACAGAGTTACTGTCGGTTGCTGGGATGCTGCGATAATTTGTGCTATCTGCGATGGCATGTCCGTAACAGAGGCCTGTGGAGCTACAGTTTTATAGGATTTAGCCGCTGAAAGCTCCTTGGACGTTCACTCCTGTATACCTCTAATCTGCAAACGTCCGGAGAATGAAGGTCTCGTATCCTTGGCTACTGGATGGCGTGACCTGGTCGCCATAGAATCCTTGGTCGGCGATATTGATTGAATATCACAGGTCACGTAGCCAAGGTGCGGTCACGTGTGCTGCCGAGAGGATGAGGAAGCCGAAAGAGCAGTCTCTCCGGACTGTCTATATAACAGAGCGTCCCGAGCGATGGACATATGCTCCGATTGAGGAACGTATAGTACCACAACATCTGGCCCAGATGTTGTAATATGAGAGAGGGACCTCTCTCGCTCGCAGCCCGGATGGACCTGGACGAGCTAGGAACCGGACTAATAGGCTTCCTCTGTACCATCCTCGTATCCGTCGTCACTGGGTGTCCACATTGTATTTTATAGTGCTTGCATCACCCAAATCTCCTTCCTGGGCCGCAACGGACAAACCCGGATGCTGAGCCATTCGGTGAATGGTCGCGACACCGGGCGAGCTAGCAGACACCAACACCATCGATCCTACTAGGGAACTCCAGGCAACTGACGTATCTACATGAGCACTTTGCCGCTAACTCTTCATTTGACTGTGACAATGGAAGCACACTTACGAAGACATCACAGAAACGATACCTAGTTCATGTTACCCTATGAGACATGTGGAGCCGCGGTCCTACGTGAATATCCGCTGGAAGCTCCTGGGACGTTCATTCCTGCATTTATATAATATATGAACATCCCAACTGGAAAGGTCTCGTATCCTTGGCTAGCAGATGGAGTGACCTGGTCGACGTGTATTCCTTGGTCGGCGAAGCAGGAGCACCAGGGACGTTCAATCCTGCATTTATATAATATGCGAACGTCCCCTGGAAATCTGTGGTCACATAGCCAAGGTGCGGTTGTGTGTGTTGACGAGGATGAGGAAGCCAATATAACAGCCGTGTGGGACTGTCATGCGACAGAGCGTCCCGAGCAGGAGGAGTGAACGTAAGCTCCGACTAAGCGAACAACACACAACAATATAGCGGCGCAGATGTTGATGCAAGAGAGAGGGGGCCTCTCTCGCTCGCGGTCCAGGGGACCTGGACGAGCTAGCTATCGGACTGATAGGCTTCCTCCATACTATCCTCAGATCCGTCGTTGCTGGGTGTGCACATCTGAAGCTTTATAGCGCTTGCATCACCCAATCTGCTTCTCTGGACCGCAACAGACTAACCCGGGTACTGAGCCATTCTTACCTGGTAAATGGTCACGACACCGGGCGGACTAGCGGGCGACAATGCCTTCGATAGAACTAGCTAACTCCCAGCAATTGTCGTAATACCTTGAGCACTTCCCGCTAGCCCTAATATAGCAACGACGGAGACACACTTATTGAAGACATCACGGAAACATCACTCTGAGTTCTGAAAAAGAAACTGATAATATATAGTGACCCTACGGAGCAAGGACCGTAATGGACCTCTCACTGCAACTAAATACCGTGACACACGTCTCCAACATTGTCATATCAATCAACACACACAGAGCAAGAATTAATGTGACTACATTGACTGTAAGAAACACAATGAACTTGAGAATTAGAGGAAGATATCCTCGCATTACGAATGAAGAATATTTTTTCAACCAGAAAAAATATACACCATCATATTACTCACACTAACTCTTGAAATAAATATACATAATATATTATAATTCATTATAACATTTCAAAAGAAAATAATTTTCAAAAAAAAAAAAAATTTTTTTGAAAAAATTTTCAGAAGAGCCCAAGTTCCCAATGGGAATACTGAGCCCAAAGGATCCCAAAAAAGCCTAAGTGTGGACAAAAATTTTAATCATTTTGAAAAATTAATGTAACACTTATGGACAATATTAATGTATCTTGCTATGAACTAAATTAAGCAGAAGACAAGTAATCATTGTCAGAAGTAACAGTTGTCAACATAAGCAAAAGTGTCAACAAACCGGAAACATGACTCCAGGCACTGAAACAAACATGGCCCGAAATCAGTTACCAATTTAAACACTATCTGATGCAAAACAGAGGCTTCCAGAGAAGAAACTGTAGAACATCAGATGGTAGATGCAGACCAAAATGCCTAAACACCCCTAGGGTGAGGACGTAAACATGGGGAAATAAACAGCTGCGCCATGAGCGCATGATACACCCGTTAATTACAAGAGGGAAGCACACAATATGAGTATACATGTGTACTTGTCAGGTTTTTTTATATTCTTGTACAATAATCATAACCAACAACATACTGTGTTCAATAATTTGGAAATAAAATTATTTGAATTTCATGTATATGTCTCATGTCTGTTGAGATCATAACTTCAAGAAAAAATCAACGATTTTCTAAGTAATAAAGTCCCATAACTCTGGAATGACTAATCAAACGGCAACACCAACCGAAAGGGAGCTTCCTTCCATCAACATAAACCACCTACCAAAAAATCGTGAAAATTTCTTGAAACGTTCTCGAGTTATCGTACGACGTGTAAAAAATCAACAATTTTCTAAGTAATAAAGTCCCATAACTCTGGAATGACTAATTGCACGGTGATACTAAACGAAAGGGAGTTTCCCTCCATCGATATACACCACCTACCCAAAAATCACGAAAATCTCTCAAAGCGTTCTCTAGTTATCGTACAATGTGTAAAAAATCAACAATTTTCTAAGTAATAAAGTACCATAACTCTGGAATGACTAATAGAACGGCGACACTAAACGAAAGGGAGCTTCCCTCCATCGATATACACCACCTACCCAAAAATCACGAAAATCTCTCAAAGCGTTCTGGAGTTATCGTACGACGTTTGACCAGACGGACAGATGGACAGCGGTATACCATAATACGACCCGTTTTTTTTCAAAACGGGCGTATAAAAACAGAAAATAATTCTGTTTCCATGCCAAAACTCCCAAGAAATTTTAGTAATAAACATTACAAAAAATAAGCCAAAAGCATGGGAGAATAGCTAGGGGGGAATAAAGGAAAGGGAGAGAGGAAACACTGATTAAACAATGGAACATTCATAGTAAGAATGACCACAATAAGGTCATGCCACGAAAATAGGTAACATGTAACAATTTCGTAAAATAATTATAAGCTACAGCCATGAACATTTGTTTCCACTGTTTTCTCCTCTCCACCTTCTATTTCCACCATATATCCACCATTTCTCTCATAAATATGCGTCTGGCATCTTTAAAACTGAGATTCACAAGCACAAATAACAGTGAAGTGTAACTGTATTGAGGGTCAAACAAAGAATGACTTTTGGCGGCAGTTTTGAGCTCCTTGACACTGTGCATGTGCAGTGGAGTAAAAGTATGGAGGACCATATAGGACATGTATTTTTCGGTTTTAGATGCAAATTTTGGGGATTGGGGGTAAAATTTGTGTTTGGCCCTAAATATTTTAGAGTTAGCACCAGCTAAGTCTGGGTCATTGGTACAGTATAAAAATATTAAGATTTTATTTGTATTTGACTTTATTTTTTAGCTTTTGAATACGATAACCATGGAAAATGGATATTATTGGTAAAAGAGGAAATTTTTCAATTTGCCAAAAAGTTGACGGAGCGAACTGGTATGGGTTCAATATCGAGTATGAGACCCATTACTGTTAATTACAGCTTGATAACGCCTTCTCATGCTCCCAATCAAGTTCCTGGTGGTCCTTTGGGATGTTGTTCCATTCTTGGACCAGCATGACACCAAGCTCCTGGACACTTCTTGGCTGGACTGGACGGGCTGAAATTGCAAGCTGCAACTCATTCCAGACATGTTCGATTGGATTGAGGTCAGGGGATCTTGCTGGCCAGCCCACGAGGACGGGCATTATCATCCATCAGAATGAATCTATCAACCACTGCACATGCATACAATCTGACATGGACATCAAGGATCTCATCAATATACTGCTGTGCAGTCAATGTACCATGTTCAAGGACACAGAGCTCTGTACGTCCATGCCTGCTGATGCCGCCCAGACCATGATTGACCCTCCACCATAGCAGTCATGTTCAGCAATGTTGGCTGCATGGAATCACTCTCCTGGTCTTCTCCATACCCTAAACCGCCTATCTGTGTGGTCTAGACAGTACCTTGACTCATCTGTAAAAAGGACAGGTCGCCAATCTTCTCTGGTCCATCCAACATGGTTCATATCATGCTTGACGGTAGTTCTGGGACAGCGGAATGCAAATACATGGTCTTCTCGATCGGAGACCACCTTCGTGCAACCTTGCCCGGATAGTCTACGTTGAAACATTTATCCCAGATGCATTCTGAAGGTCACTGCGAAGCTGGGTTGTTGTGGCAAAGCGGTTCCTACGGGCCTGAATGATTAAAAAATGGTCTTCAGCTGCAGATGTTGCCCTGTCTCTTCCACCACCATGCCGTCTTACTGGTGTGCCATACTGCTGAAATCTTGCCCAGGCTCTGGTGATCACCATATGGTGCACACCAAGGGCTTCACCAACCTGACGATGGGTAGCCTCTTGCTCCACCATCCATACAGCCCGCCACATTTCTGCTTCAGACAAAGGTCTTCTTACATTTGCATTTGCCATATTTAATCATTAAATCACAAGGGTTTGTGTTGAAATGAAGATTGAATACCCTACACATGTCATGTACATGTAGACAGTACACGAAAACATCATGAAGATCAAGGGGTACATGCTTTCCGTGACTGTCACGGAAAGTCTGCCTGCCAAGAGAGCTAATGTAAATACTGGGGACCATCTCAATACATTCCTTAATCATATCCACTAAAAATATCGCAAATATGTCACAAGCAAATTTCACAATGATGTGTCAAATATTTGGTGCTTAGCAAACATTGAGCAGTATATTATTTCTTTCTTCATTTTACAATTGCTCAAGGTCCAAGAGCTGACAATAATCTTTTCTTAAAATAGTTGTCAACTAAAAAATTATAAATTCAAAGTAATTTGTATATTTTTTATACTTTCCAATGACCCAGACTTAGCTGGTGCAATCTCAACATTATTAAGGGTCAAACACAAATTTTGAACCCCCCAATCCCCAAAATGTACATACAACAACGAAAATTAAAAGTCCTATCTAGCCCTCCATACTTTTAGTACTTGCGTATGAGCAGTACCCAGGAAGAGACCGAAATTGGTGCCAACACCATTCTTTGTAGATGAGCATACGAAAGTGATAACTCAGTGGGGAGGTATGAGTGCCTTCTCATGGGAGGGCCATCCCAATTGGTAAGTATAGAAAAATATACAAATTACTTTGAAGACATATCATCAAAATAAGGAGCCATATCCAAGTAATTCTGTATTCTTAGCATGAATGATTATGCTAATTGGGTGTAACGAGCACCCAATTTTAAGGCTAGTCCGGACTTAGCCACTTAAATCAGGATGGCGTATTCGAGAGTGAGAGACTAACACCCACAAATGCATGCCATATATATAATCAACAAGCTGTATCTAAGATCAGTAATAATCTACAGACAAAAACAGCTTCACTCATAGTTAGACACTTATTATCAGGCCAGAAGAGGTGAAGAAAAATCCCCCCCCCCCCTCCTTTTTTTTTTGAAGGAATATTCTTCAAAACAAAGAGGGAAGTGCTCTGGAACCAGTGAAAAGCGGTACCAAATAATCTCCATATATTCACCCAAAAGGCACCCAGTTATTTATTTATTTATTGGGGTTTAAGGTCACATATTTCTGCACAATGGCTATTCATGACTGTGACAGTTTTACGGGTGGAGGAAGCCGGAGTACCCGGAGAGAACCACTGAGCAACGGCAAGCAACTGTCAGCTCCCCAACATACTAACTCAACACAAGCAGGGTTAGCATTGGTTGAAGACAAGTGCACCATCGACGTGCAGTACGCCTTAGTACACGCCGTCACCATGCCCCCACATGGGCAATGGGGGTGAAGGGTCTTGCCCACGGACACAACGCGGTTGCCGCAGGTGGGATTCGAACCGAGGACCTCTCAGCTTGCAGCCTGCACCTCTAGCTACCGAGCCACCGCGCCCCCAGGCACCCAGTTATTAATTACTGGTGCTTAACGCCATCTCAGTAGCTAAGGCTATTGTGATGATATTAAAAGCACAAGCTTCTAATGTATGCTGGAATCGGAATACGTAGACAGGTCGAAAACCCGAGATATAACGTGTGCAAACTTAAACTTGTCCAATTGAACCCCAATGGAAAGTTATCTGTTAGAGCAAATACGCTTCTGAGGCAACCAACAGGCGACCCCGTTCAGGTGTATAATAAATTCAAATAATTAAACTCCTAATTGTCATGCGAATATATAAGAATAGGAATTCTCCTGTGTACAGTCTCTGGTAGAAAGCTGGATTCAGAACAAGGAACAGGCTATGATTAACAGACCAGTCACGGACCGTCCCCCAAATAATTCATTGTTCCCTAAGTCCGTTACAACCAATGACTGTTCGAAGAAAGAATATACTACTCCAAATAATGAAGTCAAAAATTTCCATAACTGATCTAACTAGCCTCAAAATTCTCATAAGCTCTATAAAGCAGAGCAAGAATTTTATAGAATCTATTCAATAATGCATCTGCCTAATATACATATTATGCACGCGAGCAACAGAATCCTGCATGTACCTAACTGAATACAGCCTGTATCCACGGTATGACCGAGTGATACAAATGTAACCAGGAAATGGAATGAATAATACAACATTAATGCAGTTAAACTGAGTTATAAACTCATATGCCGTAAGAAAAGGGCAGACCGCTCTGAGTGAAACTTCTGAGAGTGGACTAATTACCACATTTGGAGAATGTCGCCTGATAACTGACATGTCAACCACACAGGTACACAAAGGCTAGCAATATCAGCCGAATGTGTTCATGAAAGAAATTCGGAATCCAAAAAACAGTTATTGTTCAGGAATCATATGCTTGTATATGACTTATAAAAGAACAACCACAGGATACAAACCAACTAAAGAGTGGATGTGCCCATGAGGTCACCATTAGAACACAACCCAGCCGTCAATCGAGGAGCCATGAAAGGCATGCATATACTTGAATGCATACAAGAAGAAAACTATGTCCTGCCCTGTAATCGCCTCTTAACATATTGGCAGGGTGGGGAGGGGGGGGGGGGTTGACAAATAAATCCTATCAAACCCCCCACACCTGCATTACTCAAATCGCTAGATAAGTAAGGCCGGCGCTGTAGAATTAAGGCTATACTGCTGCTACTATTCTCAATTTAATACAGCAAAAAAGTTTATAGTTAAAGCAATCATAATAACAGTAACCCGGTGCGACTTGTACCAGTTTTGTGTTAGTTATCAAACAGTATAGGAACCGCAGGGCTCCCTCACGTCTGACTGACACCGTAATGCCACTAAGGACAGAGGAGGATGTGATAACCAATACATCATATAGACATAATATCCAATCTCCCGGGTGGAAATATAATCCACAACAATAGATTGGATAGAAATGAAGAGGGAGACGAAAACAATGTTCGGACACCCGGTCATAAAAACCTAGATGAACTCCTTATGTTCAATTTGATATTAGGAAATATATTTCCGAGGAGTTTAGTATATGTGTTTGAAGAAACGCTCATTAATCACACTAGGTTAATATGGTGTCATCAACAGGGCTTACCGCCTCAGATAACTAACACCAAACAATACCAGTAGGAAGAGAATAACCACCTCTAACATAATGGTATCATGTCCGATTTCACATTTGAGCTCAGCCTAGCTGAAGCAGCTAAAGGCCTTCCTATTTGTGAAGACAATTAAAAGGCTGATAACTGAGGCTTTAGAAGCTCACTAAGAAGACTTACAAATCTAGCCAGAGCTTAAAAGTCTTCATCTCCATAAAGACAGATATTTCGGTGTAAGTTGCAACCTTGAAAGCTCACTGAACGGAGACTTACAACTATCGTCGCGCAAGGTAGAGAATGAAGAGCCTCTATTTTTAACAGATGTAATTCCCAAAGAGATAGTTGTTTCAAGAAGATAAATTATTTCAGTTATGTTTATTGCATAATTACTGAAAAATTGTGACTATTACTGGGTTAGAGAAGGCTCTCCCAACCACGGTTTGATCCCAGACTTCACCAAGCTTCCCAAAGAGAAACTTGCAGGCTTCTTCCTCTTTCTGCCGCCGTCGCTGGGTGAGCTTTTGTTTATAAGGTGCTTGCTCTACTGAAATCTACACTCTCCTTGACTGCAACGGACATACCTGGTATTACGGTTCCCACTATCGGGTAACCGCCTGACCGGTTGAGCTAGTTGCTGGAATAAGAGGCCTTATTCCCTAAATATTCAAGAGCACCTTTGCAGCTAGCTCTGTTTGCTCCTCAGAGCATGACAATAGCACCACATTCTGAACAGGTGTCGCAATACCATCACCCTGTTCTTGTTCCTCTGGAAAAGAAACTGAAAACTCGAATTATCTTCAGCTTACAGCTCTGGCATCTGAACACCCGCTTCCAATGTTAGTGTCCTAATGACAAAGACAAGCAAAAATAATTTCGAAATAAATCAAAACAAATTTTTTCCAAAAATGTTTTTTGAAAATGCCTAAGTTCCCCAAGGGAACCACACGAGCCCAAGGGCATCCCGATAGAGCCTAAGTGTGGACAAACACCAAAATATTAAAGCTACACTATCAGAATATTAATAAATGTATCCTACTATAATTGTGATGAATAAAACCCTGAATATTACCTGTTAAGGGTGTTGTTAAAAGTAAACAATGTCAGGATTTAGAAAAAACGGAAACAAGACAATAGGCACACAAAAGACCCAAGTCAGTGAATAATTAACTGATACCTGATGCAAAGCTAGGTCTTCATGTGAAGAAAAAACAATGCATCCGGTAGGAGATGCAAGACAATAACAACCCAACACCCCTGGGGTGAGGACGTAACAGTGGGGATAAACAGAATAAACCTCAACACATTAAACTCCCAAGAAATTTAATAAAAAATTTCAATAAAAAACAGCCAGAAAGCTTAGGAGTTTAACTGGAGGATTCATGGAAGGATAGGGAAGAAACACATAACCCACAGTAGGTAAATCATTAGCAAAAATAATGACAACGTGGCATATATCCCAAAATTGGGTAACATGAAATAATTTTCATATTATTTAAAAGTTACAGCCCTCACTTCCATCATCCATTTACTGCCTTGAATCCACCATATACTTCACTGACTTGTGTCTGGCATCCACCAAAAGAGAGATTTAAAGCACAGATGTCAGTTGAGATGTTTACTGACTTGGGGCCAAACAAACAATGGTGTTTGTGCCAATTCCGGTTTCTTCCTGGGTACTGCACATGCGCAAGTACTAAAAGTATGGAGGGCCAGATAGGACATTTAATTTTCGTTGTTGTATGCAAATTTTTTTTGGAATTGGGGGGTTCAAAATTTGTGTTTGGCCCTTAATAATGTTGAGGTTGCACCAGCTAAGTCTGGGCCATTGATTGTAGTATAAAAATATCTTCATCACCATAATTTAGTCTTTTACCGATTCCCCCTTTCCGTGTTATAAAAATTATCACAGGATAAAATGCGAAAATGTGAAACAAATAGGCCTTAGGGCCCCCCCCCCCCATCCCCACCAATGGGAGGGTCAGACCCACTCCACCTCAGACCTGCGGTACATATTGACCTGGCTCCCCCTCCCTCAAATTATGCCCCCATCAATAGGAAATCCTAACTATGCCTCCGATATAATACAATTTTTGTATCCCCCTTCCCCAAAGAAAAAACAAATAAAACGAAATTATGCCCTGTAAAGCCCATTTCAACATTCCCATAAGTTCTGTGTAGGTTTGATGACGTCAGACAAAGGGTAAAATAAGCTTTCTGACAGCTAATGTAAATCGAATTTGATTCACATTAGCTGTCAAAGCATAGGCTTTCATTTAGGCATATGGACATAAGAGCGAGGTCCCCCCCCCCCCCCCCCCCCCCAAAAAAAAAAAAAACGGAAGAGAAAATCCGGAAATCCTGCAGTAGGACCTATGAATTTTTGTGTACCCCCACCCCCTACCAAGAAAAAGAAAGTAGAAACCTAATAAAATGAAAAATGTGGCGGCCCCATCAGGCCTAGCTATTTACACATCCCTGTAAGCTGAACCCCATGCAGGTTTGGAAAATGATTCCAGGCAAGGGGTAAAATAAACTCTTTAACAGCCCAGGTTAATCAAATTCAATTGGGAGACCACGTTTATGGAGAAGAAAAGTATCACATATCTCTCGTCAATGAGAATGTGGAGTAAGTTCCAGTGTGCAACTCCTCACCCCCCACCCCGCCCCACAATCTGTTTGGTGCAGTAGATAAATGTCTACATCAGTACTTTTTGCTTCCAAATGTTCCCAACAAGGATGTCATCTCCCAAGGTTTCTCTTGGAATGGAGAATTTTTAAACGGAACTTGGTTTGGGATTCAGGAGTTCTTTATTTTTCCTGGATAGGGTTTCCCTTTATTCAATATTCTGCTTCTTTTCCTGCATGAGCACCCCTCTCCTGGTAGTGGGGTCTGTAGCTGGTATAAATAAACAGGCCAATACGTACAGTAACAGTTTATTTTTCCAAATAGGAAGGCTAAGTTGAATCTTCAGGAGGGCGTTCGTAAATATGAAAAGACTTTCTGGTGCCATCATTAATTTTAGTTGGTACTTGTAAATACAGGCCTACGGTGTATGATTAGCCCATTTCTTAATAACAGTTTTTTTGTGCTCTGGAGTCGTGGAATTGAATCAGACCCCCAACACTTTTATTAGAGCTGCACAATGTTTGCTTATATGACGACTGACGAAACCAAACTAACTTAGAGCATATTATTTCTTCATAAATGTCACTCGCGAGCGACAATAACACTGAAAAATGCCGATAGGATCACCGATCCAATGTCAAGTTGTGACAGCACAAAAGTGGGTTTAATCATTATCAACATATCGTCCGGAAACCAGTTTTTTACAATTTAGTATGTGAAGGGTCTCTGTGACCTTGACCTTTAACCTAGTGATTCCAAAGTAAATAGGGCTCTTGCTTGCACCAATTTCAATCTACCTATGAAATTTCATGAACATGGATGGAACCACTGTCAAATTATCATCTGGGAACCAATTGTTTACAATTTATTATGTTCAGGGTCACTGTGACCTTGACCTTTGACCATGCAAATCCAAAATAAATAGGGTTCTTCCTCTCACCGAAGCTAACCTACCTATGAATTTTCATGAACGTGGGTTGAACCGTTATCAAGTTATAATCCGGAAACAAATTGTTTACGGATTTACTATGTTGAAGTCATTGGTTCTTCCTCTCACGGATGCCAATTTACCTATGAAGTTGCATGAATGTGGGTCGAAAACAATATCAAGTTATCATCCAGAAACAAATTGTTTTGACTTACTATGTTCAGGGTCACTGTGACCTTGACCTTTGACCTAGTGAGCCCAAAATAAATAGGGTTCTTCCTCTCATGAACACCAACCTACATATGAAGTTTTATGAATGTGGGTTCAACCATAGCCAAGTTATCATCCAGAAACCAATTATTTATGATTTAATATGTTCAAGGTAACTGTGACAATCACTGTTGACCTGGTGAGTCCAAAATAAATAGGGTTCTTCCTCTCACCGAGGCCAGCCTACCTATTAAGGTTCATGAATGTGTGTTAAATTGTTATCAAGTTATCATCAGGAAACCAATTGTTTACATACATACGTACATACGTATGTATGCCCAACCGCCATCCCGCCATTCATCAAACTTCGTCACAACTCGACTAAAAATATTTTCAACTTGTACATACATGCAATGGATTATGCATTACATGTATACACACATCAGATGATTTTTCAAGATCATCTCGGCTACTTGTCGCAGTGACACCGCTCGACAATTGAATTTCATTGTTCATTTTTCTGTGCTATCACTAACCCCCCATCACTCGAGATCGTAGTGACTGTACACATGAACGAGTGAGTCCGTCATGGGTTTTAATCCTCTACACTCATCGTCACTCACACGCTGACGGGTGTTTTGGTAGTAATCCACCCTCCACGTACTGTAGTTAAATTTCCGATTCAAACTATTTTCAGAACTGTTTTGAGCATAAACAAAACAAAAACAAAAACAAAAAAAGCCTCCCTCCCTCATCATATAACTGAGAAAAAATTGCCTGAGAAACAAGAAGGTTTTTTAAATGCCTTATTCAAGTGAACAATATATATTTTTCCTAAGACAACAATGAAAGTGTCAATGACACTGTAGCTTAACTTGTGTGTTGTATTTGATGAAAAGGATAATGTTCAATGTTTATGAAAGGATTATGAAATAAGACAAGAATTGTGATAATTGGGAATATGTTCATTTCTGTTCCCTGTATGCTATGTTTTTGATAAAAATAATATGAGGTGTACACTGTACTAAAGAGCTGAGGGGTGGGTTAATATGACCTCACAGTTAATGTATGTGGCCCTCACAGTTAACATATATTAACGAAAGTTACCAAGTTACAGTGAAATTATTCCAAAACGAGTCATCCTATTAAGTTACATAGAAATCCCTTCATAAATATGGCCTGTAGACTGTGCTAAAGGTTTTTGGGCTTGGGCTTGGGTAGCCATCATGGCTGAATGATCGCAACCAATGAAAGGATTATGAAATAAGACAAGAATTGTGATAATTGGGAATATGTTCATTTTTGGTCCCTGTATGCTATGTTTTTGATAAAAATAATATGAGGTGTACACTGTACTAAAGAGCTGAGGGTTAATATGACCTCACAGTTAATGTATGTGGCCCTAACAGTTAACGTATATTAACGAAAGTTACCAAGTTACAGTGAAATTATTCCAAAACGAGTCATCCCATCAAGTTACAATGAAATCCCTTCATAAATATGGCCTGTAGACTGTGCTAAAGGTTTTCGGGCTTCAGGCCCCTGTAGCCGTCAGTTTCCCAATTGTGTCCAAAGGGGACGTTCTCATCTAGACATTATATGAAGTCAACCTACCAAATTACAATGAAATCCCATCGTAAATATGACCTGTAGACTATGCTAAAGGTTCTTGGGCTTTGGGCTTTGGGCTCAGGCAGCCATCATGGTTGAATGATCGCAACCAAACGGGGACATTCTCATCTGGGCATCATCTGGAGTGATCCTTCGAAGTTACAATGAAATTCCTTCATAAATATGACCTGTAGACTGTGCTCAAGGTTTTTGGGCTTCGGGCCCCTGAAGCTGTCACAGTTGACCAATCACGACCAAAAGGAGATGTCATCATCTAGGCATTATATGGAGTCAAACTAACAGGTTACAATGAAATCCTTCCATAAATATGACCTATAGACTATGCTAAAGGTTTTGGGGTCTTGGGCTCGGGCAGCCATCAAGGCTGAATGATCGCGACCAAAAGGGGACGTTCTCATCTAGACATTATTTGGAGTCATCCTACCAAGCTACAATGAAATCCCTTCACAGTTATGACCAGTAGACTGTTCTAAAGGTTTTCGGGCTTCGGGCCCCTGTAGCCGTCACAGTTACCCAATCATGTCCAAAAGGGGACGTTCTCATCTAGACATTATATGAAGTCAACCTATCAAGTTACAATGAAATCCTTTCATAAATATGACCTGTAGACTGTGCTAAAGGTATTCGGGCTTCGGGCTCGGGCAGCCATAATGGTTGAATGATCGCAACCAAAAGGGACAATCTCATCTGGGCATCATCTGGAGTGATCCTACGAAGTTACAATGAAATCCCTTCATAAATATGACCTGTAGACTGTGCTCAAGGTTTTCGGGCTTCGGGTGCCTGTAGCCATCACAGATGACCAATCGCGACCAAAAGGGATGTCATCATCTAGGCATTATATGGAGTCAACCTAACAGGTTACAATGAAATCCTTCCATAAATATGACCTTTTGCCTATGCTAAAGGTTTTTGGGCTCGGGCACCCATCAAGGCTGAATGATCGCGATCAAAATGGGACGTTCTCATCTACACATTATTTGGAATCATCCTACCAAGTTACAATGAAATCCCTTTATAAATATGACCTGTAGACTGTGCTAAAGGTTTTCGGGCTTCGGGCCCCTGTAGCCGTCACAGTTGCCCAATCACGTCCAAAAGGGGACCTTCTCATCCAGACAATATATGAAGTCAACCCACCAAGTTACAATGAAATTCCTCAATAAATATGACCTATAGACTGTGCTAAAGGTTTTCGGGTGTTGGGCTTGGGCAGTCGTCACGGTTGGCAGATCATGCCCAAATGGGGGAATTCTCCTCTAGACATTATAAGGAGTCATCCTACCAAGATACAATGAAATCCCACCATATTAAACATGACCTGCAGACTGTGCTAAAAGTTTTTGGGTTTCGGGCTTGGGCAGCCATCACGGTTGACGGATGATGCCCAAAAGGGGACGTTCTCATCTAGGCATTATATAGAGGCATCCTACCAAGTTACAATGAAATCCCTTCATAAATACAACCTGTAGACTGTGCTAATGGTTTTCAGGTTTTGGGCTCGGGCAGCCATACCGGTTGCCCGATCGCAACCAAAAGGGGACGTTCTCATCTAGACATGACCCCAAACCTGCATATGAAATTTCGTGACGATCGGACAAGAACTGCGGGGTGAAACTCGTGCTAAAGGAAAATGTGAACAGACTCACAGATTTCCGCACGCATGATGGCAATAGCTTATCTTGACTATGTCAAGTTAAGCTAAAAATGAACAATGTCAGGCATTGCATACGCCCTTACCTGTAATACCATTGGAGAGATGGAAATTCTCAGATAACTAATCTGTGAAACAAAGTGTTTTCAATGAAAAATGTGTGAGATAGTCAGTATCTAAAACACCCAAGATGGCATAAATGTCTTAGCATTTTGAACAGACCTTCACCTTGGTGGGTCGGTCATGAATTTTGAAGAAAACGACACATCATCTTGTGGTGATAAATATAATGTGCAAGTGTCATTATATAAACAAATTCATGTGAATAGTGTTTTGGGGCAGTCATCTTGGGACAAAATCTTGAATATCTGGAGCTGCCAAAGGTTTACAGAATAGAATCATTCAGATTTGGATTCAGCTCAAAAAGTACCCTGGAAATAACCAAAAAATCATTTACTGACATTGCATGGTTACCCCTCGGTCTCCCGGACTACACATTTAAAGGTGAGAAAATATTTTTTAGGTCATCACAGTATAAATTTCCAGCCACAAAATGAAAGAAAGAGAGCAATCATGTCTTTCAATTGTATGAAAAATGGCCTCACAATATTGGTTACTGATCAGAAAATCAATAGAGAGGCTGGGGGAGTTATGGGCATTGACTTTAATTCCATGCTGGAAGAACATCCAAAGCAGAATGTGAAATCTTTTAATAAACAAATACATACCCATTCTTGGTATTATCATTCTGGGTCTTGGTATCGGCATATGTGGAGGAACAGAATGAGGTATAAATCTTGGTCTTGGGCCTGGTCCAAGTCCTGGAGGTGGTGGAGGGGGTCCAGGTGGTGGTGGTGGAGGTGGTGGCGGTGGAGGACCTCCTCCTATAAAAAAAATTTAAAATTTGCTAAAAGAGAATTTATACAACACATACTGTTCTTAGCATTTATATTTCTTTCATATTTTTCTTCAGTGTCAAGGGTCATCAAACAAAGCATTAACCCGCTGCAGTATAATGTCAAAATGGCAGTCTTAAGCAGCAAATATTTCCCATAATGCTGTTTGATATTTAACAATTGAGCTCTGTCAAACAAGATATAACTTGTTAAATTCATAGTTCACTCTTAAGGGCCTGGATATTTTTTATACATGACTTTGAAGTTGTTTCTTGAAAAGTCTTGGCTGCCTATGCAGGCAGCCAAGACTTACTTAGAAACAACTGCCATGGCACTTTGAATGTAACTTGCAAGCTTACCACAAAACTGCATGTTGAGGCACCTGTTTTATAGTACAAAAATGTGATTAAAGTTGGAATTAGTCCCTTGAGGGTGATATAAGAGAAAAACAGTGATTGGAGAAAGTTCTGTTGCACTACCAGCTTGCTTGGAGTTAATCCTGGATTAAGTATTTACAGTTCATTCATTGTCAGAAAGATTGATTTTGGGGTAGTTGGTAACATATCATATATATGTTGAAGACCTTACAAACTTTGTGTACAAAAATATAAATGATCAAAATAAATAGCTGCTTGGGCAAATCAGATTGTAAAATCAGTCCTGGAGAGATTCAGTTATTATAAAAAAAAGTGTGACATCAATTTCATTCCTTGACACTACCATCATGACCACTGATACACATGACTCAAAAAGGAACAGTGCTCTCATATATATATAATATAATATATTTGCGAGATCTCAGTTTTCAAATAACAACACAAGAGATTAGTATCTCAATAGAAATTTCTCATCCCCATGTCCTCTGAAACAGTGCCAAATCCATTCAAACAAAGGCAATGGCCTAGCAGGGAAGCATACGCTTATTATATGTCACTTGGTGAGAGGCCCTGGAAGTTGATGTATATGCCGATTCCATGAGTTGATCGCTATCTGTGAACTTAACCTTGGTGGGTTGGTCAATAATTACTCCAGGTGACACTATCTAGTGGTTGTACGTATATATTGTGTAAGTTTCATTGCTATATCTCTATATTTAAAAAGTTACGTGAGCCAGACATGAAAACTTGATGATCATGCTGATTCCATGTGTTGACCTCGGTGACCTTGACCTTGGAGGACCAGTCATGAATTTTGTACGCAACATACCATCAAGTGGTGGTCCATATTTTGTGTCAGTTTCATTTTTTCATCTCCTTCCACAAAAAAGTTGAAGCCCAGACACAAAAAGTTGATTTGCATGCTGATCCTGTTTTTTGACCTCTATCTGTGCCTTTGACTTTGATAGGCTAGTTGTGAATTTTGAACACTGCATACCAGCTACACACAAAAAGGTTAACAGACAGATGCCTGTCCATCTGCAAGGATGGACAGTCCCATAATGTAATACTCCCATTTTTAAAAACTGACACATAAAAACATTGCTGGAGACATCAAAGGTGCCGCTTAGACCAAGTATAGCAATACTGCCAATGTTCTGGCCCTCGAAACATTACTCCTCTATGTTTTACGACTGTGGATGTCACAGTGATACAGACAATACTGCACTTGTTGAAGCACTTAATATGCTGATTGATCCTTACTGACTGATCTGCAGAATTAACAAAATTTGGTATACATGTCACTGTGATGTTGCTACTCACTTTCAAGATAAACAAGTGCACCGCCAGGTGTGGGATATGTCCTCCCGACAGCAAGTTCTTCCATTGAACATATTGAAAACTAAAACAACAAATTCTGAAGGTTGAAAAAATGGAAAAAGGGACATAACTCAGCCAAAATTGGTCCGACCAAACTCAAATTCGGACTTGACCTGCATATTCAAGAGACAAACCTATGCACAAAATTTGGTGTTGATTCAATAACTCAAACATCCGGACACCAAATTTCCAGTTGCGAAATTGTGTTGCATAGTCATGCATACGCCTGGCTGATTTGGCCGATTAAGGTTAATGTACAGTGAATTCATGAAATCAGAAATTGAAAATGTGAGAGAGAAAAGATGTACATAATTTCTGTGTCTATGAAACAGATTTCAGTTTTATTGTTTTGCTAAGATCGTATATGATGCAGGAAGTCGTGCTGAAGGCAGGAAGTATGAACTGCACAACTTGATAGTAACATGCTGGAAACAGGAAGACATGCCTCCATCTTGAGACATGAACTACAAGAAATCTATAATAATTGTTGCCTGAGTAGTAAATACAAACTGCACACCTGGTTAGTAAATCAGGATGTTTTTGAAAGACTCACTGAAACGTGATGAGATAACTTCCTTGTGCGTGTTCTGCCCATCCCTTGGTGTAGGCAGAATTTTGCAATATAGGAGAGTGTCTCGCCACTGTTCAGGCAGTCAGTTTACAATCAGTGACTCTGCTAGACCGCCATCAGTGGCTCCACCAGAATCCAACTTAACATCAGGGATCTCAGCGAGGACTGGAAGGCACATTGACTATTGTTTTGTAGACTGTTGATTGTTTGTATAGTGTATACTTGGAACAGAATAAAAGAACAGAACTTTAATTGTTATTGTCTCTGCGGTGTAATCAACACCTTCCCTGCAGTCAGGCTAGGGTTAAAGGAATAGACAAAAGAAGAGACGATAACACTTTAATTCACTAGTGATACCCTTACTACCTTGGTTTAGAGCCACGGCTAGATTGGGGAAGGTTTGACAAGTGGATTAACCCCAGTGCCTCGGTGTCACAATGGCTGAGCTGTCTGTACACGGAAGTACACAGTAGAGGATTGAAGAACCCTTGGTCACCCGTTGCAATTCCACACAGCTACGTAACAATTGGAAAAGCATCAAAAAAGAGGCATAACTCCAACAAAACTTATCAGATGAAGCCAATATTCGGAATTCACCTAATCATTGGGGTAAGGGACATACACACTAAATTTGTTTTGATTTGATGACCCAAACTGTAATTATGACTCCGGATGGATGGACTGCTGGACGGACACAAATACGGACACGGCTGATTACAATAGTCCTCTGACAAAATGTCAGGGAACAATTAAGGGCTTATATCTGCTTGTGATGAGTTTAGTTGTCTTACATCTGTCTCTTCAATTCACAAGTGTCAAAAATTTCAAACTGCATACAATAAAGAGCCTTGGCAGAGGTTATCGTCAAGTCTTGGCTGCTTTTACGTGTAGTCAAGACTGAACTAGAAACAGTGCTTAGCCACATATCTATGTTTTGATGTTACAAAAACTACTAAGAACAACCCTGTCACAAAGGTTAAGTGAGTCTCTTGCATTGCGATGCTCATTCAGACATGACTGTTGTGAGGTTACAACCAATATATACTATTAAAAAAAGTAGGGGATATCCAAACTGATGTTGATATTTTCGGAAAATGGTATTGGATACGCGTGATTGGACACATCAATATGTTACCAAGTTTAGTGTGGATCATGACTGTCACCAGCCCATGAAAACTTCATGCGAATTTTCCGCACGATTGCCACATTAATGTCTGTGGGGTACGTTTTGACATTTTCATTTGTACTGGACAGGCTTTTTCGGAGGTCCCATAGTTCTTTTCTTGGTATAAACTCGTTCATCAATAGTTTCTGGTCGAAACGTAACTTTTGAGGTATGCGTAGACTGACACGTGACAAACTTTTATGTGCCACTGGCATGTTGGAAGCTGTCAACAGACAGACTGCAGTGGCTCAAATTCTCAAAATTACTCAATCAATGATTAGCAGGTTGTGGTCATGCTACCGTCAAATAGACAATGTTCATGACAGATGTCAGTCAGGTCGTCCAATGGCGACAACTGCGAGCAAGGATCGTTTCACCCAAACCACAATATTATGTAACTGCCATCAAAGTGCCTCAGAAATTGGACAGCAGCTGCACCGAGCGACAGATGTGCGAGTCAGTGGTCAGACTATCCAAAATCGCTTACACAGCTGGAATTTGTATGCTCAACGACCTCGAATTCCACGTTTGACTGAATGTCATGTCGCAGCAAGGCGTAATTGGTGTGGAGCACGACAGCGCTGGGACAATCGTTGGTGGAGCAACGTCATGTTTTCCGATGAATCAAGGTTCACTCTCGACTTCCACGACAGGCAAAACAGAGTGTGGCGGTGGCAGAACGAACGATACCATGACGTAACCATTAGGCAGCATGATCATTTTGGTGGTGGACTGGTTATGGTGTGGGGAGGCATAACCATGACAAGCAGAACAGCATTACATGTCATCCAAGGGCATGTTACAGTGCAGTACTACCGTGGCAACATGTTAGCAGCTCGTGTGGTGCCATTTGCGCGACGCCACAGCCGCCGAATCATTTTCCAAGATTACAATGCAAGGGCACACAGGGCCTGTGTCGCTACAGACTTCCTCCAGGAGCAGAACATCACTACACAGCCTTGGCCAGCACTAAGTCCAGGCCTTTCACCAATCAAGCACCTTTGGGATATGCTTGGCAGGTGCCTACGACAACGTCAACAGCCCCCTACCAATGTCCAGGAATTTGCCACTGCACTGCCGGAAGAATGGAATAACATCAGTCAAGACAATATTGGACGTTTGGTGAGGAGTATGCCATGTCGGATCCGCGCTTGTCTTGTGAACCAAGGAGGATTTACAAGGTATTGAGGTCTTGGACTGAATGTGGTAAATTCTCTGACTGACCATCCATGTCTTCTACAGCTCAGTGTGTGGAATGTATGCTTATCAGACTCCCAACTATCGCTGAAATCATTCACCAGATGTCACAGTGCAATGATTCAACTGTCTTATTAATGAAAATATAAAAATATTTCTTCATATATCTCATTTTTATCAAATATCCCCTACTTTTTTTGAATGGTATATCTCATTTCACATTAAGACATCCAGGGGTCAGCCTGGCAGCTGATTTTAGGGAGAAGTCAGGGGCTAGGAGGGAGAAGTCAGTGGACATGAGGGAAAAGTCAGAAAAAACATTAAAAATATGTTTGCCATTATATTTAACGGCACTATGAAGTAGATTAGTAGATTGACTGTCACATGAGCAATCTAAAATTTGAAATCTGTTGCCTCCAGGCAGTTCATTTCAAATTTTAATATTCTCAACCCTTCACATTATTTTTTTGAGACCATGTGTAATTCAAAGCATGGTAACTATTGTAATCACTGGTAGGGAAAGAGCTAAAGGGAGTCCTCATTCAATCATATTGTGTTCAACTGGACATGTCATATATTATGGCAAGGTGGTAGTGGTGAATATAAACTGACCACTTAAAAGTAAGTTTTATTAACTGGTTGAGTTCTACATTATTTTTTAAAGGTGATTTGAAACCTGGGTATTTTTTTCAAAGATACCACACTACCAGCAATTGTGGCCACAGTGTAGCAAGATTTTGTTCATAAATTATTGTTTTGTTATAATTTATTGGAGCGTGCCAATAGGCACTCTCCAATAAATTGCAACCAATCACCTTTATATAAAACAAGAGGCCCCACGGGGCCTCAAGTGCTCACCTTGGACAGAACACAATATAAAAAGAGTCCAAGAATGGGTCTACATTAAGCAATCAATCTTTATAGGATACACTGTCAATCCTTGAGTCCCTCAGGAGTGATAAAAATAATCCGGGCATCATACCTTTTCTTCAGTTGATCATAAAGTAAAATGTAGAGCTTCCCTATGAAGCCCCTTGATACAACCTATGTGGATTAATCTTAGTTACACACCTCTAGAGGGTACTGAATACAAAATTTTTAATTCTTCAGCAACATGGCCAATTCCGGCTCCCATAGGGAGCCCAAATTTTAACCCAGGCTCTCGATTTAAACACAGTTGAATCTGACTTCCCAAGAGATGTTGTGTACCAAATATAAAAGCATTCTAACTGTTGGATATGAAGAAGAGAAATTTTAAAGAAATTTCTTCATATTGCACTAAGTTAAAATTTGGGCTACTATAGCGAGCCCAAATATTAACCAATGATCCGATTTGAACAAACTTGAACCTGACCCCCCTAGAGATGTTGTATACCAAATATGGAAGCATTCTGACTAGTGGATCTGAAGAAGATTTTTGAAGAAATTCCCTCATATTGTACCAAGTTAAATTTCAGGTTCCCACTGGAGCCCAAATATTAACCCAGGCACTCTAACTTGAATCTGCCCCCCCCCCCCCCCCTCCCAGAGATTCTGTATACAAAATATGAAAGCATTCCGACTGGTGGATCTGAAGAAGATTTTTAAAGAAATTTCCTCATATCGCACTAAGTAAAAATTTGGGCTATCATAGCGAGCCCAAATATATACCTAGGGATTTAATTTGAACAAACTTGAATCTTACCCCCCTAGAGATGTTGCATACCAAATATGAAAGCATTCTGACTAGTGGATCTGAAGAAGATTTTTTTAAATTATCCCCCATATTGAACAAAGTTAAAATTTGGGCTTCCATAGGAAGCCCAAATATTAACCTAGGGACTTAGTTTGAACAATCTCAACTCTGACCCTCATAACTATGATGCATACCAAACATTAAAAGACTTTGAGTGGTGGTTCTGAAGAAGAAGATTTTTAAAGAATATTCCCCATATTACCCTATGTTAAAAATTCGGGCTCCTGTATTGAGCCCAAATATGAACCAATGGGCTTTATTTTATTAAACTGGTATCCCCCCCCTCCCCCGATTGGTTCTGGTGGAGAAAAGATTTTAAAATTTTTTTGCAAATATGCCGACTCAGCATTTTTTCAAAAGCCCATTACAGAACACCCTAACATAACCGATGGCAACTTTTTTTACCTTTCAATTCTACTGGTCTTAAGGATACTTCGTACCAAATAACAGCTCTCTGTTCCGTGTGGTTTGGGAAATATGGGCGTTTGAAAATATTTCTATTTTTAGCTCCCAGGGTTCCCATGGAGATGCGGGATTTTTTTTTTTGCATGGGTCAAGTACTTATGACCCAATAATACCACATACCAAATTTGGTTTATACCGGACCATCGGTTCAGAAAATAGAAATTTTGGACTGGGCCAAAAATCTTACCCCTCCCATTACAAAGCCAAATATTGCTTCACAAACTTCGTTTGAACAAACTTGATTCTACACCTCAAAAGGAAGCTCCATAGAAAATATCAAGTCATTGTACATACTGGTTCTTGAGAAGATTTTAAAAATATTTTGGAGCTTTTTCCCCCACTCCCTCCCTATGGGGCTGTGCATGTTGAGTTGAACAAAAATTCAATGCCCCTTCGGGACCATCACTCACAAACTTTCACTTGAATTGGCCCAGTGGCTTGGGAGGAGAAGACCAAAACATGGTGTTGACGGACGACAGATGACGGACGACAGACAGAGAGCGATGAAATTAGCTCAGCTTGACTTTGTCAAGATGAGCTAATAATTTCTACTGCTGAGCAAACATCAAGTGCATACAGTGTTGAGCAACTAAAGTGGCTTCCAGCACTTTTCAATGGAGCCATGATAGAAACTTCTAGCGCTCAACCAGTTAATTAAAAACAAAGCTGTGCGTTTAATCTTCAAAAACACTCAAATTGAATTTAAATTTTCCTAAGAGCAGAGGAAATGAAATTTGTCACTACGTATTTTGAGAGAGTTCTTCATCACAGAAGGTATTTTTTTTTAAATATTTAAAGTATTCAAAATAAATTTCAAATTCATATAAGAAGCTGTGCCTACCATGGCTTCTGAATGTCTTAATTAAATTGAAAAGTGTAGCAAAGTTTTCAATATCCTTCGTTAATTAAGCGTTATTAACAATTTGAGTTAATTTATTTCTCAGGAAATCAGAGGTAATTGACAAAATATTTCAGTTGTCTCCCTTTTCTTCTGCACTCTGGTATTTTCCAATACACTGAACAGAAAAATTACAGTTTCTGATGGCCATCCTACAATGATACATGCAATTGGTGCTATGGAGTCCTGCCATTCTCATCCACCCTAATATTTGTGATTTATAATCACAGCTGGTGAGTCAGAATGGACATTCTATTTTTAAAAAGCCATTTTTGTGCTGGTTGCAACAGTAAGGACGAATTATTTAAACACCACAATAGACCATTACAAATCTTTTGAGCAATATTAAATTGGGCTAGTTTGGGCTATTTTCAGAGCCATATGACGGATTTTAACAGCAACTGCAAACACGTTTATTTTATCATGACCGTCAGAATTTGGAAGTGTTTCTATTTGGAAATAAAACATAAGAAATGCCCCAAACTGCCATGTCTCCCACAGAATTTTGGGAGGGCGACTTGAATTTCGCCCACAATGGAAGCCAAGGCAACTTTAGGAATGACTTCTTTGCCCCAGTCGCCCACTCGGCTGACCCCTGATGACATCCCATCTTCTACTATGGCATTGGACGGAGATAAACCAGTAAGCTGAACAAATATTAATTCACTATTTGCTTCCATGCCATACTGATGTGGGAATTAGCCTGTGCTGGGGTAAATGCCCACAACTCTACTTCTTAAAAATAGGTGCATCTTCCTGCTTTTGAAGATGAGAAAATTCTCTTACTGGTGATTATTACATCTCATTCGTGAACATCATTTTTTGTTTTTATTTTCTTTTTCAATTTGTTCCAGGCATGTGAACTGGTACCTGTACCGGTTCCCTCATGCTCCAACCGACACCGGTACTGAAGCTTTTGTTCTGCCGGTACTGGGACAAAATTATTTTATGGGGAAATTCCTAACTGATCGACGACAAACGGGTTAATAATTGTGTATGGCATACTTACATGACATACTTTCAGCTTATTTGTGAATGAACATATCAAAACACTCTAAAGGGGCAGGTTCTGTCTGCACCACCACCTCGATAAAGCCTATCATTTTAACTTTCCAAACATGGCATCAAAGATAATGAATTCATCACCATTGGCTACTTATTCTGTGGCGACATCAAGGTAATAAAGCACGATTTTCGTGCTTTATGATTACTTTGATGTCACTGCAGAATAATTGGAATGATGCCATGTTTGTCTCTGCCATCTTGGGGACTGGGTCGGTTTGAATGCGAATTTCTCCCATCTGATTGTGATGTCACCCAATTGTTGACTTGTCCCAGTACCAGTTTCATCGGGACAGGCTCTGTCCTGTCCCGGTACCGGTTATGTTGGTCACGACAGTACTTTGACATGCCTGATTTGTTCTTCACATATCATGGAAATAAATGTAGTTTTTCTGTTTTCAGTGAGAAAATATTCCTTCTTATATTATCTTATTACAGGTTGTATTGTTCAAAGCCAAATTATTCAATTTTATCAGTGCATGTTGTTTTGTTTTTCTTCAAACCCATTTAAAAACAAAATCAAATGAAAGTGTCAATGACACTGTAGCTCAACTTGACAAACATGAACATGGTAAGTTATAAGTGAAATGGCAAAATTGAAGATCATTGGTACCAATATTATTTGATGAAATTTCAACATAACAGCATTGTGTGTGCACAATGTCAGAGTAATCCACGCAATTTTTAAATGTAAACTGTAAGACTGGCTAAAAGAAGAATGTTGAAACACAAATGCAATAAGTTCAGAGGTTATTGTAAATGGCAACTTTTTTCACAGAAATGAATGCTAATCAATAGCTCTTATCTAAAGGTCTCACATAATGAGCACACCAAGTTCAAAAACAATCTCCTGATCAGACATGTTAACCTCCAGAATAATTTTTCAGGGAACCTGAGTGTGATTTTCAGGGAAATGGGATGGATTTCAGGAAAAAGTTCAAGCGGGGACAACATAAAAGAAAAAACTTGTGAATTTTCAGCTCATGGACCACTAATAACACCAGGTTATATCCAGGACTAGTTGTCAACTATGCTGATGCATTTATGCTATGTTAAAAAATCATAAAATAACTGTTGATTTACCCCCCCCCACCCCCAGGATCCTCCTCTTCTTGAGCCCCCTCCCCCCACCCCACACACACACCACCCACCACCACCCACCCACACTGTCCAACAGAGCACCACCACCTGTGGTTTGCTCCTATCAAAGTCTACTTAGCTAATAATTTCCCAAGTCTGGAAATGTTAACAGGAAAGGATGTCCTAAATGTTCAGTTACTTCAAGAACATTTGTACTTAGAAAGTATCTTTATCAAACTTCATGCATGTGGGATGTTTGTGCCCTACACAAAACTTTTCTGTTCATCATTGAAGCATTTTTTTTTTAATTCCATTCAAAATTTTCTGGGTACAGATGGCCAACAGTTAACAGTTCAGTAGTCAGCACAACAGAATAAATGTAGTATTAGAAAATAAGTTCATTGTGTTTAAATATGCAGTCATAATTTTTTGGCATCCTAAGCGGCTTTAACCTACTTTTAAACTGTGTTAAATAGTTGTTGTTTACGTTTTGATTTTGGAAAAGGGATGAGAATTAAAGCTATTCTATGAAGGAATAAATAAATATATATTATTTAATTTCTTTTCATATATTTTATTTTCCAAAAACTGCATTTAAATAAGAAGGAGTTTTCAATTTTTTGAAAGTAAGTCACCTATTTTCACTTCGACACTTGCACATTGATCACAAATCTCCGAAGAAAAAACTCAGAAATAAACATGAACACAGTTGAAATATATATCATAAAATACCCTTTTCTTAAATAAATTTAACTTAAATCCATATTTTACTGCTTCGTGAGTTTTTACCAGAGTTTGAAATGCATGTGATTTGACTCCGAACGTTTTTCATAAGTTACCACAGGAACGAAATATTTGACTGTTGTTTTCCGGGATTTTTGGTCCAAAAATTATTTCCGTCCGGGAGGCCGGGAACTGTACTGAAATTCCAGAATTTTCCCGGGCATCCCGGGAGAGTTAACATGTCTGCTCCTGATAAATGTGGCCTGTAGGCCATGTCAAAGAAGAATGCTGATGCACAAATGCAATAAATTCAAAGATTGTTGCTAACAGCAACAGTTTTTGATGGAAATGAAAAGAAAATCAATAGCTTCTATCTTTGTCACCCTGCAGAAGCATACAAAGTTTCAAAACAACCTGATAATGAATGCTCCCTCTGATGCATGCCAAAGGAAGATGTTAATGCACAAATGCACTAAGTTTGAAGGTCATTGCTTGTGGCAATGTTTTTTTTTTTCTCTTTTTTATGGAAATTCACAAATATACCCTGCAGAAAGTGCAAAAGGGATAAGTTGCTGCACAAATGCAGAATGTTCAAAGGCTGGTGATAACGACAATAAAATTTTATGGAAATGAAAAATGAAAGTGTCAATGACACTGTAGCTCAACTTGACAAACTTGAACTTGGTAAGTTATAAATGAAACAGCAAAATTGAAGATCACTGGTATTAATGTCATTTGATGAAATTTCAACATAACAGCATTGTGTGTGCACAATGTTAGAGTAATTCATGCAATTTTTAAATGTAAACAGTAAGACTGGCTAAAGGAAGAATGTTGATACACAAATGCAGTAAGTTCAGAAGTTATTGTAAATGGCAACTTTTTTCACAGAAATGAATGCTAATCAATAGCTCTTATCTAAAGGTCTTGCCTAATGAGCACACCAAGTTCAAAAACAATCTCCTGATCAGACTGTAGGCCATATCAAAGAATGTTGATGCACAAATTCAGTAAGTTCAAAGGCTGGTGATAACGACAATAATTTTTTATGGAAATGAAAAAAGCAATAGCTCACAACTAGAGGTCACCCAGAACACACATACCAATTTTCAAAGTGATCCAATCATAAATGTGCCCTGAAGGGTGTGTTAAAGGGAAATATTGAGGCCTGATTAAACTAAGTTCAAAGGTCAGAGGCAACATTTTTTGACAGAAATGGAAGAAAATTGACAGCTCCCATATAGATGTCACCCCACACAAGCACACCAAGTTTGCAAGCGATCCAATCATAAATGTGCCCTGCAGGATGTGTCAAAGGGAAATATTGATGCTTAACTGCACAAAGTTTTTACTAAGTTCATCGAAGGTCATTGCCAGTGGCAACATTTTTTGACGGAAATAGAAGAAAATCGATAGCTCATATCTAGAGGAAACCGCAAACAAGCATACAAAGTTTCAAACTGATCTGATCATAAATGAGGCCTGTAGGGCACGCCAAAGGAATATATTGATATCTGACTAAACTAAGTTCAAAGATCGTTGCCAGCAGCAAAATTTTTTGACGGACAGAAATGGAAGAAAATCGATAGCTCCCATCTAGAGGAAACCCCAAACAAGCCTACAAAGTTTCAAAGCAATCCGAACATAAATGTGCCCTGTAGGGTGTGCCAAAGGGAAATACTGAGGTTTGACTAAACTAAGTTCTAAGAACGTTGGCTGCGGCAACATTTTTTGACGGAAATGGAAGAAAATCGATAGCTCCCATCTAGAGGTCACCCCAAACAAGCATGACAGGTTTCAAAGTAATCCAATCATAAATGTGCCCTGTAGGGTGAGCCAAAGGGAAATATTGAGGTTTCACTAAACTAAGTTCTAAGAACGTTGGCCACGGCAACATTTTTGACGGAAATTGAAGAAAATCGATAGCTCCCATCTAGAGGTCACCCCAAACAAGCACATCAAGTTTCAAAGTGATCCAATCATAAATGTGCCCTGTAGGGTGTGCCAAAGGGAGATATTGAGGTTTGACTAAACTAAGTTCTAAGAACGTTGGGCGCGGCAACATTTTTGATGGAAATTGAAAAAAATCGATAGCTCCCATCTAGAGGTCTCCCCAAACAAGCATACCAAGTTTCAAAGCGATCCAATCATAAATGTGCCCTGTAGGATGTGCCAAAGGAAAATATTGAGCTTTGACTAAACTAAGTTCTAAGAATGTTGCCAGCGGCAACATTTTTGGATGGAAATGGAAGAAAATCGAAAGCTCCCATCTAAAGGTCACCCCAAACAAGCATACCAAGTTTGAAAGTGATCCAATAATAAATGTTCCCTGCAGGGTGTGCCAAAGGGAAATTTTGATGCATAATTGCACTAAGTTCATCAAAGGTCGTTGCCAGCGGCAACGTTTCTTGGCGGTTATCGAAGAAAATTGACAGCTCCCATCTAGAGGTAACCCCAAACAAACATACCACGTTTCAAAACGATCTGATCAAAAATGTGCCCTGTATGGTGTGCCAAAGGAATATATTGATGCCTGACTAAACTAAGTTCAAAGGTCGTTGCCAGCGGCAACATTTTTTTACAGAAATGGAAGAAAATCGATAGCTCCCATCTAGAGATCACCCCAAACAAGCACACCAGGTTTCAAAGCAATCCGATTAAAACTATGCCCTGTTGGGTGTGCCAAAGGGAAATATTGAGGTCTGACTAAACTAAGTTCTAAGAATGTTGCCAGCGGCAACATTTTTTGACAGAAATTCATGAAAATCGATAGCTCCCATCTAGAGGTCACCCCAAACAAGCATACCAAATTTCAAAGCGATCTGACCATAAATGCGACTTGTGAGGTGTGCCAAAGGAAATTGTGGAGGTACGTACAGACGTACGTACGTGTATGTACGTACGCCGACGGACGAGAAGTGCTGGCAATAGCTCAGCTTGACTTTGTCAAGTTGAGTTAAAAACCCTAAGTTTGCATATGCAGTTAAATGTATAGTCTATTTTAATGAAAGTGTCAATGACACTGCAGCTTAACTTGTGTGTTGTGTTTGATGAAAAGGATAATGTTCAATGTTTATGAAAGGATTATGAAATAAGACAAGAATTGTGATAATTGGGAATATGTTCATTTCTGTTCCCTGTATGCTATGTTTTTGATAAAAATAATATGAGGTGTACACTGTACTAAAGAGCTGAGGGGTGGGTTAATATGACCTCACAGTTAATGTATGTGGCCCTCACAGTTAACATATATTAACGAAAGTTACCAAGTTACAGTGAAATTATTCCAAAACGAGTCATCCTATTAAGTTACATAGAAATCCCTTCATAAATATGGCCTGTAGACTGTGCTAAAGGTTTTTGGGCTTGGGCTTGGGTAGCCATCATGGCTGAATGATCGCAACCAAAAGGGGACATTCTCATCTGGGCATCATCTGGAGTGATCCTACGAAGTTACACTGAAATTCCTTCATAAATATGACCTGTAGACAGTGCTCAAGGTTTTCGGGCTTTGGGCCCCTGAAGCCGTCACAGTTGCCCAATCGTGTCTAAAAGGGGACGTTCTCTTCTAGACATTATATGAAGTCAACCTACCAAGTTACAATGAAATCTCTTCATAAATATGACCTGTAGACTGTGCTAAAGGTTTTTGGGCCTGGGCTTGGGCAGCCATCATGGTCGAATGATCGCAACCAAAAGGGGACATTCTCATCTGGGCATCATCTGGAGTGATCCTACGAAGTTACAATGAAATTCCTTCATAAATATGACCTGTAGACTGTGCTAAAGGTTTTCGGGCTTCAGGCCCCTGTAGCCATCACAGTTGCCTAATGGTGTCCAAAAGGGGCTGTTCTCATCTAGACATTATATGAAGTCAACCTACCAAGTTACAATGAAATCCCTTCATAAATATGAACTGAAGACCGTGCTAAAGGTTTTCGGGCTTTGGGCTCAGGTAGTCATCATGGTTGAATGATAGCAACCAAAAGGGGACCATTCTCATCTGGGCATCATCTGGAGTGATCCTACGAAGTTACAATGAAATTCCTTCATAAATATGACCTGTAGACAGTGCTCAAGGTTTTCGGGCTTTGGGCCCCTGAAGCCGTCACAGTTGACCAATCACGACCAAAAGGGGATGTCATCATCTAGGCATTATATGGAGTCAAACTAACAGGTTACAATGGAATCCTTCCATAAATATGACCTACAGACTATGCTAAAGGTTTTGGGGTTTGGGGCTCGGGCAGCCATCATGGTTGAATGATCGCGACCAAAAGGGGACATTCTCATCTAGACATTATTTGGAGTCATCCTACCAAGGTACAATGAAATACCTTCATAAATATCACCTGTAGACTGTGCTAAATGTTTTTGGGCTTCAGGCCCCTGTAGCCGACACAGTTGCCTAATGGTGTCCAAAAGGGGCTGTTCTCATCTAGACATTATATGAAGTCAACCTACCAAGTTACAATGAAATCCCTTCATAAATATGAACTGAAGACTGTGCTAAAGGTTTTTCGGGCTTTGGGCTCGGGCAGCCATCATGGTTGAATGATCGCAACCAAAAGGGGACCATTCTCATCTGGGCATCATCTGGAGTGATCCTACAAAGATACATTGAAATCCCTTCATAAATATGACTTGTAGACTGTGCTCAAGATTTTCGGGCACCTGTAGCCATGACAGTTGACCAATCACGACCAAAAGGGGATGCCATCATCTAGGCATTATATGGAGTCAACCTAACAAGTTACAATGAAATCCTTCCATAAATACGACCTATAGACGATGCTAAAGGTCTTTGGGCTCGGGCTGCCATAAAGGCTGAATGATCATGACCAGAAGGGGATGTTCTCATCTAGACATTATTTGGAGTCATCCTACCAAGCTACAATGAAATCACTTCATAATTATGACCTGTAGAATGTTCTAAAGGTTTTCGGGCTTCGGGCCCCTGTAGCCGTCACAGTTGCCCAATCGTGTCCAAAGGGGGACGTTCTTATCTAGACATTATATGAAGTCAACCTACCAAGTTACAATGAAATCCCTTCATAAATATGACCTGTAGACTGTGCTAAAAGTTTTCAGGCTTCGATCTCGGGCAGCCATCATGGTTGAATGATCGCAACCAAAGGGGAAAATCTCATCTGGGCATCATCTGGAGTGATCCCACGAAGTTACAATGAAATCTCTTCATACATATGACCTGTAGACTGTGCTCAAGGTTTTCGGGCTTCAGGCACCTGTAGCCATCACAGTTGACCAATCACGACCAAAAGGGGATGTCATCATCTAGGCATTATATGGAGTCAACCTAACAGATTACAATGAAATCCTTCCATAAATATGACCTTTTGCCTATGCTAAAGGTTTTTGGGCTCGGGCACCCATCAAGGCTGAATGATCGCGAACAAAATGGGACATTCTCATCTAGACATTATTTGGAGTCATCTTACCAAGTTATAATGAAATCCCTTCATAAATATGACCTGTAGACTGTGCTAAAGGTTTTCGGGCTTCGGGCACCTGTAGCCGTCACAGTTGCCCAATCACATCCAAAAGGGGACTTTCTCATCTAGACATTATATGAAGTCAACCCACCAAGTTACAATGAAATTCCTCAATAAATATGACCTGTAGACTGTGCTCAAGGTTTTCGGGTTTTGGGCTCGGGCAGTCGTCACGGTTGGTAGATCATGCCCAAATGGGGAAATTCTCATCTAGACATCATAAGGAGTCATCCTACCAAGTTACAATGAAATCCCTCCATATTAAACATGACCTGCAGACTGTGCTAAAAGTTTTCGGGTTTCGGGCTTGGGCAGCCATCACAGTTGACAGATCATGCCCAAAAGGGGACGTTCTCATCTAGGCATTATACAGAGGCATCCTACCAAGTTACAATGAAATCCCTTCATAAATACGACCTGTAGACTGTGCTAATGGTTTTCGGGTTTTGGGCTTGGGCAGCCATACTGGTTGACCGATCGGCACCAAAAGGGGACGTTCTCGAGACATGACCCCAAACCTGCATATGAAATTTCGTGACGATCAGACAAGAACTGCGGGGTGTAGCCCGTGCTAAAGGAAAATGACTCGCAGACTCATAGACTTACAGACTCACACTCACAGACTTCCGCACACGTGATGGCAATAGCTTATCTTGACTTTGTCAAGTTAAGCTAAAAATAGAAATGTGTTTGGTTTTGGGTTTGTTTTTTTTTAAACAACCCACTAGAAACCTTTGGTGAGTAAATTATTTCAAGAAAGTGTTTTTATTTTGGAGACTATTTCATGATGCCCAACATGTTACAATAGGGATCTGCGAATTACAAATTTTTTTTTCGAATCGAATGTCAAATCGAATATTGTCTCTGATATCGATATCAAATTGAATCTCAAATCAAATCTTAATAGCTAAGTAATCTTGTATTGCACCAAACAGAAGTTACAAAACACTTACAAGACTGACTGAACATAGCCATTTTCAATGTGGAGGGGGAGGGGGAGGGGATCGTGGGGTGAAGTTGTAGAGAGCAAGTGTAATGCGAAACCATTGATCTGCTCAAGTCATATGACTTCAATAAGTCCAGGTAGCGAGCGTTAAAATGGAAACAAATTAAGCAAGTACCTCAGGAATCTGTACCCAGTAAACAGAAACAAAAATCTTTAAAAAAGTTCTACACTGGCATTAAATGAATGGCAGAAATCAGCAAAAACCTGCCAAACATTTCAACATTGGCAGGAAACAGGTCTGACTTTGGGACAGACACTATAATAAATTATAACTGAACATGCATGGGAAAGATTTAAAATAGAAATCAACAAACCCTGGAATGGAGCCAAAGTCTGTTGAAGCCAACGAGAATGTGTTCGACTGGCTATGTGAACAACAGGTAGACCTGTGACAAATTTTATGTTGTAATCGAGAGCAAGAGAAGCGATGGGAAGCTGCATATTCCAGTCTTCGAGGCATCGAATAGCTGGCATGTGCATTGGAATAAGAGATATGGTGTAGGAATTCATAAGGGTACACAAGATTCTCAAAAAGCCTGACCAATTGTAAAGAAAAAGTTGAGATATTTCATTACAATATAAAACACCTCAGGACAAAAAATGATTATATGTTCCACAATATTTTGAACATGGATCAAATCATGGTACGGTTGAACATTGTACCAAATTACACCAATGCTGTTGAAGGTGTAAAACCTGTACACATGGCAAATACAGGGGCGTCCAAAAAAAGGCTGTACAGTGGCTCTAGGTGCTAGAGAGAATGGATAGAAGATACAAGCATATTTAATATTCAATGAGCAAAATGGAATAGTAGGTCCCAAAGTGTTGGCAAGTTTGAAAATTCTAGAAAATATACTCCACAAGTGGTTGGATGACAGCAGATGAGGTTAAAATGGATCAGGAAAGTGTGGGGGTAAAATGTGGATGGTGTTTAAAGATCAATTGTGTTGGATTCATATAAGCCTCTCTTTGTGAAGGGGAGAACCGAGATGTTCGGGCATCGAGATACAGATGTTGATCTTGGGGGCTGCACACCTTCAGTCCAGCCTATGGATACTCACGTTAATCAAGTATTCATAAAGAAACTCTGTGAGTAGTGGCCCTTGGATGGGTTTGAGGGTAAGGCAAAATGCAACGAACACAGGAACTATATTCAGCCAACTAGGCAACACGTCATAAACTGGATCAGTCATGCCTGGAAGTACACTGACAAAATTTCGATAATCAAAACTCAAAATAAATTTTCAGTCCACATTTCTCCAGAATGAGCATGAAGGTCCATTGATTGAAACTTTACTTGTGATTTTGTTCAGTTGTGAATCACTTAAATGTGTTTTTCTTGAACACTCTCAACTTTGACACATTTAGGGGTCCATATGTTGAAATATTTTTTTTTATTGTTCGGTCTCTAGTTCTGGCATGCGCTAAACTTTTTTATGGTCTGTATCCACTTGATTTGTTTGTCAAATACAATATCATTGTTATTGTTGTTATTGGTTAGGCTTTATCTTACAAATAAATATTTATGTTTCTCATTGTATTATTCATCCAATTCTAGTTGCGTGAGGTATGGGTTGTCTTCCTTGCCTGAAAAATCGTGTGCCAACCCTACCATCAAGATATGTTGAAAGTAAGTTTTCAAAACAGGATATTATAAACACCAGTTGCATTATGTTTGTGTCTTCTTCAGCCCATCCCTCCTCATGAATAAAATAGGGATGAAACGTCCCAGCTCTATTATCATGAGACTTTGAAAGTAACATTTCAAATATACTTTGTTTCAATATGCTACCTTCGATTCCAATCACCTTTCTAATAACAACATGGGCAAGCACATGTACATTTTCTTGAAATTGATATGAATAAAAACAACAAGAAAAAAAAATAGAGGCTCTAAAGAGTCTGTAATCGCTTACCTGGCAGAACCACATAAGTACATATAACTAGAGTGAAGTCACGCATGCAGCCCGACTGTTCCAGGAATGGCAATGCTTAGATGCAAAATAGTTGGAGCCATTTTTTTGTTAACAGTTTACCTAACGAATCTGCCATATCTGCACTCGTGATATACAAAATTTGCTATTCAAATTTTATTTTTTCATTTCTCTACTTCAAAACATACCTCATGACCTTAATATTAATGGAACAAACTTGATGAGCTTGTTCCAATAAGGAGTAATAAGCCATGGTTATGAAGTAAATAAATGAAAGTGTCAATGACACTGTAGCTCAACTTGTCAAGACAAACACATGCACATGTATAGTATGTGACACAGCAATGACAAACATCTAGGTAATGACCTGATAACAAAGGTATTATAAAGTATTTTAACGGTCTGTACATAAATACTGACCGTTGCCTGTAACAAATGTATAGGTAAAGTATTGTAAAGGTGGGTGACAGTCAGATGCTAAACTAGAAAAGAAAACTTTGAGTCCCAGAGTGGGTCTGACTGAACCCCAAAATATTTGTTCTCATAGCACAGTGATAACAAAGGCACCCCAAAACACACTCGTTCCTGTCCCAAGGTGAAAACAAAGGTACCCAAGAAGTTTTGTGAAGATCAGTTCATAAATACGAGCTGTATAGAACTTGTGACAAAAAACTGATTGGACCTAATTTTGGTACAAAATGGCCACTGGCAGCCATCTTGAATTTTGGACCGTACCCAGAAACACTCATTCTCGTCGCAAGGTGATAACAAAGGTACCCAAGAAGTTTTGTGAAGATCGGTTCATAAATACAGCCTCTACCCTGAGCCGTATTGACATGTGTGCTCACATTGTGTAAGTAGCACTGAATAAATCAAAGTTCATCTAATTTGCATAATTTCAGCACGAAAAAAAACCCCTTACAATATGTGATGTATTCCATGTTACTAAACATTCATACACAAATTTATTCAAATCAGAACTTTCATACAGAAGTTCTGTACAAAAGACTGACTGCACTAATTTTGGTACAAAATGGCTGCTGGTGGCCATCTTGAATTTCGGACCACACCCAAAAACACTCGCTCTCATCCCACGGTGATAACAAAGGTACCCCAGAAGTTTTGTAAAGATCGGTTCATAAATACAGACTCTAGTCTGAGCCGTATTGTCATGTGTACTTACTGTGTGTAAGTCGTACTGAAAAAATCAAAGTTCATCTAATTTGCATAATTTCTGCACGAGAAAAAAACCCGTATTATATGTGATGTATCCCATGGTACTAAACATTCACACAAAAAATTATTCAAATCAGCGCTATCATATGGAAGTTCTGTGCAAAAATCTGATTGCACCTAATTTTGTACAAAATGGCTGCCATCGGCCATCTTGAATTTTGGACCGGACCCCAAAACAGTCGTTCTCGTCCCACAGTGATACCAAAGATACCCAAGAAGTTTCGTAAAGATCGGTTCATAAATACGGCCTCTAGCCCGAGCCGTATTGGCATTTGCACTTACAGTGCTGAAAGTAACACCAAAAAACATCAAAATTAGTCTAATTTGCACAATTTACACACGAGAGAAAAACCCGTATTATATGTGATGTATCCCATGGCACTAAACATTCACACAAAAAATTATTCAAATCAGAGCTTTCATATGGAAGTTCTGTACAAAAAACAGATTTCTGTATTATCGGTACAAAATGGTGGCTGGCAGCCATCTTGAATTTTGGACCGCACCCCAAAACACTCGTTCTCGTCCCACGGTCATAACAAAGGTACCCAAGAAGTTTCGTAAAGATCGGTTCATAAATACGGCCTCTAGCCCGAGCCATAGCAGCTTGGCACTTACAGCTCTGAAAGTAACACTAAATAAATCAAAGTCAGTCTAATTTGCATAATTTACGCACGAGAAAAAAACCTGTATTATATGTGATGTATCCCATGGTACTAAACATTTATACAAAACTTTATTCAAATCAGAACTTTCATACAGAAGTTCTGTACAAAAAACTGATTTTTGCATCATCGGTACAAAATGGCCGCTGGCAGCCATCTTGAATTTCGGACCACACCTAAAAACACTCGTTCCCGTCCCAGGGTCATAACAAAGGTACACAAGAAGTTTCGTAAAGATCGGTTCATAAATACGACCTCTAGCCCGAGCCATAGCCAATTGTTGACGTACGGACAGACGGACAGACAGACAGACGGACGGACGGACAGATGGACGACGGGCCATGACAATAGCTCAAATTTGACTTCGTCAAAGTTGAGCTAAAAATGAAAAAATCTGATGTTTCAGAAAAATAATTTGTACTGTTGGCTTCAACTTGTGTTAGATAAAGGATTAAAGATGCAGTACATAAAGCAATGTTGGGCTATATGAGTCAATTTTCTTTTTTGCATGTAATAACTCCCATTTCTTCAAAATGCATTTTGGGAATAATTGCCTAAGTGACACGTTTGTGTGTGTGTGTGTATGTGTGTGTGTGTGTGGGGGGGGGGGGGGGGGGGGGGGGACCTATATTGAAACCTGGCCTGTATTACTAGCTGGAAAGTACACATATCAACTTTGGTTCTAAAATAATCCAAACTGGAGTAATCAGTTGGAAACCAATTGTTTGCAGACAGATGGACGGAGGAAAGTAATGACTATAGCCCTGACTATTGTCAGGCTAAAAATGCATTTTGTACCAAAGAAAAAATATTGCATGAATGGCCCTGGGTGAGGAAGAGGTGGGGTGGGGGGGGGGGGGGGGGAGTGGGGGTGTGTTAGAGGAGTCCATTTTTTTCCACATGTGGTCAGTCTAAATCCTTCAGAATGCATTTTGAGCAGAGAAAACAAAAAAAAAATACCTAACTGGCACCATGGAGGTGGGATGGGGGGTGGTGTTTGTCTGGGTTTTTAACAACAAACTTTAACCCAAACTGTAAAACTGCATTTTTGACGAAAGAAAAAAAAAGTGCCTAATTGGACCCCCCAGTGGGTGGGGTGGGGGTGGGGGAGGTTGGGTGGGGTACGTGAGTTTAAAAAAAGGTTCCGCATGTAGTGACTGTAAATAGTTCAAAATGCATATTCGAGGAAAGAAAAAAAAAATGCCTAATGGGGGGGGGGGGGGGGGGGGATAATTTCTGTCTGGATTTTTAACCACAAACTTTAACAAAAAAAAAGCATTTTGAGAAAAGGAAAAAAAAGGTTCTGCATGTAGTGACTGTAAATAGTTCAAAATGCATATTGGAGGAAATAAAAAAAAATAAAATGCCTAATTGGGAGGAGGGGGGGGTGGTGCTTGTCTGGGTTTTTAATCAAAACTGTAAACAAGGATTTTTGACGAAAGGAAAAAAAAAGTGCCTAAATGGCTCCCGACAAGGAGGGGGGGGGGGGGGGTGGGGGGGGGAGGGGTACGTAAGTTTAAAAAAAGGTTCCGCATGTAGTGACTGTAAATAGTTCAAAATTTCATATTGGAGAAAAGAAGAAAAAAAATGCCTAATTGGGGGTGGGGGGGGGGGGGGGAGGGGGGGGGGGGGTGCTGGTCTTTGTTTGGGTTTTTAACCACAAACATGGAGTCACCCTACCAAGCTACAATGAAATCCCTTCAAAATTAAGGCCTGTGGAATATTCTAAAGGTTTTCAGGCTTCGGGCCTCTGTTGCCGTCACAGTTGCCCAAAAGGGGACGTTCTGATCTAGACATTATATGAAGTCAACCTATCACGTTACAATGAAATCCCTCCATAAATATGACCTGTAGACTGTGCTAAAGGTATTCGGGCTTCGGGCCCCTGTTGCTTCACAATTGCCCAAAAGGGGATGTTCTCATGTAGACATTATATGAAGTCAACCTATCAAGTTACAATGAAATCCCTCCATAAATATGACATGTAGACTGTGCCAAAGGTTTTCGGGCTTCGGGCTCGGGCAGCCATCATGGTTGAATGATCGCAACCAAAAGGGGACATTCTCATCTGGGCATCATGTGGATTGATCCTACGAAGTTACAATGAAATCCCTTCATAAATATGACTGTAGACTGTGCTGAAGGTTTTCGGGTTTCGGGCACCTGTAGCCGTCAAAGTTGCCCAATCACGTCCAAAAGGGTACTTTCTCATGTTGACATTATATGAAGTCAACCTATCAAGTTACAATGAAATCCCTCCATAAATATGACCTGTAGACTGTGCTAAAGGTTTTCTGGTTTTGGGCTCGGGCAGTTGTGACGGTTGATAGATCACGTCCAAATGGGGAAATTCTCATGTAGACATCATACGGAGTCATCGTATCAAGTTACAACGAAATGCATCCATATTAAACATGACCTGCAGACTGTGCTAAAAGTTTTTGGGTGTTGGGCTTGAGCAGCCATCACGGTTGACAGATCATGCCCAAACAGGGACGTTCTCATCTAGGCATTATACAGAGGCATTCTATGAAGTTGCAATGAAATCCCTTCATAAATACAACCTGTAGACTGTGCTAATGGTTTTCGGGTTTTGGGCTCAGGCAGCCATACCGGTTGACCGATCACGACCAAAACAAGACGTTCTCATGAAGACATGACCTAAAACCTGCATATGAAATTTCGTGATGATCAGACAAGAACTACCGGGTATAGCCTGTACTTGAAGGCTGAATAAAAAACTTTAACCACAAACTTTAACCAAAACTCCAAATGTCAACTGAACAGGAAAAGAAAAAAAAAAAAAAAAAAAAAACCCACTTGAACCTTCAGTAAGAAACTTTAACCACAAACTTTAACCAAAAACTCTAAATGTTAACAGGCGGACAGACGGACGGACGGACAAAAGTCATTACTATACCCCTTACTGTAAACAGTCGGGCTAAAAATGTGATTTCCCATAGGGTTTCCATGATAACCATAAGCTGCAACTGCGGCAAAGTTTGCAACACAGTCAACATTACATGAGGATCATTGGTTGAGGGTGACCCAGTCATTAATCATGTGAAGTTTCAAACCCTTGTAGTTTCAGAGGAGAAGATTTTTCAAAACTGACCAATCCAGCACGCCGGCATGCATATGGGCAGGTCCATGGGTGGGCACGTGGGCAGGCAATCTTTCAGGCACAGGTAGGCAGACAGACGAATGAATGAATGGATGGATGGACAGATGGGGACAGACAGACTGCATTTCATAATATTCCAGCCATAATTGCTGGAAATCCACATCTACTTCACTGAAACCATATGTGCAGGGTTAAGTTAGAAATCAACAGTATCATAGTAATACTGTTTACCAAATAGTGCCAGCACACATTTATGAATTCTGTTTCAATAAAATCAGTAAAAGAATGTTAAAGAATATTTTGAAAATTAGTTTTTCATACAGTACTCTCATTCAAAGAGCTTTGGATAGGTAAAGGGTTACACAAAGAACAACATTTTATTCAAAGGATTTGCCATTATATCTATCTTGAATGAATGATAAAATCAAAGAATAATAATGTGGAAAATATTTGTATACTATCATTTAGAGTTGACCAGAAAATTACACCAAGTTTTCCAAACACCTGTCATCAATCACAACTTGACTGTTTTTCTGATAACATACGGTAACAAAGTTGTTTTCAGTTACATCCCAACATAAAACTGTACAAAATATTTTATCATTGTCCCAGTTCTCAGTGGAGAAAACTGCTATAGTACGTGGAAAGTGTATTATCACTAAAATCACCGAGTGGAAATTCCACCCAAGCAATAACTACAAATTTGTTGCAAAGCATAAAAATCACAAGCAAAGTTCCAGCCAATGGACTTCCATGTTAAACCCAAAGGTCCATTAGCTGGCACATTGTTTGTGGTTTTTTGTCCATATGTTCAGAAAATGAAACTGATACTTTGGGTGATCATTCCACACAGGTGATTTAGTTACAATCTACTCTCCACTTACTGTACTATTCAAGCTACCCTGCCGTAATAGTGTTAAAATTTTCATAGTAACATATAACAGCAAAGTTGTTCCTCTTACATTGAGTGTCCCAGCCATCAATCATGTAAAGTTTCAAAACATTTGGCCTGGCTTGTAGTTTTAGAAAACTGACCAATCAGAATCAGAGAATGCGTCTGGTGGCCATGTTTTTCAACCAACAGGAACAAAATGAGGATTGTATTTAGGGGACCTCCCATAGACCATTCCTGCCAAGTTTGGTTCACATCAGCTCAGTAGTTCCAGAGAAGATGAAAATGTTATTTCCCAAAGGGTTTCTATTTTCTATAGTAACTATAAGCTGCAATTGTGGACACGTTTGCACCCCAATCAACATTAAACGAGGATCATTGATAGAGGGTGTCCCAATTAAATGAGGATCATTGATAGAGGGTGTCCCAATCATCAACCATGCAAAGTTTCAATGCATTTGGCCCTGTGGTTTCAGAGGAAAAGATTTTTCAAAATCCACTAATCGGAATCAGAGAATGCCTCTGGCAGCCATGTTTTTCAACCCACGGGAATAAAATGAGGATCTTTTGTAGAGGACCTCCCATAGACCATTCCTGCCAAGTTCGGTTCACATCAGCTCGGAAGTTCCAGAGAAAAAGATGAAAATGTTATATCCCATAGGGTTTCTATAGTAATTATAAGCTGCAATTGTGGCCATGTTCGCAACCCAATCAACATTAAATTAGGATTGTTGGTAGAGGGTTTCCCAGTCACCAACCAAGCAAAGGTTCAATACATTTGACCTCCCAAAGACCATTCCTGCCAAGTTTGGTTCACATCAGCTCAGTAGTTCCAGAGAAGATGAAAATGTTATTTCCCAAAGGGTTTCTATTTTCTATAGTAACTATAAGCTGCAATTGTGGCCACGTTTGCACCCCAATCAACATTAAATGAGGATCGTTGGTAGAGGGTGTCCTAGTCATCAACCAAGCAAAGTTTAAAAACATTTGGTCCTGCGGTTTCAGAGGAGAAGATTTTTAAAAATCCATCAATCAGAATCAAAGAATGCCTCTGGCGGCCATGTTTTTCAACCCACAGGAACAAAATGAGGATCGTTTGTAGAGGACGTCCCAAAGACCATTCCTGCCAGGTTTGGTTCACGTTGGCTCAGTTGTTCCAGAGAAGAAGATGAAAATGTGATTTCCCATTGGGTTTCTATGGTAACTATAAGCTACAATTGTGGCCATCTTTGTAACCCGATCAACATTAAATGAGGATTGTTGGTAGATGGTGTCCCAAGTATCAATAATGTGAAGTTCCAAAACATTTAGCCCTGTGGTTTCAGAGGAGAAAATTTTTGAAAATCCACCAACCAAAATCAAAGAATGCCTCTGGCGGCCTTTTTTTTCATCCGACGGGAACAAAATGAGGATTGTTTGTAGAGGACCTCCCATAGACCATTCCTGCCAAGTTTGGTTCACACTGGCTCAGCGGTTCCAGAGACGAAGATGAAAATGTTAAAAGTTTACAGACGATGATGGATGCGAAGTGATAGCAAAAGCTAACATGGCCTTTTGAGCCAGGTGAGCTAACTGGAGGCTCTACAGAGCCTGTAATTGCTCACCTGGAACTACATATAAAAATATGATTTTCCATAGGCTTTCCATGGTAACTAAGAGTTGAAATTGTGACCATGTTTGCAACATTACATCAACATTACATGAGGATCATTGGTAGAAGATGACCCAGTCCTCAATCACGTGAAGTTTCAAAACATTTGAATCCATCAAACAGAATCATAGAATGTCTCTGGTGGCCATATTTTTCAACCAACGGGAACAAAAAGAGAGGATCGTTTGTGGAGGGCCTCCTATAGACCACTCCTGCCAAGTTTTGGTTCACGTCGGGTCAGTAATTCCAGAGAGAAAATGAAAATGGGATTTCCCATAGGGTTTTTCTATAGTAACTATAAACTGCAATTGTGGCCATGTTTGCAACACGATCAACATTAAATGAGGACCGTTGGTAGAGGGTGTCCCAGTCATCAACCATGCAAAGTTTCAAAACATTTGGCAATGTGGTTTCAGAGGAGAAGAGTTTTCAAAATTGACCAATCAGAATCAAAGAATGCTTCTGACGGCCACGTTTTTCATCCAACAGGAATAAAATGAGTAACAGTTGTAGAGAACCTCTCATAGACCATGCCTGCCATGTCTGGTTCACATTGGCTCAGTACTTTCAGAGAAGATGATGGATGAAAATAAATGTGATTTCCTATAGGGTTTCTATAGTAACTGTAAGCCACAATTGCAGCCATAACTACAACCCAATGAAGGTTAAATAAGGATCATTGGTAGAGGGGGGTTACAGTCATCAGTCAAATTAAGTTTCAAAACATTTGGCCTTGTAGTTTCAAAGAAGATTTCTTGAAAATGCACACATTTATGAATTCTGTTTCAACACAAAAATCAGTAAAAGAAGGTTAAATATTTTGAAAATTACAATAGACAGTATTCTCTTTCAAATAGCTTTGGCTAGGTAAAGGGTTACAGGAAACACATTTTACTCCAATTTTGTCATAGATTTACTTATACTGGACAGCTACTGAGAAAATAAAATAAACAAAACTTCCATGCTTTTCGAAACACCTGTCATCAATCAGTATTTCAGATAAGTAACTTGAGAGTTATAATGTATTAACATAAATACAGCTACACTTGTTTACAGTAGTAGTCAAAATAAGTTGTAGGATAATCCTATAAATTATGTATCTTTTCTCTTCCTACACTGATAAGACCAGAAGCTGACATCATTTTCTGGAAAGCTCTCATTGATAGCTTTCCAGAAAATGTCAGATTATGATCTTGTCAGTGCAGGAGCAGTAGTTTACTTAGTTTATTGCAGTTATGCTACAACTTATTTTGACTTGTACTGTATACATAATATTTTGGGGGTTTTTCCCAGTTCTCAGTGGAGAAAACTGGAACCTACCTTTACCAGATTCTCAAATGAAAGTGTCAATGACACTGTAGCTTAACTTGTCTGTGTGTTGTGTTTGATGAAAAGGATAATGTTCAATGTTTATGAAAGGATTATAAAATAAGACAAGAATTGTGATAATTGGGAAAATGTTAATTTCTGTTCCCTGTATGCTATGTTTTTAATAAAATATAATATGAGGTGTACACTGTACTAAAGAGCTGAGGGGTGGGTTAATATGACCTCACAGTTAATGTATGTGGCCCTCACAGTTAACGTATGTCAACGAAAGTTACCAATTTACAGTGAAATTATTCCAAAATGAGTCCTATCAAGTTACATTCAAATCCCTTCATAAATATAGCCTGTAGACTGTGCTAAAGGTTTTCAGGCTTCAGGCCTGTGTAGCCATGATGGTAGACCGATTGCAACTAAAAGGGGACGTCCTCATCTCGACATTATACTGAGTCATTCTACCAAGTTATAATGAAATCCCTTCACAAATCTGACTTGTAGTCTGTACTAAAGTTTTTCGGGTTTTGGGCTCGGGAAGCCATCATGGTTGATTGATCACGACCAAAAGGGGGCAATGTCATCTGGGCATAATCTGGAGTGATCTTACAAAGTTACAATGAAATCTCTTCATATATATGACCTGTAGACTGTGCTCAAAGTTTTCAGGCCCCTGAAGACGTCACAGGTGACCAATCACGACCAAAAGGGGATGTCATCATATAGGCATTATATGGAATCAACCTAACAAGTTACAATGAAATCCTTCCATAAATACGACCTATACCCTATGCTAAAGGTTTTGGGGTTTTGGCTTGGGCAGCCATCAAGGCTAAATGATCATGACCAAAAGGGGACGTTTTCATCTAGACATTATTTGGAGTCATCCTACTAAGTTACAATGAAATCCCTTCATAAATATGACCTGTAGACCGTGCTAAAGGATTCTGGGCTTCGGGCCCCTGTAGCCATCACAGTTGCACAATTGCGTCAAAAGGGGACGTTCTCATCAAGACATTATATGAAGTTAACCTACCAAGTTACAATGAAATCTTTTCATAAATACGACCTGTAGACTGTGCTAAAGGTTTTCGGGCTTTGGGCTCAGGCAGCCATCATGGTTGAATGATCGCATTCAAAAGGGGACATTCTCATCTGGAGAGATTCTACCAAGTTACAATGAAATCCCTTCATAAATATGACCTGTAGACTGTGCTCAAGGTTTTCGGGCTTCGGGCCCCTGTGGGTGTCACAGTTGACCAATCATGACCAAAAGGGGATGTCATCATCTAGGCATTATATGGAGTCAACCTAACAAGTCACAATGAAATTCTTCCATAAATACAACCTACAGCCTATGCTCAAGGTTTTTGGGCTCGGACAGCCATCAAGGCTGAATGATCGCAACCAAAAGGGGACGTTCTCATCTAGACATTATTTGGAGTCATCCTGCCAAGCTAAAATGAAATCCCTTCATAAATATGACCTGTAGACTGTGCTAAAGGTTTTCGGGCTTCGGGCCCCTGTAGCCGTCACAGTTGCCCAATCGTGTCCAAAAGGGGATGTTCTCATCTAGACATTATATGAAGTCAACCTACCAAGTTACAATGAAATACCTTCATAAATATGACCTGTAGACTGTGCTAAAGGTTTTCAGGCTTCGGGCCCCTGTAGCCGTCACTGTTGCCCAATCGTGTCCAAAAGGAGAGGTTCTCATCTAGACATTATATGAAGTCATCCTAGCAAGTTACAATGAAATCCCTTCATAAATATGACCTGTAGACTGTGCTAAAGGTGTTTGGGCTTCGGGCTCGGGCAGCCATCATGGTTGAATGATCGCAACCAAAAGGGGACATTCTCATCTGGGCATCATCTGGAGTGATCCTACGAAGTTACAATGAAATCCCTTCATAAATATTACCTGTAGACTGTGCTCAAAGTTTTCAGGCTTCGAGCAACTGTAGCCATCACAGTTGACCAATCACGACCAAAAGGGGATGTCATCATCTAGGCATTACATGGAGTCAACCTAACAAGTTACAATGAAATCCTTCTATAAATACGACATATAGACTATGCTAAATGTTTTTGGGCTCGGGCAGCCATCAAGGTTGAATGATCGCAATCAAAAGGGGACGTTCTCCTCTAGACATTATTTGGAGTCATCCTACTAAGTTACAATGAAATCCCTTCATAAATATGACCTGTAGACTGTGCTAAAGGTTTTCAGGCTTCGGGCCTCTGTAGCCGTCACAGTTGCCCAATCACGTCCAAAAGGGGATGTTCTCATCTAGACATTATATGAAGTCAACCTACCAAGTTACAATGAAATCCCTCCATAAATATGACCTGTAGACTGTGCTAAAGGTTTTGGGATTTTGGGCTTGGGTAGTTGTCATGGTTGACAGATTGTGACCAAATGGGGAAGTTCTCATCTAGACATCATACAGAGTCATCCTACCAAGTTACAATAAAATCTCTCCACATTAAATATGACCTGCAGACTGTGTTAAAAGTTTTTGTGTTTCGGGCTTGGGCAGCCATCACGGTTGACAGATCATGACCAAAAGGGGACATTCTCATCTAGACATTCTACAGAGGCATCCTACCAAGTTACAATGAAATCCCTTCATAAATAAGACCTGTAGACTGTGCTAAAGGTTTTCAGGCTTCGGGCCTCTGTAGCCGTCACAGTTGCCCAATCACGTCCAAAAGGGGATGTTCTCATCTTGACATTATATGAAGTCAACCTACCAAGTTACAATGAAATCCCTCCATAAATATGACCTGTAGACTGTGCTAAAGGTTTTGGGATTTTGGGCTTGGGTAGTTGTCATGGTTGACAGATTGTGACCAAATGGGGAAGTTCTCATCTAGACATCATACAGAGTCATCCTACCAAGTTACAATAAAATCTCTCCACATTAAATATGACCTGCAGACTGTGTTAAAAGTTTTTGTGTTTCGGGCTTGGGCAGCCATCACGGTTGACAGATCATGACCAAAAGGGGACATTCTCATCTAGACATTCTACAGAGGCATCCTACCAAGTTACAATGAAATCCCTTCATAAATAAGACCTGTAGACTGTGCTAATGGTTTTCGGGTTTTGGGCTCGGGCAGCCATACCGGTTGACCGATCATGACCAAAAGGGGACGTTCTCATCTAGACATGACCCCAAACCTGCATATGAAATTTCGCGATGAGCAGACAAGAACTATGGGGTGCAGCCTGTGCTAAAGGAAAATGTGAACAGACTCACAGACTAACAGACTAACAGACTTCAGCACGTGTGATGGCAATAGCTTATCTTGACTTTGTCAAGTTAACCTAAAAACAAGTATTTTGCTGACAGTACCGATCTTCGTGCAGACAGGAGAGGCATTGGGTTAAGCATTAAAATATAGCATCTGGCGGCCACATATTTCCTTTCTCTCAAAGACCATTCATGCAAAATTAGGTTCACGTCAGCTCAATAGTTCCAGAGAAGGTGAAAATATGATTTCCCATTGGGTTTCTATAGTAACTACAAGCTGCAATTGCAGCCATGTTTGCAACCCGATCCAACATTAAATGTGGATCGTTAGTAGAGGGTGTCGCAGTCATCAACCATGCAAAGTTTCAAAACATTTGGCCCTGTGGTTTCAGAGGAGAACATTTTTCAAAATCCACCAATCAGAATTAAAAAATGCTTCTGGCAGCCATGTTTTTCGATGCACAGTAATCAAAATGAGGAGCCTTTGTAGAAGACGTCCCATAGACTATCCCTGCCAGGTTTGGTTCACGTCAGCTCAGTAGTTCCAGAGAAGAAGATGAAAATGTGATTTCCCATAGGGTTTCTATAGTAACTATAAGCCGCAATTATGGCCATGTTTACAACCCGAACAACATTAATGAGGATTGCTGTTAGAGGGGCTCACAGGCATCATTTATGTGAAGTATCAATCAAGAGGCACCAGGGGGCCTGAGGGCGTTCACCTGACATGGTAGTCTAAATATCAAACCAGGGACTTGACTTGAATAAGCTGCATACGCCCCTCCTAAGAAAAGCATATACCAACTAGATGAAGCAATTGTGCGCACACAATAAACAGGATTTTCCTTCTATTTTCAGTTCCAGCACTTTTACGTCCCAAAATTGAGATAAACGCATAAAAAACAGATTTTTTTTTTATTTTTGTTCGGAAATTTTTGAAGTCCCAAACAAAATATTTTCAGAATAAAATTTTTTTTTCTTCTTAAAATTGACCTAAACACATAAAAAAATAAAACACCTAATTTCTGGATTTTGGTCCAAAATTTTAAGTCCCACCCAGACCCCAAATTTTCGGAGTAAAAAAAAAATAATTTTTGTCTTAAAATTGACCGAAAAGCATAAAAAAACCAAAAACTTATTTCCGGATTTTGGTCCAAAATTTCTAAATCTGTACCGAGACCCTAAATTTTCAGCCTAAATATGAACCCAGGGACTTGGCTTGAACAAACTTGAATCTCACCCCTCTAAGCATGCTGCATACCAAATATCAAAAGATTCTTATCAGTAGATCTGAAGAAGAAGATTTTTAAAGAATATTCCTCATACTGCACTAATTTAAACATTTGGGCTCCCATAGGGAACCCAAATACGGACCGAGGGATTTGATTTCAAAAATATGTGAATCAATGTTCCAAAGATGTTATATGTAGAATATGAAAGCTTTTGGAGCAGTGGTTTGGAAGCAAACGATTCTTTAATTTTTTCTCATTGCCCACAGTGCTAAAAAAAAGCTGACTCAGCATTTTCTCAAAGTCCCGAAAAAGTACCTTATGACAAAACCGATGGCAATTTTTTTTTACCATTCCTTTCTGTTGGTCCCAAGGAAGCCTCACACCAAATAAAAATTCTCAGTGCCAAGCAGTTTTGGAGATATGGACGTTTTCATTTCAAGAAAAAAATTTTTGCCATAAATCAAGTACTTATAACCCTATAATGCCTCATATTAAATTTAGTTCAAATTGGCCTCTTGGTTCAGAAAATAGAAATTCTGGGTGGGGCAAAAATTCTTGCCTCTCTCAGAACAAAGGCAAATATTGCCCGTCAAACTTCTCTTGAACAAACTTGAGTCTACACCTCAAATGGAAGCTGCATACCAAATATCAAGTCTCTGCTACAGCTGGTTCATGAGAAGAAGATTTTTTAAACGTTTGTGCATTTTGGCCCAACCCCCCTCCTCAATATGAGCAGAAACCCAATCTGAAGAAAAACCCAAATGCCCCTATATAACTGCTACTCATGTGAATTTTCATTGAACTGCAGCCAGTGGCTTGGGAGAAAATGACCCAAACACCACCTTCGTGGCGTACGACAGACAAAGGACGGCGGACAACAGACGATGGACAAAAAGTGATCAGAATAGCTCACCCTGACTTTCAGTCAGGTGAGCTAAAAATTTGGCCTAGCAGTTTCAGTGGAGAAGATTTTTGAAAATCCACCAACCAGAATCAAAGAATGCCTCTGGTGGCCATATTTTTCAACCCATGGGAACAAAATGAGGATCGTTTGTAGAGGACCTCCCATAGACTATCCCTGCCAGGTTTGGTTCATGTCAGCTCAGTAGTTCCAGAGAAGATGATGAAAATGTGATTTCTCATAGGGTTTCTACAGTAACTATAAGCTGCAATTGCGGCCATGTTTGTGATCCAATCAACATTAAACTAGAAAGTGTTTTAGCACACTAAAACATATGTCTCCCCTTCCTTTCTATTTTATGCACTACGAATGATATATACATAAAAATATTGACAATCATACCAGATATGTAAGGTCTAGCTCTAAAGAGAAATAAGTAAATACAATTACTCCCTATTTAAAGTACATAAATTTGACCTTGAGGTCAAGGTCACATGAAGGTCATGATGACATGTGGTCTCATTGTGATACATCCACATGTCAACCATCTAAGTCCTAGGTCAAAAAACAAAAAAGTTCTGATCTGGACAATTATTCCCTATTTGAAGTACATAAATTTGACCTTGAGGTCAGAGGTCAAGGTCACATGCAGTTCATCAAGGTAGCGGACATGCGGTTTCATGGTGACACATCCACATGTCAAAAAAAAAAAATTCTGGTCTGGACAATTACTCCCTATTTAAAGTACATAAATTTGACCTTGAGGTCAAGGTCACATGAAGGTCATGATGACATGTGGTCTCATTGTGATACATCCACATGTCAATCATCTAAGTCCTAGTTCAAAAAACAAAAAGGTTCTGATCTAGACAATTATTCCCTATTTGAAGTACATAAATTTGACCTTGAGGTCAGACGTCAACGTTACATGCAGTTCATTAAGGTAGCGGACATGCGGTTTCATGGTGACACATCCACATGTCCAAAAAAAAAAAAAAATCTGGTCTGGACAATTACTCCCTATTTAAAGTACATAAATTTGACCTTGAGGTCAAGGTCACATGAAGGTCATGATTACATGTGACATGCAGTCTAATTGCGATACATCCACATGTCAAATATCTAAGTCCTAGGTCAAAAAACAAAAAAGTTCTGGTCTGGATAATTATTCCCTATTTGAAGTACATAAATTTGACCTTAAAGTCAGAGGTTAAGGTCATATGAAGGTCATCGAGGTAGACGACATGCGGTCTCATGGTGACACATCCACATGTCAAATAACTAAGTCCTAGGTCAAAAAACAAAAAAATTCTGGTCTGGAAAATTACTCCCTATTTGAAGTACATAAATTTGACCTTGAGGTCAAGGTCACATGAAGGTCACAATGGTATGCGACACACCAGCTCATGGTGATACATCCACGTGCCAAATATCCAAGGCCTGGCTCAAAAGACAAACAAGTTTTGGTCCGAACAAAGTTTCCTTGAAAAAAGCACAAATCTGACCTTCAGATCAAAGGTCAAGGTCACATGAAGGTTACAATGGTACGCTACACTCCGGCTCATGGTGATACATCCACATGCCAAATATCGAAAGCCTGACTCGAAATACAAAAAAAGTTCTGGTCCAGACAGTTTCCCTTAAAAAAGTGCATAAATCTGACCTTCAGGTCAAAGGTCAAGGTCACATGAAGGTCACTATGGTACACTGCACACCAGTTCATGGCGATACATCCACATGCCAAGTATCTAAGGTGTAGGTCAAAAGACAAAAAGTTATGGCCCGGACAAAGTTTGTGTGATGTTTCCCTTAAAAAAAACACATAAATCTGACCTTCAGGTCAAAGGTCAAGGTCACATGAAGGTCACTATGGTACACTGCACACCGGTTCATGGTGATACATCCACATGCCAAGTATCTAAGGTGTAGGTCAAAAGACAAAAAAGTTATGGCCCGGACAAAGTTTGTATGAGAAGAAGAAGAAGAAGAAGAAGGAGAAGAAGAAGAAGAATATGCACTAAAACAATATGTCTGTCTCCCTTCTGGGAAGGGGAGACATAATGAGGATCGTTGGTAGAGGGGGTCTCAGTTATCATTTATGTGAAGTTTCAAAACATTTGGCCTGGCAGTTTCAGAGGAGAAGATTTTTGAAAATCCACCAACCAGAATCAAAGAATGCCTCTGGAAGCCATGTTTTTCATCCGACGGGAACAAAATGAGGAGAGTTTGTAGAGGACCTCCAATAGACCATTCCTGCCAAGTTTGGTTCATACCGGCTCAGCGGTTATAGAGAAGAAGATGAAAATGTGAAAAGTTTACGGATGATGGACGCCAAGTGATGAGAAAAGCTCACATGGCCTTTTAGGCCAGGTGAGCTAATAAAAACGTTTATTGGTATGTAAACAAACATTCTTTATTTAATTATATCTATAACAGAATTTTAATTTAAACGGAACACACAAAATAGAATATATAATGAAATACAGAAATGGCACGACACATGAATTTGGAGCCTTCACTCCCAAGTACTGTAACACTTGAGTATTGCAATGGTAGAATCGACGGTTTCTTGGCTTTTGCAAACATTATTATCTGAAACTAAGCCCACCCATCTCTTTTTGTCTTCCCTGCGTGGGAAAGGGGCCGGGACCAGGGCCCATGCCATTAGGAAAATTTCTGGCATGGGGATTTAAATTGGGAATATGTTTTGGAGGGAAAGAAATATATGAAGTCTAAGAAATTTTACATTTGAATTGAACAGAGAACATAAAAATCGATACCTAACTAAGCAACTGCACGTATACTACATGACATTCTAAGAACAAAGAGTCACATGGAATCATATTCACCCCACTCTCTGAAGTCTTTATTAAACTATTCTTATACTATTAAAGAAGAACTTGTCATTTGCCTTTGAATTCAGACACTTTCTAGGCTTTGTTAGAAAAGCAATTTAAATTTTAATGAACAGTTGGTGTCCTGAACTGGTTGGACGTGAGGCCTCAGAACCAATGGTTTTTTGAGGCCTTATGACCTCTCAGTTCAGGAAACCAGTTGTGCATTAAATATTTCAGTGCGGTTTGAGATTGGGAAATTTTGGGTTGGGGATTGGAAAAAACATGCGTAATTTCAGGGAAGGGGGCCCATATTCGGCCATATCCCAGTATGGCATTCCAATTCATCTATAACTGAAAAAAGACAATGATGTGAAAGCAAACTGAATATAACCATAATGCCTAAAAAAGTAAAAAAAATCTGTTTTTCAGGCCCTCCTGCATGGTCCTTTTGGCTGCCCCATGCTCTCTTTTTATAACAAATGCAAACTTAAAAAAAAATGAAAATGAAATGGTTTATGTCTGGTATTTTACCCAAGTTAATAAAATTGATAAATTTGTCCATTGAGTGCAACAAGGTAGCAAAAATAACATTAAAAAACACCCACCCACATGCAATTTTACAACAACAAAAAATGGCCTGAGAAACAGAAGATCAAATTTGTGGGGCCTAAAACAAACATTATAAAATCTTACCTGGTGGAGGAAATGGTGGTGGAATACTGACATCTTCAACAATTACTGGATCCAGACCATGATCATAAGGACAAAGGTCACCTCTCATACAATAACCTTTCTCTATAAAAGAAAAAATGTGTGCTAAAAATAGCCATCTGAGGAATGGAGGTACCCCCAACCTGTGCACTGAGCACCAAGGAAATGGTAAGATTGGCACATATGTATTTATTACACATCCATTCAACTTTAAACCCCTGTATTTAACGGAACAGCCGCTATGACATAAATGATTCTGTATTCAATGGGTGATGTACAAGCAAGAACCTTTTTCCCAGCACCGTTCATACTTGTTCCTTTCCCATCGAGTCATTAGTTACGCATCGAAAAGTTTCCAAATTTCGTTATACAATTATCGACCGTCTGTCGAAGTGTGAAAATGAAAATGTCCAAAGCATAATAAAGATGGTTCACAAAAAATTAGTTAACTAAAAATGAGATAATATTTTTAAAAAACCCAATCATTTCCAAAAAGAACATTAACCCAGTCCCATGGCCACCTCGCTTTGTGGATCTGTTATATCTAAATTGGTCAACTTTATTTCGGTAAATCTTCGTACATCTTGACATATTTCGAACTTCTTTTAAAAATGTTTCTCCCAGCTGTTTTGCAAATCTGCACAAATTTGTACTTATATTTTTACTAACAATAATAGCCACCAAATGGTTAGGTGTGAATGGGCACCAGCCCAAGAGAAACAGCGATACGAATTTCAACAAACACTGGTTCCGAAAAGGTTGTTTTGATTTTTTATCGATCCATTTGATCAGTACAGCTTCAGTCAAAACAAACAGACTCGTCACCTTTGGGTTTAAACATCGGAATTAAAATTTGTTTATTTAAATGAATTTTAATGCCTGGGTTGAGTAATAAACACAGAATGTGATGTGTGTTTGAATCGGTGGGTGTTTTACATATTTTGCTCGAGCCTACGGGTCTCGCAAAATATGACTACGTCATTCCAACTCGTTATGTAAAACACCCACCCATTCAAACACACATAGCATTCTGTCTATTTATGCAATGGTGAGGTATATTCTTGAAAGTTTCAAGACATCCTCTTCCTTCTGTCAATGTGCACCATTATGATAAGTTTCATGACAATTCATCTTGAGTTAACGCCTTGCATGCTGCTAGCAGATATTCCTGCCCAGGACAAGAATGCCCTTGCCACTGAAATAAGTAGAATTTGGGTGCATTTAATGAAATTTTTCCACTGTAAATTGAATAGATTTTTTTCATCAATGATTTTTAAGTTAAATTTAAATTTTGCATCAAATGTAGTCATGGCTGCTTGACAGCAGAAATGAGAAGATTTGATGAAAAATATCTTGAAAATACTCGGCGGGTTAAGAGTTGAGATTTGATGACTTGGATGATTTTTGGGGGGGTTTTGTCTGCACATGGACAGTTTTGAAAACAAAGATGGCTGGCCAATTTACATAATTTAAGCATGAGAGAAAAATCAGTATAATATGTTCTGTACATTATACTTGTTGTTTCCCACACCAAAAATGATCAAAATCCGCATCACCGTTAGGAAGTTCTTGCTATAATATTATTCAGTTTTGCATACAGCAGTATCTGTTCTCACAAGAATTTTAAAAATGTTTACGAAGCCTTCTATCACAATATGGACCCATATCTTGCTTAATCAGCCCATACAGAGGTAGAGGGGTTTGAAATGAATTTTGAAATTTTTACAAACCTCTCTATCCCCATATGGGCCGATTGAGTAAGAAATTCTGTCCGGAATCCAGGCAGAACGTCTTGCTTAATCAGCCCAAACAGAGGTAGAGGAGTTTGTAAATGAAAGTGTCAATGACACTGCAGCTTAACTTGACTGTGAGTAGAGTTTGATGAAAAGGATAATGTTCAATATTCATGAAAGGATTATGAAATAAGACAAGAATAGTGATAATTGAGAATATGTTAATTTCTGTTCCCTCCATATTGTTTTCAATAAGAATAATCTGAGGTGTAAACTGTACTAAAGAATTGGGGCCTGAGTTGATGTGACCTCACAGTTAACGTATGTCAACCAAAGTTACCAAGTTACAGTACAATCATTCCAAAACGAGTCATCCTACCAAGTTACAAATCCTTCCATAAATATAACTTGCAGACTTTGCGAAAGGAATCTAGGTCACTTGCCAGTCCGGCAGTCACGGTTGACTGATCATGACCAAAATGGAACAATCTCATCTAGATATCATACCGACTTATCCTACCAAATTACAATAAAATCCCTCAATAAAAGTCATCCTATCTAGATATGATGAAATCCCTTCACTCGAGTAGACTTTGTTAAAGGAATCTAGGTCACATGATGGTCCTGCAGTCACAATTGACCAATCATAACCAAAATAGTAGTCTCATCTAGAGAATCATCTCATCTAGAGAATCATACCAAGTTACACTGAAATCCCTTCATAAAAACCTGTAGACAGTGCTAATGGAATCTAGGTCACGAGACCAGGTGGCGGTAACTTTTGCCTGTTCATGACCAAAATATGACAGTCTCATCAAGACATCATACCAAGTTATCCTTCCAAGTTACAAAGAAATCGCTTCATCAATATGAACTGTAGACTGTGCTAAACAAATCTAGGTCACATGCTTGTGCGGCCATCATGGTTGACCTATCACGGCCAAAATAGGACGTCCTCATCTAAACATTATACCGAGTCTTCCTTCCAATTTACAATGAAATCCCTTCATAAATGCAACCTGTAGACTGTGCTAAAGGAATCTAAGTAACGTGCCCCTGCGGCCATCACAGTTGACTAAACCTGTCCAAAATAGGACTAAACCTGTCAAAATAGGACGTTCTCCTGTAGACATTATACAGAGTCATCTTACCAGGTTTCAATGAAATCCCTTCATAAGTACGATCTGCAGACTGCTAAAGGTTTTTGGATTTTGGAGCCAAGCAGCCATCACAGTTCACTGATCACGACCAAAAGGGGATGTTCTCATCTAGACATGATCTCGAACCTGCATATGAAATTTTGTGATGATCAGACAAGAACTACAGGGTGTAGCCAAAGAAAATGTGAACAGACTAACAGACATCACAGACTTTGTCAAGTTAAGCTATAAATGAGAACAGGTTCAACACACATTTATTTGCACTGACTGGCATGAATGCATTCCATGGAGATCACAAATGAATGCATTCCATGAAGAACACAAAGTCTCGACCTCTCTTCTAGGTCACATATCCACTTTACCTAATGGACCTGTCAATATATGCCCAGAGATGAGGTCTTGACTTCAATATACCATCTCAGAAACCCACATGTTGGTAATAACCTATATGTGCTATCAAACAACAAACATAAACGTAATACAATTCATACCATCATAATCTCTGCAGCGTGGATGAGGTGTGGACTGATGTGTGGCTTGTGCAGCACTCTCTACTGTCTCTCCAAATCTGTTTTCTGAAGTTTGTGATAACACTGTGATAGCATTAGTGTTAATGGTTTGTATGATAGAAATACTACCTGTCTCGTGACCATTATCTAAAATTGGAGTAGCACCTCTGCTGTCATTCTTGGAGCCTGTAAATGTTTCAAAATTGAAATTAGAATTGTTCTATCATCTTTAACCCTTTACCCAATGAATCGGCCACATCCGCTTGTGTACTATGCAAATTCAGCAGCTGAAAAAATATTATTTTTCCAAATATTTCAACAAAACCATATCATGTGACCCCTCTTTGGAACGAGCTCGTTGAGCTTGTTCAAATAAGGGGTCACATGATATGGTTTTGTTGAATTTTTTTTAATAATTTAAAATGAAAGTGTCAATGACACTGTAGCTCAACTTGTCAAGACAAAGACATGTACATGTATAGTATGTGACACAGCAATGACAAACATCTAGGTAATGACCTGATAACAAAGGTACATATAAAGTATTGTAACGGTCTGTACATGAATACTGACCATTGCCAGTAACAAATGTATAGGTAAAGTATTGTAAAGGTGGGTGACAGTCAGATGCTGAACTAGAAAAGAAATCTTTTGAGTCCCAGAGTGGGTCTGACTGAACCCCAAAATATTTGTTCTCATAGCACAGTGATAACAAAGGCACCCCAAAACACACTCGTTCCTGTCCCAAGGTGAAAACAAAAGTACTCAAGAAGTTTTGTGAAGATCAGTTCATAAATACGAGCTGTATAGAACTTGTGACAAAAAACTGATTGGACCTAATTTCGGTACAAAATGGCCACTGGCAGCCATCTTGAATTTTGGACCGTACCCAGAAACACTCATTCTCATCCCAAGGAGATAACAAAGGTACCCAAGAAGTTTTGTGAAGATTGGTTCATAAATACAGCCTCTACCCTGAGCCGTATTGACATGTGTGCTTACATTGTGTAAGTAGCACTGAATAAATCAAAGTTCATCTAATTTGCATAATTTCGGCACGAAAAAAAACCCCTTACAATATGTGATGTATTCCATGTTACTAAACATTCATACAAAAATTTATTCAAATCAGAACTTTCATACAGAAGTTCTATACAAAAGACTGATTGCACTAATTTTGGTACAAAATGGCTGCTGGTGGCCATCTTGAATTTCGGACCACACCCAAAAACACTCGCGCTCATCCCACGGTGATAACAAAGGTACCCAAGAAGTTTCGTAAAGATTGGTTCATAAATATGGCCTCTAGTCTGAGCTGTATAGAAGATGTGTACAAAAAACTGATTAGACCTAATTTCGGTACAAAATGGCCACTGGCAGCCATCTTGAATTTTAGACTGCACCCAGAAACACTCGTTCTCGTCCCAAGGTGATAACAAAGGTACCCAAGACATTTCGTGAAGATCAGTTCATAAATGGACATTAACAGAAACCTGGATCTAGAAATGGAATAGGTATGATTAACAGGCTCCGAATGGACCACCCCGATATAATTCATAATTTCAAAGGTCCATAATATACAATAAAGCGTCAGCCTAATAATTATTATGTGTGTGAGCATTAAAATCCTGCATGTAATCATCTGAATACCAGTTATGGTTATGCAGGGGGGGGATGGAAGTCATATTTAATCGTTCTTGTGTTAGTCATAAATTAATATAGGAACTGCAATAGGTCCCTCACGTCTAACCGACTCCATTATGCCACTATGGGCGGAGAAGGACATGAAGAACAAAAACTTCCCCTGATAAAGAAGGTCCTCTCCTGGAGGAAGCTACTGGGGAACGTCCCATAACAGACACTTGAGAAGACTGATCCAAGGTTTCTGTTCTGGTGCGTCGCAAATAGATCTCACATGGGGCAATCCCTCTGGTAGCAAAACTGTCCAAATACTCACTTGTTAAGCGTCCATTCCAATTGCAACAGGCAACCTTCAAGAGAGCGAGTCTGCTAGTACGTTCAGATGACCCGGTATATGACGGATGAAAAGATGGACATGATGATTCATGACGCATTAGGAAAATCTTCGTTAGTTGGCATAACGGAAATGAATGGGTGATGCCCTGGTTCCCGATGTATGCTACTACTGTTGAGTTGTCCGACCAAATTGAACATGGATGTCCGTAATTATGTGAAGCCAATGTTGTAGCACTAGCTTATTAACTTCATCTCGTTGATGTTTATGTGTCTCTCCTGGAACCGAGGGTCCCAAAGACCCTGACACCTCAAGACTGTGGGACTTAGGGTCACGCCCCAACCCGTCAGACTCACATCCGTCATAATCGTGAAAGCCGGATCCGGCAGTTGGAGCTTAACTCCCCGAGTTAACCACTGAATATCTACACAATTTGAAACCTTGTTTTACTAGGTCCATTAGAACAATACTGGTTTAAGCGAAAGCGTATTCACACTCCAGTTCTGAGTAAAGAATATCTGGAGTGGATGTGTGCGCAGACGGCCCATCGGAATGAGATCTACAGCCGCTCCGCATAACTCCAACAGTAGCATGAATTCCCTCACTATTAATGTGTCTGAGTATAGACAAAAGTGAGCATAACAACTGACTAATTTCGCTCTGGGTAAAGGCAGATGAACCAGATTGATGTGAGCTTCAATCCCAAGTGAATAGACAACTTGTACAGAGCTAGATCTGACTTTTTCTCGTTTACGATGAAACAGAGACGTTGGAGTAATAGAAGCAGACTCTGAACATCATTCTGAAGAATAATTCTGTTGCCGCATCCCTGTAGAAGTTCGTGCAAGTAAGCCGACATTACCGCAGACAAATGAGCACGTAAGTAAGACATTACCGAGTTCATTATTCGAGTGAAACGCCCAGGGGGCCAGATTCAGACCAAAGCATATTCATCTGAACTGGTACACCTTCCCTTGTATGGCAGACCATAGGTACTTTTAGAATGCCGGATGTACCAGGACATGAAAGTATGGATCCTTAGATCTATGCTTGCCACAAAGTCAATCACTCGAACGCTCGCTTTTACCGACTGAATGATTTCCATAAATAAACTTTTAGAGCCATGATAAACTTGTTATCCAGCTAAAGTCTATTACCGATCGGAACGAGCTGTTGGCTTTGGTACGAGGAACAGGTGACTGTAAAAATCTTGAGGATCCTGATTCTCCATGACCTGCACTGCTTCCAAGATAAACTTTTAGAGCCATGATAAACTTGTTATCTAGCTCAAGTCTATTACCGGTCGGAACGAGCTATTGGCTTTGGTACGAGGAACAGGTGACTGTAAAAATCTTGAGGATCCTGATTCTCCATGACCTGCACTGCTTCCAAGATAAGAGAGCTTATACCTCCGGTAGGAGAAACTCTCTTATGCAAGAATTTAATGGAAGATTTGTCCCACACGGACAACTTGTTAGTGGGGTTTTACTCAGAATGATAGCCGTAAGCCGTCCAAGACTACACTTCTCACCCACTGATATTCCGTGATTGTTATCCAGTTTTTTGCGAAGCTTGATAACCTTCCGCCAACTGGCCAGCAAATTAAACCACCACCTGTATGATCTGCGGGGATTACGAGAGGAGGAACCACGTCCTCCCCACGAAAAACCTCATCTCGGCGACCTAGGGGTGTCTGACCTATAGTCCCGATCAGACCCCTTTTTCGAGTCACTATACTGACAACCTCCAGAGTAATTATAAGAGGGTTTCTTGTACCCTCGTGAGGAGTTTCCTTTTGACGATTTTTGTCTGGAATGCCCTCCTTACTTTTGTCTGCTGAAGCGGGTCGTTGATACGCCGACTTCTAAAGCAGAGCACTAAACGCTTTCTTAGTAGCCTGTTCATAGACTAATGAAAGCTAGTCGTCAAAAATAAATTGTCCGGAAATAGGAGTGACTCAGAGAGAGCTTTTCACCTTGTTATCTTATCAGTGATGACGACGCAAGGGCAGCATCACGTCTGATTAACTCCAGATTAGCCACTGTTAGGGCGGAGGTATACGTGGTATACATAATTGCCCTCTAGAAAGAACTCTAAGAGAGGTACGAACGTCCTCAAAATTCCTTTCCCTTGAGACGTTGTGCCATAGCTCTTGTAAGGAGATCTGCATAAGACATAACGTCCAAATTCGCTCTATTTGAAGAAATTGCCATCTCAATTGCGTCTGAGCCAATAGTGAATGATACAGGTAAGGATACCTCTAGATCACTGGCCTGCTCATCCACACGTAGAAGAACTCTCTGAACATCTTCCCCGTACGTTTTTAACTGAACGCGGTCCAAAAAACGGTGTGTATACAGAAGATGAAGATAAGAAGCCGCCTTCTTCCACACACACTCAAGAGGATAAATATGGTGGCGTCTATACGGCCAAAGGCCTGTGACACCTGCATAAACTGAACCGGAAAAGAAAGGACTTCCTCCTTTGTCCAGATAAAGTCTGCACCTAACGACGCCAGCGGTTTCTCTCTTGTCGCCGTAGCATTCTGATTCGGTGGAACAAAAGCAGGGTAGTATTGATGGATGAAAGCCATCACAACCATGTACTGTTCCGAAAGGGAAGGGTAATCCTCTTCCTTATCCCTTTTATCATCTGAGAGAATCAGTTGTGAATCTTGGTCCATTGCATCTGCACGAACAGACAACTGGACCGGCCCAGCACTGTCCGACAGCTCAGATTCTGAGTCTGAGGGGGGCTGCATCTGCAATTGCTGGAATGCTGCGATTAGCTGCGCAGTCTGTCAGCAAATCTGTCATCGAGACCTGAGGAGCAGCGGATTTCCATTCCTTAGCAGCATGCTGAGCCTGGGACGGTATGTCGGAAACGGATCGTTTCTCCAAGCATCCCGATGATCAAGGCCACATCTCCCTAGCTACTGGATGGTCCGACTTCACAGGCGAAGAGTGGTTCCTTCTTCGAGCAGCAGGTTGGATATCCTAAGTCGGGTAGCTAGGATGCGGTCGTGTGTGCTTAAATAACGTAGCGGAGGAAGCCATGACTGAAGCCAACCCCGGCTTCAGACTAAACAGAGCGTCCCGAGTGGCGGGCGGACATATGCTCCATCTCGTGCAAGTTTCCAACCAGAAAACTTCATTTTGGCCTTGTGAAACGTAGCAGAGGAAGCCTTGACTTAAGCCGTCCCTGGCTGCAGACTAAACAGAGCGCCCCGAGTAGAGGGCGGACATATGCTCCGGCTTGTGCAAGTTTCTCAACACAACATCTGACCCCAGACGTTGCTATATTAGAGAGAGGGGCCTCTCCCACTCACGGTCTATCAGACCTCGCCCAGTACCAGAACTTGCAAGCTTCCTTCGTATTTCCATCGTCGCTGGGTGAGCATTTATATTATAGTGCTCGCTCTACCCAATCCACCTATTAGACGGACTTACCCAGTGTCACAGCACTCACGGACGGAGTACCGCTTCACCGGTCGAGCTAGCTGCTTGCAAGAGATTAACACCTTTAACCAAAGGCCCTAACTCTTGCAATAATGAGCACTGCAGCTAGCTCTATATGCTCCATGGAGCGTGATGATGGTAGCACACTTGGATGGGTGTCAGAATATCATCACCATGTTCATGTTCCTCTGAAATAGAAACTGACAAAATGAATTAAAACGCAGTAAGAGGCTCTGATCCTCAGAACCTCACCGCCAACAACGTACCATGACACCCGACTCCAACATCAGTCATCCCAGTGCTACACAAGAATGACAAGAGTTCGCAGGAGTGTATCAACTAAAGTCAATATCAGTCCTCCAAACTCCACAACAGTATATATATATAACGGAGATACATGAATAATAACAATCATAATTAAATTCAAAATATTTTTTGTAAACAAAATTTTTTTTTGAAAAATGGCCAAGTTCCCAAAGGGAACATGAAGAGCCCAAGGGCATCCCGATAGAGCCTAAGTGTGCACAAAATCCAAAATTTTATGAGCTACACTACCGGAATAATAATCCATGTATTCTACAGTATATTACAGTAAAAGAATATAAGAAACTACCAAAATATGAGAACGCTGATAATGTAAACATCGTCAATGTAAACAAAACATCAGGCACACAAAAGGTCCAAAATCAGAACCAACTGAAATGCTATCAAATGCAAAGCTAGATCTTCATACGAAGAAAAAACAATACATTGGATAGAAAATGCAAGACTAAATGGCCTAACACCGCTAGGGTGAGGACGTAACCCTGGGGAAAAAACAGAATAATATTCTGTAATAAATGTTTGAATAAAAAATAGCCAAAAAGCTTAAGAGTTTAACAGGAAGGGTTCATGGAAGGATAGGAAAGGAATACTTAACACACAGTGGAATAATCATTTTTAAAAATGACGTCAGGCATATGTCCCGAAACTGGGAAACATAAAATGATTTTATAAATATTATAAAGTTACAGCCCTGAATGTCCAACACCACCATTGAACACTTCCTTCATCCAATAACAGTCTTGTATCCACCAATTCTTGCATCGATTTGTGTCTGGCATCCTCAAAAAAGGAGATTTTAAAGCACAGATGTCATTTCATTGTTGATGACTTTTAGGGTTAAACAAAGAATGATGTTGACGCCAATTCCAGTCACTTCCTCGCGTCTGCGCATGTGCGGAGAGAAAATGTATGGAGGGCCAGATAGGACTTTTTAATTTTTGGTTTTGCAAGCAAATTTGGGGGATTGGGGGGGGGGGGGGGTCAAAATTTGTGTTTGGCCCTTGATAACTTTAAGTTAAGCACCAGCTAGTCTGGGCCATTGGTTTACAGTGTAAAAATATAGAAATGGGTTAATGTTTAAAGGCAAATGAGATAAATCTGAACTAGGGTCCTGCGAATATTTCAGATGAAAGTGTCAATGACACTGCAACTTAACTTGACTGTGTGTAGTGTTTGATGAAGAGGATAATGTTCAATGTTTATGAAAGGATTATGAAATAAGACAAGAATTGTGATAATTGAGAATATGTTAATTTCTGTTCACTCCATACTATGTTTTCAATAAGAATAATCTGAGGTGTAAACTGTACTAAAGAGTTGAGTGGTCCTCACAGTTAACATTTGTCAACCAAAGTTACCAAGTTACAGTAAAATCATTCCAAAAGGAGTCATCCTACCAAGTTACAATGAAATCCCTTCATAAATCTGATTTGTAGACTTTGCTATAGGAATCTAGGTCACATGTCCATCCAGCAGTCACGGCTGACTGATCGCGACCAAAATATGACAGTCTCATCTAGATATCATACCGAGTCATTCTACAAAGTTATACTGAAATCCCTTCATAAATATGACCTGTAGACAGTGCTAAGGAATCTAGCTCACATGACATCTGGCAGTCATGGTTTACTGTTCGCGACCGAACCAGGATAGTCTCATCTAGATACCATATCGAGTCAAGTTACAATGAAATCCCTTCATACATATGACCTGTTTACAGTCCTAAAGAAATCTAGGTCAAGTGGCGGTAATGGCTGACCAATCGTGTCCAAAATAAGACAGGCTCATTTGGACATCATACCGAGTCATCCTACCAATTTTCAACAAAACCTCTTCATAAATATGAACTGTAGACTGTGCTAAACAAATCTAGGTCACGTGCCTGTGTGGCCGTCACAGTTGACCGTCTGCATCCTAAATAGGACGTTCTCCTCTAGACATGATACACAGTCATCCTACCAAGTTACAAAGAAATCCCTTTATAAATACGACCTGTATACTGTGCTAAAGGTTATCAGGTTTAGAACCCACGCAGCTGTCATGGTTGACTGATCACAACCAAAATGGGACGTTCTGATCTAGACATGATTTTGAACCTTCACATGAAATTTAGTGATGATTGGATAAGAATTACAGGGTGTGGGCCGGGCTAAAGAAAATGTGAACAGACTTACAAACTAACAGACTCACAGACTTCTGCTCATGTGATGGCAATAGCTTATCTTGACTTTGTCAAGTTAAGCTAATTAACTGAGTCAAAATAATGTCCAATTCAACATACAGTGAAAAGCAAACAAAACACTGCACTGTATTTTTTGATACAGTTATGATCCTAATTGTATAGTTTGTGGTTTTGAAGCTCCATTCGAACCATTGGATATGATAGAGTTTTTTTCAAGTACCACACATATAACAAGAGGCCCTAGGGGGCCTGAGGGCGCTCACCTGACATGGTAGCCTGAATATAAAACCCAGGGAATTGATTTCAACAAGTTGCATCTGCCCCTCCTTAGAAAAGCTTATACCAAATATCCAAAGATTCAGACCAGTGGATCTAAAAATGAAAGTGTCAATGACACTGTAGCTCAACTTGACAAACTTGAACTTGGTAAGTTATAAATGAAATGGCAAAATTGAAGATCAGAGTAATCCATCAATTTTTAAATGTAAACTGTAAGACTGGCTAAAGGAAGAATGTTGATACACAAATGCACTATGTTCAGAGGTTACTGTAAATGGCAACTTTTTTCACAGAAATGAATGCTAATCAATAGTTCTTATCAAAAGGCCTTGTCTAATGAGCACACCAAGTTAAACAAGCATACCAAGTTTCAAAGCAATCCAATCATAATTGTGCCCTGTAGGGTGTGCCAAAGAGAAATATTGAGGTCTGACTAAACTAAGTTCTAAGAACGTTGGCCACGGCAACATTTTCCTACGGAAATTGAAGAAAATCGATAGCTCCCATCTAGAGGTAACCCCAAACAAGCATGCCAGGTTTCAAAGCAATCCAATCATAAGTGTGCCCTGAAGGGTGTGCCAAAGGGAAATATTGAGGTCTGACTAAACTAAGTTCTAAGAACGTTGGCAGTGGCAACATTTTTCGCTGGAAATGGAAGAAAATCGATAGCTCCCATCTAGAGGTCTCCCCAAACAAGCATACCAAGTTTCAAAGCAATCCGATCATAAATGTGCCCTGTAGGGTGTGCCAAAGGGAAATATTGAGGTCTGACTAAACTAAGTTCGAAGAACGTTGGTCTTGGCAACATTTTTTGACGGAAATGGAAGGAAATCGATAGCTCCCATCTAGAGGTCTCCCCAAACAAGCATACCAGGTTTCAAAGCAATCCGATCATAAATGTGCCCTGTACGGTGTGCCAAAGGGAAATATTGAGGTCTGACTAAACTAAGTTCGAAGAACGTTGGTCTTGGCAACATTTTTTGATGGAAATGGAAGGAAATCGATAGCTCCCATCTAGAGGTCACCCCAAACAAACATGCCAGGTTTCAAAGCAATCCGATCATAAATGTGCCCTGTAGGGTGTGCCAAAGAGAAATATCGAGGTCTTCTGACTAAACTAAGTTCTAAGAATGTTGGTCGCGGCAACATTTTTTGACGAAAATGGACAAAAATCGATAGCTACCATCTACAGGTCACCCCAAACAAGCATACCAAATTTCAAAGCAATCTGACCATAAATGCGACTTGTGAGGTGTGCCAAAGGAAATTGTGGAGGTACGTACAGACGTACGTACGTGTATGTACATACGCCGACGGACGAGAAGTGCTGGCAATAGCTCAGCTTGACTTTGTCAAGTTGAGCTAAAAACCCTAAGTTGTTTGCATATGCAGTTAAATGTATAGTTCTAAACTAAGTTCTAAGAACGTTGGCCACGGCAACATTTTCCTACGGAAATTGAAGAAAATCGATAGCTCCCATCTAGAGGTAACCCCAAACAAGCATGCCAGGTTTCAAAGCAATCCAATCATAAATGTGCCTTGTAGGGTGTGCCAAAGGGAAATAGTGAGGTCTGACTAAACTAAGTTCTAAGAACATTGGTCGTGGCAACATTTTTTGATGGAAATTGAAGAAAATTGATAGCTCCCTTCTAGAGGTCACCCTGAATAAGCATACCAGGTTTCAAAGCAATCCAATCATAAATGTGCCCTGTAGGGTGTGCCAAAGGGAAATATCGAGGTCTTCTGACTAAACTAAGTTCTAAGAAACGTTGACCGCAGCAACATTATTTGACGGAAATTGAAGTAAATCGATAGCTCCCATCTAGAGGTCTCCCCAAACAAGCATACCAGGTTTCAAAGCAATCCGATCATAAATGTGCCCTATAAGGTGTGCCAAAGGGAAATATTGAGGTCTGACTAAACTAAGTTCTAAGAACGTTGGCCGTGGCAACATTTTTTGACGGAAATTGAAGAAATCGATAGCTCCCATCTAGAGATCACCCTAAACAAGCATACTAGGTTTCAAAGCAATCCAATCATAAATGTGCCCTGTAGGGTATGCCAAAGGGAAATATTGTGGTTTGACTAAACTAAGTTCTAAGAATGTTGGCTGCGGCATCATTTTTTGACAGAAATTGAAGAAAATCGATAGCTCCCATGTAGAGGTCACCCCAAACAAGCATACCAAGTTTCAAAGTGATCTGATCATAAATACGACCTGTGAGGTGTGCCAAAGGAAATTGTGGACGTACGTACTAACATACTAACATACTAACGTACTAACGTACGTACGCCGACAGACGAGAAGTGATGGCAATAGCTCAGCTTGACTTTGTCAAGTTGAGCTAAAAATGTTTTTTAAAGAATATTTCTCATATTGAACTATTGAACTAAGTAATAATTCGGGCTCCCATAAGAAGCCCAAATATGAACCCAGGGACTTGGCTTGAACACAATTCAATCTCACCTCCAGTGGGATGCCGTTTTCCAAATATCAAAAGATTCTGACTCGTGGATGTAAAGAAGATTTTTGAAGAAACATCCTCATATTGAACTAAGTTATAATTCAGGCTCCCACAGGGAGCCCAAATATCAACCCAGGGACTTGGCTTGGACAAACTTGAATCTCACACCCCTAAGGATGCTGCATACCAAATATTAAAATATTCCGACTGCTGGATCTGAAGAAGTTTTTTAAAGAAAATTCAACATTTTGAACTAATTTACAATTCGAGCTCCCACAGTGAGTCCAAATATGAACCTTGGGACATGGCTTGAACAAACTTGAATCTCACTCCACTAAGGATACTGCATGCCAAACATCAAAACATTCCAACTGCTGAATCTGAAGAAGATTTTTAAAGAAAAATTCCTCATATTGAACTAAGTTATAATTCGGGCTCCCACAGGGAACCCAAATATGAACCCAGGGACTTGAATTTAACGAACTTGAATCACATCCCCCTAAGGATGCTGCACACCAAATATCAAAACATTCCGACTTTAAGAAAATTCCTCATATTGAACTAAGATATAATTTGGTCTCCCACGGTGAGACCAAATATGAACCAAGGGACTTGGCTTGAACAAACTTGAATCTCACCCCCTTAAGCATGCTGCATACTAAATATCAAAAGATTCTTATTGGTAGATCTGAAGAAGAAGATTTTAAAAGAGTATTGCTCATACTGCACTAATTTAAACATTTGGGCTCCCACAGAGAGCCCAAATATGGGCCCAGGGAATTGATTTCAATAAACATGTGAAACAATCTTCCAAAGATGTTATATGTGAAATTTAAAAGCAGTGGTTTGGGAGAAAAGTAGTGTTAAATGTTTTTCCCATTACCCACAGTGTTAAAAAATGCGGCCTCAGCACTTTTCCAAAGTCCCAAAACAGTACCCCATGATAAAACCGATAGCAATTTTTTTTCACCATTCCATTATGTCGGTCCAAAGGAAGCTTCACATCAAATAAGAATTCTCATTGCTGTGTAGTTTTGGAGATATGGGGGTTTTATTTTTTTTTTATTTTTAGCTCCTGAGGTTCCCATGGGGCAATGGGGGAAAAAAAACAAAAGTGTCAATGACACTGTAGCTTAAGTTGTGTGTTGTGTTTGATGAGAAGGATAATGTTCAATGTTTATGAAAGGATTATGAAATAAGACAAGAATTGTGATAATTGGGAACATGTTCATTTCGGTTCCCTGTATGCTATGTTTTTGATAAAAATAATATGAGGTGTACACTGTACTACAGAGCTGAGGGGTGGGTTAATGTGACCTCACAGTTAATGTATGTGGCCTCACAGTTAACATATATCAACGAAAGTTACCAAGTTACAGTGAAATTATTCCAAACCGAGTCATCCTATCAAGTTACATTGAAATCCCTTCATAAATATGGCCTGTAGACTGTGCTAAAGGTTTTCGGGCTTCGGGACCCTGTAGCCATCAGTTTCCCAATTGCGTCCAAAGGGGATGTTTTCATCTAGACATTATATGAAGTCAATCTACCAAGTTACAATGAAATCCCTTCATAAATATACCTGTAGACTGTGCTCAAGGTTTTTGGGCTTCGGGCTTCGGGCCCTTGAAGCCGTCACAGTTGACCAATCACGACCAAAAGGGGATGTCATCATCTGGGCATTATATGGAGTCAAACTTACAGGTTACAATGAAATCCTTCCATAAATATGACCTATAGACTGTGCTAAAGGTTTTGGGGTTTTGGGCTCGGGCAGCCATCAAGGCTGAATGATCGTGACCAAAAGGGGACGTTCTCATCCAGACATTATTTGGAGTCATCCTACCAAGGTACAATGAAATCCCTTCACAAATATCACCTGTAGACTGTGCTGATTGAAGGTTTTCGGGCTTCAGGCCCCTGTAGCCGTCACAGTTGCCTAATGGTGTCCAAAAGGGGCTGTTCTCGTCTTGACATTATATGAAGTCAACCTACCAAGTTACAATGAAATCCCTTCATAAATATGACCTGAAGACTGTGCTAAAGGTTTTCAGGCTTTGGGCTCGGGCAGCCATCATGGTTGAATGATCGCAACCAAAAGGGGACATTCTCATCTGGACATCATCTGGAGTGATCCTACGAAGTTACAATGAAATCCCTTCATAAATATGACCAGTAGACTGTGCTCAAGTTACAATGAAATCCCTTCATAAATATGACCTGCAGACTGTGCTCAAGATTTTCGTGGTTCGGGTACCTGTAGCCATCACAGTTGACCACTCACGACCAAAAGGGGATGTCATCATCTAGGCATTATATGGAGTCAATCTAACAAGTTACAATGAAATCTTTCCATAAATATGACCAAAAGACTATGCTAAAGGTTTTTGGGCTCGGGCAGCCATCAAGGCTGAATGATCACGACCAAAAGGGGACGTTCTCATCTAGACATTATTTGCAGTCATCCTACCAAGCTACAATGAAATCCCTTCATAATTATGACCTGTAGACTGTTCTAAAGGTTTTCGGGCTTCGGGCCTGTAGTGGTCACAGTTGCCCAATCGTGTCCAAAAGGGGACATTCTCATCTAGACATTATATGAAGTCAAACCTACCAAGTTACAATGAAATCCCTTCATAAATATGACCTGTAGATTGTGCTAAAGGTATTCGGGCTTAGGGCTTGGGCAGCCAAAATGGCTGAAGTATCGCAACCAAAAGGGGACATTCTCATCTGGGCATCATCTGGAGTGATCCTACGAAGTTACAATGAAATCACTTCAAAAATATGGTCTGTAGACTGTGCTCAAGATTTTCAGGCTTCGGGCACCTGTAGCCATCACAGTTGACCAATCACCACCAAAAGGGGATGTCATCATCTAGGCATTATATGGAGTCAACCTAATAAGTTGCAATGAAATCCTTCCATAAATATGACCTACATACTATGCTAAAGGTCTTTGGGCTCAGGCAGCCATAAAGACTGAATGATCGCGACCAAAAGGGGATGTTCTCATCTAGACATTATTTGGAGTCATCCTACCAAGCTACAATGAAATCCCTTCATAATTATGACCTGTAGACTGTTCTAAAGGTTTTCGGGCTTCGGGCCCCTGAAGCCGTCACAGTTGCCCAATCGTGTCCGAAAGGGGACATTCTCATTTAGACATTATATGAAGTCAACCTACCAAGTTACAATGAAATCCCTTCATAAATATGACCTGTAGACTGTGTTAAAGGTTTTCGGGCTTCGGGCTCGGGCAGCCATCATGGTTGGATGATCGCAACCAAAGGGGACAATCTCATCTGCGCATCATCTGGAGTAATCCTACAAAGTTACAATGAAATCCCTTCATAAATATGACCTGTAGACTGTGCTCAAGGTTTTTGGGCTTCGGGCACCTGTAGCCATCACAGCTGACCAATCATGACCAAAAGGGGATGCCATCATCTAGGCATTATATAGAGTCAACCTAACAGGTTACAATGAAATCCTTCCATAAATATGAACTTTTTTTCTTTGCTACAGGTTCTTGGGCTCGGGCACCCATCAAGGCTGAATGAACGCGATCAAAATGGGACGTTCTCATCTAGACATTATTTGGAGTCATCCTACCAAGTTACAATGAAATCCATTCATAAATTGACCTGTAGACTGTGCTAAAGGTTTTCGGGCCCCTGTAGCTGTCACAGTTGCCTAATCACGTCCAAAAAGGGGACTTTCTCATCTAGACATTATATGAAGTCAACCCACCAAGTTACAATGAAATTCCTCAATAAATATGACCTGTAGACTGTGCCAAAGGTTTTCGGGTTTTGGGCTCGGGCAGTCGTCATGGTTGGCAGATCACGCCCAAATGGGGAAATTCTCATCTAGACATCATAAGGAGTCATCCTACCAAGTTACAATGAAATTCCTCCATATTAAACATGACCTGCAGACTGTGCTAAAAGTTTTTGGGTTTCGGGCTTGGGCTGCCATCACGGTTGACAGATCATACCCAAAAGGGGACATTCTCATCTAGGCATTATACAGAGGCATCCTACCAAGTTACAATGAATAAATACGACCTGTAGACTGTGCTAATGGTTTTCGGGTTTTGGGCCGGGGCAGCCATACCAGTTCACCAATCGCAACCAAAAGGGGACGTTCTCATCTAGACATGACCCCAAACCTGCATATGAAATTTTGTGACGATCAGACAAGAACTGCGGGGTGTAGCCCGTGCTAAAGGAAAATGTGAACAGACTCACAGACTCACACTCACAGACTAACAGACTTCCGCATGCGTGATGGCAATAGCTTATCTTGACTTTGTCAAGTTAAGCTAATTGTGGCATAAATTAAGTACTTATGACCCAAAAAGCCCTCACATCAAATTTGGTTCAAATCACCTTCTCGGTTTGGAAAGTTAAAAAATTTATAGTAATTTATATATTTTTTATACTTACCAATGACCCAGACTTAGCTGGTGCTAACTCTTAAATATTTAGGGCCAAACACAAATTTTGCTCCCCCCCCCCCCCATCCCCAAAATTTGCATCAAAAACCAAAAATTACATGTGCTATATGGTCCTCCATACTTTTACTCCACTGCACATGCGCAGTGTCAAGGGGGTCTCGAATTTGCGCCAACTGTCATTCTTACAACCAGTGCCTGGTAAGCGTTATGTACTCAGCGGGGAGGTATGAGTTCCCAACTCATGGGAGGGCCATCTCCCAGACTCCGTCTGGGTCATTGGTAAGTATAAAAAATTTATAAATTACTATAAATTTTTTAACATTTTTATACTGTACCAATGACCCAGACTTAGCTGAATAGAAAAAAGGCTGGAGGGCCTAGGACATAAAGGAAAATCTAATAGGCTCAACTACATATAACGGAATTATCCCCTCGAGGAGAAAAGGAGAAATAGGCTTTACATGTATCTTTCTTATTTGCATCAAAAAAAGAAAGACACAACACCATTCTGTAATTGAGCACAATAACATCAATGATCTCTATTAACATCCAGTATAACCCGTTATACTAATTATTTTTAAAGAAAAGCCAATAAATAAAGGAAGTCCAGAGAAATATGACTGTTTATACTCATTAAAAGTGTCTGAGGATTGTATATTAACGCCCGTATGACACGTGACATATACAAATGCTTCACACCGAGCTACACTTTAAAAATATTACATGGATGAGTAAACATTAGCTTTACACTTAAAAACCATCCCGGCACCGACTCAGAATTACTGACTCCAGAGTAGGTATTCCCTTGCTTTTCACTATAAAGCAGGTGACCTAAGGGAACACCTTCCCCCCCCCCCCCCTTTCCCTTGCCCTGGATCAAATACCCCAGGGCGAAGAGGGCAGCAGGACAGAGTCACTGCCAGAACAGAAAGCCTGCATATCTATAGTTGCAACTGTTTAGTGGACGACATTCTGAGTAACAGATAACGGACCTAAACAATGCAGATCTCCAGAAATGGACTCAATATTTCTAAGATAAAAATTTGTGAAAGTGGAAGGCTGAGACCAATATGCAGCCTTCATTAGATCTGAAATAGCAACTCTATTAGCGTAAGCTCAAGATGTAGAAAGAGCTCTTACTTCATGAGCTGAAATCTGAGGCACAGACTGCTGAGTTGAAGATAATTTATCATAAGCAGTATGGATAGTTAATTGAATCCACCTAGCAATAGAATGGACCGTAATGTCCCTTCTATTAGGCAGCAGAGACAGAAAGAAATGCTTACGTCCCTTTCTGATAAACTCTGATCTACGTTTGTAAATATGTATAGCTCTAACAGGACAGAGTAAAGGCCTATGCCCGTCTGAAGACGGAAGAGCCTTAATAACAATAGGTTCTGGATACTTATTAGGAGCCTGATTCTTAGCAAAAAATCCAACATTAGTAGTGAAGGTAATAGTATTTCCCACACTACGATAGTGAGAATCGTCCACAGATAGTGCATGAAGCTCACTGACTCTTCTAGCCAAAGAGAAGGCTAAGAGAAAAGCTGTCTTATAAGATAAGAATTTGAAGTCCACCGTGTCAAGAGACTCAAATGGCGCTTCTTTTAGCTTAGGAAGAACCCAAGCTAAATTCCACTTAGGAATTAATCTAAGGGTTCTAGGTCTATTATCGAAAAGTTTCTTACTAACTTAGATAAAGAGACATTACATCCAATCAGTAAACTATCATGGTGTGCATAGGTATCAGATAGCATAGACCTATAACCCTTAATGGTAACAGGCTGCAGTTTGATCTCATCAAACGGGTAGACTAGAAAATTTTCAATGTCTGGAATAGAGGGATCATAAATATTTACAGAATGATCCCTACACCACCGACAAAAGACCTTCCACTTAGCAGCATAGTTTAGCCAAGAGGAGGTCCTCCTACAGTTAGAATCGTGTCCACTGCTCGTCCTGTAAAATGCTTGCCGTGCAAGAAGGACTGCACGTGAAGGTTGAGACCTTGCAGGTTGTGATGCAATCTGCGTGATTTCCCCTGCGAAAGATGATCCTCCTGGGGAGGAAGTTTCCGCGGCATGTCCCACAACAGACACCTGAGTAGATTTATCCACGGTCTCTGTGAAGACAGAGATGCTAACAACAGAAGTTTGCATTGAGATTGTTTTATCTTGAGCAATATCTGCTGAATCTGCTGGAGGATACGCATATCCTATCATTCCATCCCACGAGATCGATAGAGCATCTACTGCAAACGCTCGAGGATCCGGACATGGTGACACATACGTCTGCAACTGATTGTTGAGATGCGTCACAAATAAGTCTATCATTGGCCGCTCCCATTGGTAGCAAATCTGATTGAATACTCGTTTGTTGAGAGTCCATTCTGACGGCAACAAACGACCCCTCCATGAAAGGGAGTTGGCTAATATATTCAGATGACCTGGAATATGACGGACCGATAGGAGAACTTGATATTCTAGTACAAACAGAAGGATTCTTTCTGTTAAATTGAATAACGGAATGGAATGAGTGCCTCCCTGGTTCCGAATATATGCTACTACCGTCGTATTGTCGGACAGAATTTGCACGTGTGCATTCTGAATAACGTTCATCCAATGACGTAGCGCAAGCCAAACTGACATCATTTCTTTGATGTTTATGTGCTTGTTTAGGAACTGTGGATCCCAAAGACCCTGGCAGTTCGAATCCGTTGGGCTCAATGTTGCACCCCAACCTGTTTGACTGGCATCCGTCATAATCGTAAAACTTGGATCTGGCAATTGCAGTGGAACTCCCTGAGTTAACCACTGAATATCTGCCCAAGTCTGAATCTCTTGTTTCACTTGATTTGACAAGAGGATGTCCGTTTCGAGCGAATGAATCTTCACCCTCCACTTCTGAGTCAGAAAGATTTGGAGAGGACGAGTGCGTAGCCGCCCCATCGGAAAAAGATCCGCAGCAGCTCCGCACAAACCTATCAGTCTCATGAATTCTCTCACTGTAACTTTGTCTGAATGAAGACAATAGCGAGCGTAACAACTGATTAATTTCGCTCTGGTTAACAACTGACGAACGAGATTATTGTGCGTCTCAAAGCTCATCCCCAGGTGGGTGAATGACTTGCACCAGATCTGACTTCTCCTCGTTTACTATGAAACCGAGACGTCGGAGCAATAGAAGCAGCTTCTGCACATCGTTCTGAAGCATTAACTCGTTGCCGTACCTCTGAAGAATGTCGTCCAGGGAGGCTGACGTTACCGCAGACGAATGAGCTCGGAAATGAGTCATTACCGAGTTCATTATTCGAGTGAAAGCCCAGGGTGCTAGATTCAGACCGAAACATATTGCTCGGAACTGATACATGACTCCCCTGATGGCGAAGCGAAGATACTTTCTGAACGGCGGATGTACCATGACGTGAAAGTACGCATCCTTGAGATCTATGCTCGTAGCATAGTCATTCACCCGAATACTCGCTCTGACCGATCGGATGGTCACCATATAGAATTTTGGAGCCACGATCAGCTTGTTTATCCAGCTCAGATCTATGACTAGACGGAACGAGCCGTCTGGTTTCGGAACCAGAAAAGGATGGCTGTAGAAACCTGGAGATTCCTGGTTTTCTACGACCTCTATCGCGTTCTTCTCCAGAAGAGACTGGACTTCTGATAGAAGCGAGCCTCTCTTCTGCAGATTTGACGGAAGCTGAGTCCATCTTGGATTTCGAGTTAACGAAGGTTTTCCTTTGCCTGTCCTACTCTTCTCTGCTGAATCCGACTTTTTTGAAGCGGATTTAAATAGCAGAGAGTCTGAAGCTTTCTTAGTCATCTGATCATAGATTGAGGAAAGCTTGCCGTCGAAGAGAAGCTCTCCAGAGACCGGAGCGACTCTGAGAGAGTTTTTCAACTTATTATCCACGCGCGTGGATGTAGCCAGGGCCACATCACGTCTAACCAACTCCAGATTTGCCACTGAAAGGGCGGAGTTATACGTGGAAAATGCTATGGCCCTCGACAGAACTCTTAAGGTTTGTACATCCTGGAATTCTTGTCCTTTGAGACATAATGATAATGCTCTGGTAAGGTGATCTGCGTACGATAATGCGTCTAAGCTAGCCCTGTTAGATGATATTGTCGTTTCCAACGTCATGGTTGGAATTGACATAGACGACGGTATAGACAAATCTAGGTCTTCGGCCTGGTTGTCTAGACACAGAGGAACTCTCTGAATACCCTGTCCTGCCGTTTCGAATTTATTCCTTGAATTGATGAAAGGGAGATGTAGAGCATTTGCCAATAAGAAACCGGACCTGCCCGTTTTGGTAGCAAGTTTATATATAGCGTCATTCAATAGTTCAAATGTCCGTGAGACATTCCTGGACTGTGACGGAAACTCAGGGACGATGTCCCCAAACCGATTAAAGAATTCTGTGTCCAGTGGCGCTATCAGTCTCTTATCCGGAAACGCAGCATTTTGGTTTGGAGGAACAACGTCAGGAAGATAATGCCAGAACAACTCTACGGCAATTTTATGTTGTTCCAAAAGGGAAAATCCCAACTCCTCCGTATCCCTTTCGCCATCCTGTCGGACCACTTGTAATTCTTGGTCGTCCGTGCCTGAACCTGCAGTGGAACGTACCGACCCAGCTTCCTCGGATAATTCCTGATCCGACAGAGTTTCTGCCGGTTGCTGGGATGCTGCGATAATTTGTGCTATCTGTGATAGCACGTCCATAATGGAGGCCTGTGGAGCTGCGGTCTTACGGGATTTAGCCGCTGGAAGCTCCTTGGACACTGACTCCTGCATACTTCTTTTATGCGAATGTCCGGAGTATGAAGGCCTCGTATCCCTGGCTACCGGATGGCGTGACCTGGTCGCCGTGGAATCCCTGGTCGGCAGGGCTGGCTGGATATCACTGGTCACGTAGCCAATGTGTGGTCGTGTGTGCTGCCGTGAGGATGAGGAAGCCAATAGAGCAGTCTCTCTGGACTGTCTATATAATGGAGCGTTCCGAGCGGTGGGCGTATACTCCGACTGAGGAATGTTTTGTACCACGACATCTGGGCCCAGATGTTGTTGTACGAGAGAGGGACCTCTCTCGCTCACTGCCCGGATGGACCTGGACGAGCTGGGAACCGGACTAATAGGCTTCCTCCGTACCATCCTCAGATCCGTCGTCACTGGGTGTGCACGTTGTATATTTATAGTGCTCGCCTCACCCAAATCTCCTTCTTGGACCGCAACGGACGAACCCGGCTACCGAGCCATTCAATGAATGGTCGCTACACCGGGCGAGCTAGCGGATGCCAAAGCCGTCGATCCTACTTGGGACCTCTTAGGCAATTGACGTATCTGCATGAGCACTTTTGCCGCTAGCTCTTCATTTGACTGTGACGACGGAAGCACACTTTTCGAAGACATCACGGAAACATCACCCTGTTCTTGTTCCTCTGAAAAAGAGATTGAAAAACTAGAGTGATCCTGCGGAGAGAGGATCGGCATGGACCTCTCCCCACTAACAACATACCGTGACACACGTCTCCAACGTTTGTCATCCCAATTGACACACACTGAGCAAGGGTTAGTGCGAGTACACTGACTACAATTAACACACTGATCATGAGAATCAGAGGAAGATTTCCTCACATTACAATTTGAACAATAGTCAAAAAAAAACCAAAGATACATAATAAAATAATCCATTATAACATTTCGAAAAAATAATTCAAAAAGAATAAATTTTTCGAAAAAATTTCAGAAGAGCCCAAGTTCCCAAAGGGAACAATGAGCCCAAATGGATCCCAAAAAGCCTAAGTGTGGACAAAATTTTTTAAACCATTTCAAAAAATTAATGTAACACTTACGGACAATATTAATGTATCTTGCTATGAACTGAACTAAGCAGAAGACAAGTAATCACTATCAGAAGTAACCATTGTCAACATAAACAAAAAGTGTACACAAACCGGAAACATGACTCCAGGCACTGATAAACATGGCCCAAAATCAGTTACCAATTTAAACACTATCTGATGCAAAACATAGACTTCCAGAGAAGAAACTGCAGAACATCAGATGGTAGATGCAGACCAAAAGGCAAATATAGCTCCTCGAACTTCTTGTGAACAAATCTGAGTCTACACCTCAAAAGGAAGCTGCACACCAAATATCAAGTCTCTGCTACTGCTGGTTCATGAGAAGATTTTTTAAAATTTACGCACACTTTTTGGGCGTGGCCTGACCGAGGGAGGGGGTCAATTTGATTTGAACAAATTTGAATTGACATGTGATAGGGAACATGCACACCAGATCTGGTTCAATTTGGTTGAGTAGTTTGTGAGAAGATGTCAATAATGTAAAGTTAATGCCAGACGACAGATGGACGGACGGACGGACAGATGGACGGACGGACGGACGGAAAGTGATTAGTAAAGCTCCCCTTGCGCTTCGCTCAGGTGAGGTAAAAAACCTATTGATAAATACATTTTGTCATTAAATTCTGATGACTTAAATTAATGTAGCTCCAAACAAGTCAGACATTAGAGAATGACTGATTGATGTTTCCATCTGAGTTGAGCCTGTTGGTTCAATCAGTGAAACCATTGAAGATTAGACTTTCCTTTGCCATGCAACAGTGATCATTCATATTTGTAATAAATAAGAAAATGTTACTAAGGTAACACATGCCCCCCCCCCCTTGTGACCTTCACCTTGCAGATGTGGTGGAAACTATTATATGCGACACACCTCCTGACTGTCCTTAACATATGTAAAAAGTTTAACAATTGTACTATGATTCGTTTCTGAGTTATAGCTGCGACACAAATATTGACCGATTTTTAATGTGACCTTGAAATGAGACCTTGACCTTGAAGGTACGAACCCGGCTATGGTGTGTGACACATCCTCCCATGGTCCTTTATAATTGTGTGAAGTTTGATGACTGTGGCCCTAACCGTGTTCAGTGTGACCTTGAAATGTGACCTTGACCTTCACTTTACAGACCTGGCTGTGGTGTGCGACACATCCACCCATTATCCTTTATAATTGAGCGATGTTAGATGATTGTAGCCCTAATAGTTTTGGAGTTATGCTTGAGACACGATTTGATACCCTGAACATATGAAGGTCAATTGTGACCTCCACCTTGCAGATGTGGTGGAAACTATTATACGCGACACACCTTCTGACTGTCCTTAACATTTGTAAAAAGTTTAACAATTGTACTATGATTCGTTTCTGAGTTATGGCTGAGACACGAATATTGACCAATGGTGTGTGACACATCCTCCCATGGTCCTTTATAAATGTGTGAAGTTTGATGACTGTGGCCATAACCGTTTTCGAGTTATTGGCTCCGACACACACACACACACGGACGGACACATGGACACATGGATGGACACACGCACACTTCAATCACTATATGCCGCCTGACTTAAGTTGGGGGCATAAAAACATTCAATATTTAAGCATTCAATATTTAAACAAGAGGGATGTTACATCCCAACGCTCACCTACATTCGCGTTTGATAATGTCGTTCCAATGTAACATGCCTAATATTTAGTTAATATAAATCATTAAGTGGGCATCAAATGATTAATGTGGTTTATGCGATGGCTTTGGAAAGTGTATATTTCTGCATTTATTATATATCAATTCAACATAGAATCATTGGATATAAAAGCATTTTTTTCTTTTAGAAATGTTTATGATTAAGAATATGAATCGTGAGGTTAGATATTATATCATAAATAAGAATTAGGAAAGGCTTTCATAAATCACTGAAATTGTAATTGAAGAACATTCATTGGTTAAAGAGGAGTTGCGGAAAAACATTTGTTCAAGAAAGTGACTATAAGTCCCAACAAAAATACATCACATCAACAACTAAAATAAGCCTTAATGTTACTAGTAACAAGTATGAGAAAGTATTAAATAAAAAAAAAAAAGTTAAAAAATATTTTTTTTAAAGAAAGTGAATATAAGTCCCAAAAATCCCCCTCAAATTCCTCAAATATGCATGTAACAAGGGCGCAACATTACCGCAATGTAGTTCAGTAACCCATGCATACAATATCAATTGCCTGGAAAGACACACAGAAACAGAACTCACCTTAACACCTCACCTTAACACAAACTTTTAGAACTTAAAATTGAGTAAGTCCGAGAAAAACGTGAACATTGTGACTGAAAAAAAAAAAAGAAATCTGTTAAATTTCTGCATACAGTAGGGTTAATACCTACAGTTGTTATTGAAATGAGAAAATAAACAGTAATGAGAGGTGAAGGCACCACAATCTGCACAAAAGCTGACTTTAACGCAAATTCTTACAAAACCTAACCGCTAATTCTTACAAGTTTTGGCAGAAAATCAGCCTCAAATTCCTCAAATATGCATGTAATGAGGGGTAAATATTACTGCAATGGAGTTCAGTAACCCAAATGTAGAATATTAATCGCCGGGAAAGACACATAGAAACACAACTCACCTAAACACAAAGTTTACAAAGTTTTACAACTTAAAATTTACTAAGTCCGAGAAAAACATGAAAATTTTGAGTGAAAAAAAAGAAAATTTCCATTAAATTTCTGCATACAGTAGGGTTAATACCTACAGTTGTTATCGAAATATGAAAATCAACAGTAATGAGAAGTTAAAGCAGCACGATATGCACAAAAGCTGACTTTAACGCAAATTCTTACAACACCTTACGCAAATTCTTACAACAACTTTTGGCAGAAAATTTTAGGTGAAATTTGGAAAAAATGTCGTAGTATCAGGGTTAAATACTGTTCTGATAGTCCCCAACAACCTACATAATTATGCAATATCAAAGGCCTGAGCCCACTGATCTTTGAGAACTCACCTTAACACCTCACCTTAACACAAACTTTTAGAACTTAAAATTTACTAAGTCCGAGAAAAACATGAAAATTTTGACTGAAAAAAAAGAAAATTTCCATTAAATTTCTGCATACAGTCGGGTTAATAACTACAGTTGTTATTGAAATGTGAAAATCAACAGTAATGAGAAGTTAAAGCACCACAATCTGCACAGAAGCTGACTTTAACACAAATTCTTACAAACACCTAAACGCAAATTCTTACAACTTTTGGCAGAAAATTTTAGGTGAAATTTGGAAAAAAGTCATAGTATCAGGGTTAAATACTGTTCTGATAGTCCCCTACAACCTACATATGCAATATCAAAGGCCTGAGCCCACTGATGTTTGAGAAATTAACCTTAACATTAAATCTTACAATATTGGACACGCCGGATGCCGACGCTGACGCCCGAGGTTATGACAATAGCTCACCACATCTTACAGATGTAGGTGAGCTAAAAAAACTGATAGCAAAAAATGGATCTTGTTTGCAACATGTTTTGTAGTTTCCTGCATCACAAGCCTGTGGAAACTGCATGAATGTTCCTTTGGATGGTGCAAAGTATACATTTTGACATTTTTGACATAAATTGCCATTTAAGCAAGTTTTGTGACATTAACTGAATTACAAGGTGCATAGTCTTACAAAGGCAGTGGCAGTGCTATACCCTTACCCTGTGATTCCTTCTGACTGGCAAGTGGGGGTGGGGGGGGGGGGGCCTGGGCCCCCCCAAACATGAAATTGCCTCCCCCCTCCCTCCACTCGCCAGTCAGAAGAAATCACAGGGTAAGGGTATACTGAAAGTAGACAGTCGACAGAAAAGAATTCAAATCAAATTGAGAGGCTAGCTGATAAAAACAAGATAAATTCACTGACAATCACCGTCTCTTTCCCGTCGTAAGCTGTCAGGGATAGGGTTATGGTTGATTTGTCTGGATTGTAAGGTAAAAAACATGCATTTTCCTCATTGAATTAGTCACCATTTTATGTTCGAAATGCCACCAGAATGCATCAGAGAGCATCTAGAAATAAAATTTTCTCAGACCCCCCTGCATGCGTACGTGCCTTCGGCACATGCGACACATACTTCGCACCTGATCATAGTCTCCCAAGCCCCCCATAGTGGAAATTCCTGGCGCTGCCACTGCACAAAGGGTGTACATCTGTGCATACCTGCACTTGCTAGTCAAGTAAAAATATGAGGAACAAACAAGGAAATTTCATGCTGATGGATGACAGGTCATCATACTACATGTGGGGTCTTAAAGTTCCTACTGACAGGGTTCATGTACCTCTGGAGGAAAAAAATCCTGGACTTTCAAGGACATGTACTGAGAATTCTCAAGCGTTTTCCCACTTTTGTCCAAAACTATTTTCGTTATCTACAGTGATTGAACACAAGCCCGTTAACCATTCTAACCCAGACAATTAACATCTGCACTTGACCCTTGTTAAGCTCTCTGATAGAGCTTCCCAAGGATCAGTCAGGAGTAGTATGTCTCATATGTTTCACCCCACATTTGCCGGATCTCTCCTGTGACATCATAGTCACATGGCCCAGTTGCATCATGTTGTGTTGTCATGGTAACCCGTGTGAGTGGTCATGTTGTGACTTCATCCCAATAGTGATAGTTGGCGTAAGTGCGCATACGCAACACGTGTTGTTTGGGTGATATGTGTTTCCGTAGTCCATTTTGTATCCTGGAGGCAGCCGTCTTGGTTTCTATGGTAGCATGTGGTTGCTATGTTACCCAAAGACTTCTTATAGGATAGGTGTATGTTCGGAGGATATGTTCCTTTGTAAAAGAGTAGTCCTAGATTCATAGAATTACCTAAATAGACCCGACAATCCCTCCAAACCACCAAAATCCTTTTTAGGACCGTCATACTGTGGTGGGGCCTGGGGTAACTTCGACTGAACTAGAGTAGTTTTTCTGGTCCAGATTTCCACAGAATTCATATTTATTTCGTAGCTTTACCACAAAAAAAAACCCATACCCATAACTGTTTACTTGGCTCTGATTTCCCAGTAAAGTCTTGGTTTCTATGTATGTATCTACAAGCTTATGACTTCTTTGTTCTATTTATTCTGACTTCCCTAGATATGTTTATCTTCTATTGTACACAACACATGCAGCACAAAAGCACATGCTGGATGCGCCAATATGTGCTTATGTGAAAAGGCACAATGTGACACACTGTGCACTGGCACATCGACACATGCTGGATGTGCTGATATGTGCTTATATGAAAAGGCACAATGTGACACATTGTGCACTAGCATTTAGGCACATCCTTGGACTACAGTGGAAGTCCGTAACTTGGAAAAATACTCTCTATTTTCATCTTTCCCCAGCGATTTGGGAAAGAAAAGTGGTGCAAAACCACTAAGAAAAAATAAGCCAAAACTGGGTCGTGTGCGAATGGCGCACACCCGGTAGAGGACACTCTTCTCCTTGTACTAATCCATGGCTTCCGGAACCAGTGTACAGTCACATAAACAATGTGTCATTCAATTTGAATCTGCCAACATTGGAATTATGTGATCAGCGATGAGGAAGGATTCTTACCCGAATAAGAAGACGGAGGGTCTCCATGTAAACAATTGTGGTAGGTATAATAAGAAAGGAAATTTACTATAAAATTTTAATTTCTTATCAACCTACCTTACAATTGTTTACAACAGGCTGAATAGACAATAGGAGGAGGGAATCACATAACCAAACCCCAGACAACCCACCTGTGCTGGGATCATGGACAGAAGAGGAGTTCCCTAGGTCTATAAAACCATAGCATCACAAACATTAGTAAAAGACAATCAGATATGAGGCATATGGCTCTGTGTGACACACAGACAGAAAGGACAGTAACCAAGCACATGGCTGGAACTGACCTTGTAAGAAGTCTAATGGCTAGGGTAGACAACAGACTGAGCAGAAGAAAGAGGGACCAAGGAAAAAAGGTCCTCAGACTGCTCCTGCAACTGACACAGATAGAAGGTGGAGAAAGTAGAAGCATTTCTTCAATAGGCTGCCTGCATAGCATCCAACAACTTGACAGAGATAGCATAAGCCCAGGAGGTAGACAAGGCACATACCTCGTGGGCAAAAATACGACTGTTAATGCAATTGTCAATAACTAGACGGGTGTAGGATGCACGATAAAGCAAGACAAATCCATCAAGAAATGGATTGAGGAGAGATCTTCTGTTGACCAGGAATAAGAGACAGAAAAAATTGTTTCCTGCCTTTCCTAATGAACTGCGTCTGGTTGAGATAAATACGATTTTGCACGAACCAGACAGAGCAAAGGGCATTTACCATCAGCAGAAGGAAGAGCTCTGATACAGATAGGAGGTGGAGTAGTTTCTAGCATCTGATTCTTGACCAGAAAGGAGCAATCAGTGGTAAAAGTAACACTGTTGGCACAGCTCCTGAAAAAGGCTGGATCAACCGAGAGGGCGTGAAGCTCACTAACCCTTCTGGCTGAGGCAAACGCCATCAGAAGAGCTGTCTTGTATGTGAGAAAACACATATGCACCTGGGATAAAGGTTTGAACGGCATCTCCGCCTCCCTGCCACCAAGCAAAGCAGCACCCAAGAAAGATTCCATCTTGGGGTAAGCTGTAAAATCCTAGGCCTTTCCAAAGAAACTTGCCGACTAAGCTTGGAGAGGTATGGAATTAGTGCCGATATGACGCTTTCCCACATACGAAAAGGTCTCCAAAAGCATGTACCTGTACCCTTTGACGGTAACAGGTTGGAGACTCCGAGAATCAAACAGATACACCAGAAACTCTCCAATCTGTGTTACCAAAGGATCAGCATAATCAACAGAGTGATCAGCACACCATCGACAGAAGACCTTCCACCTAGCCACATAGGCTAAACCCAGTGGAGTGCCGCCTTGAAGAAGAAATGTGCTCCACTGCTTGTCTCGAAGAACCTCTACGAAGAGACACAGAACCCAACAAATATATGCGTGAAGGCACAATGAAGTCAGGTTGACATGAAACCTCCTTGTGTGACCTTGACAAAAAAGGTTGCGATGTAGAGGGAGACATGTCAGAACCGCCACCAACAGAGAGGATGTGATTGATCCACACCCGCTGAGACGACAGGGGAGCAAACAGAATGATTCGACAACTGCAGGTATGTATCTTGGCGAGAACCTGAGGCAGAATCGGCCCTGGCGAGAAGGCATAGCTGACAAGACTGTTCCAATCGATTGACAGAGTGTCTACGGCAAAAGCCAGAGGATCTGGGCACAGGGACACGAAAGTGTCCACTTGATGGTTCCAATGGGTCGCAAAAAGATCGATGTGGGGACGACCCCTGAGATTGCAAAGCGACTGGAACACTGCCCTGTAAAGCATTCACTCAGTGGAAATGATCCTGTCATGTCGGGACAGGGAGTCGGCTAGGACATTCAGACGACTGGGAATGTGCCGAACCACCACCCTGGCATTGACATCCTGAGCTAGCAGTAGATCCCGAGCCAATTCGTACACAAGAACCATGTGCGTGCCACCCTGATTCCGAATGTAAGAGACCATTGTCGAATTGTCAAACAACAGAAGGACCTGACGATTCGAAAGGTAGGGGATCCATCCACTGCCAGAAACTCTGAAGAAAAGCAAGAAGCTCCTTCTGGTTGATGTGAAGAGCTGCTTGATTCTGGTCCCGTACACCATGAAGGGAAAGACCTAGAGAATCCAACGTCGTGCCCCATCCGAGATCGCTGGCATCTGCGAACAGAACACGATAGGATATGGGCAAGTCCAACAGAACTCCCTGCATAATCCACTGAACATCTGTCCAGGGAAGAACGTGATGATGAAGAGATGCTAGTAATTGAAGCACCAGATCTAGAGGATCGACAATCGGCCTCCAGCGACTGAGAAGAAAGTGTTGGAGAGTTATGACATGCAGCTGACCTAGAGGAATGAGATCCGTCACCAAACCGCAGTGACTGAGCAGCCAGAGTTGTCACGGTCAAGGACTGGGTCAGAGTCAGGGCGAAAACCGGGGGAATCACAGCCCTCACCCAGGGAACTGCCACCATATTCAGCTATGTGCACAAGTCCATCCTCAGATGACAAAATGACTGAGAAGGGACCACGTCCGATTTCTCCTCGTTGACTCAGAACCCCAGCGACATGAGCAGGCTCAACAGTGTGCTGACATCTGACTCCAGAAGAGCAGCATTGAAGTGCCTCTGGAGGATATCGACCAGATACGGCAAAGTAGTCATTTTGGACTGTGTGCAATGGAAGGCCCAAGGAGCCAGGATGTGGCTGAAAGGTATGATCTTGATCTAGTAAACTCGCCCCAGAAAAGCAAACCTGAGATACTTTCGAGATGTCCGATGAATTGAAACGTGAAAGTAAGCAACTCGCAGGTCGATGCTGGAAGTGAAATCTCCCTGGGAAATGGAACTGACCTGAAAATCTCCATGCTGAATTTGGGAGCAATCATAGACTGGTTCAGGATACTCAGATGGATAACAGGTCGGAGTCGGCCATCCTTCTTTGCCACCAAGAACAGGCAGGAATAAAATCCCATTAAATGAATGTTCTTGATGACCTCGATCTTCCCTTTGACAGGAGATTGTCTATCTCTGTGATCAAAAGTTCCCGACGTGAAACGTTTGAAGGAACTTGGGTTGGAAGAGGCACGCTCTCTCGAGAGAGAGTGGGGTGCCCCTGAAAGGATATCCGCAGACTGGAACAAACAACATCTAACACCCAAGGATCGGATGTGATCGTGGCTCAACAGACTGCAAACTCTGATATCCTTCCTCCAACCTGGGACGAATCGAGCTGAAGACCTTCATTTTGAGCCCCAGCAAAGCCTGTGAGAAGAGAAACCATCTCCTCAACTAGAGGAAGGATCCTGAGACATCTCTCTGGTCTGCCGATGCTTACACTTAACACGTAAGAAGAAGCGGAAACAGGAGGATCAGCCCGTGGCTTCACAAAAGAAGCAGAAGGGCATTTGTTAGGCTTGGAATGACCACAGCCTCCAACAGAAGGTGGATCAAGCTGACGAAGCAGCAGCTGATCTTTGGAATGACATAGGATGTCATCGTGGACCATTGCCACGCAATCATGGAATAGTAGCAGACCCACAAAGAAGCGGATCGGAAAGCAGTGCGCTGCCCTTCAGGAAGGGAATGGCTTGTGTCGAACACAGCATTCCGGCAAACTAATTCCAAATTAGCTGTGTTACAGGCATGCATGTGAGTAAGATGCATGAGTACCTTAGAGATCACATGCAAAGAAGCCTGTATGTTGTCAAACTTATCTGGAGGCAGATAAGCAGCCAAGGCAGAGACGATGTGATCTGAGAGAGAAAGCATGCCTAGCATCTCTCTGGATAAGTCCAACATGGACTCCAAAGTAGCCATTGGAATAATGGCCGACTTGGGCTTGGAAAGCCCGAGGGAGGAGGAGTCCTGATCCAAGACCGTCAATCTCTGGCAGGCCGACAGATTGGCAGAATCGTAGGAACGATAAAGCACTGGAGGCAAAGAGGTATCAGCCTAGCGAAGAATGAAGTCTTCATAGCCTTCGAACTCAGCTTTCAATTGCATGCTGCAAAAGCTTTGACCACTTGTACCGACTGGTACAGTCGAAGGCACCCAGAAGTATCCTGAACCAGTCTATCATTGCTCCTAGGTTCAGCATGGAGACTTTCATGTTGGTTGCATTTCCCAGGGAGATTTCGCTTCCAGCATCGACCTGCGAGTCCCTTACTTTCATGTTCCGATTCATCAGACAATTCGAAAGTATCTCAGGTTCGCTTTTCTAGGGAGAGTTTACCAGTTCAAGGCCATGCCTCTCGTTAAACCTGGCTCCTTGGGCCTTCACCCGACTGATACTGATGTCGCATGTGATAGCCTTCCATTGCACACAGTCCAAGGTGACTACTTTGCCGTATCTGGACGATATCCTCCAGAGGCACTTCAATGCTGCTCTTCTGGAGTCAGATGTCAACACACTGTTGAGCCTGCTCACGTTGATGGGGTTCCGAGTCAACGAGGAGAAGTCGAACTTGATCCCTTCTCAGTCGTTTTGTTATCTGGGGATAGATTTCCACACTCAGCTGAATATGGTGGCAGTTCCCTGGGTGAGGGCTGTGATTCCCTCAGCTTTCGTCTTGACTCTGACCCAGTCCACGTCCACGACAGCTCGGAGTATTTTCTGGTTGCTCGGTCTCTGCGGTTCGGTGACGGATCTCGTTCATCTAGTTCGGCTGCATGTTATACCTCTCCAACACTTTCTGCTCAGTCATTGGAGGCCAAATGTCAATCCTCTGCATCAGGGTCTTCAGTTATCAGCATCTCTTTGTCACCTTCTTGTCTGGAAAAATGTTCAGTGGAATATTAAGGGAGTTCCATTGGACTTGCCCATATCCGATCGTGTTCTGACGGCAGATGCCAGCGATCTTGGATGGGACGCGATGTTGGATCCTCCAGGTCTTTCCCTTCATGGTGTATGGGTCTAGGATCAAGCAGCTCTTCACATCAACCAGGAGCTTCTGGCTCTTCTTCTGAGTTTCTGGCAGTGAATCCCCCACATTTCGAATCGTCAGGTCCTTCTGTTGTTCGACAATTTGACAATGATCTCTTACATTCGGAACCAGGGCAGCACGCACTCGGTTCTCGTGTATGAATTGGCTTGGGATCTTCTACTGCTCAGGATGTCAATGCCGGTGTGGTGGTTCGTCACATACCCAGTCGTCTGAATGTCCTAGCCGACTCCCTGAACCGACGGGGCAGGGTCATTTTCACTGAGTGGATGCTTCACAGGGCAGTGTTCCAGTCGCTTTGCGATCTCTGGGGTCATCCCCACATAGATCTTTTTGCGACCCATTGGAATGATCAGGTGGACACTATCGTATCCCTGTATCCAGATCCTCTGGCTTTCACCGTGGATGCTCTGTCACTCGATTGGAATGGGCATGTCGGCTACACCTTCCCAATGGGGCCGAATCTGCCTCAGGTTCTAGCCAAGATACGAACCTGCAGTTGTTAAATCATTCTGATCACTCCCGTCACCTCAGCGGGTGTGGATCAATCAGCTCCGCTCTCTGTTGGTGGTGGTTCTGACATGTCTCTCACTACATTAGGGCTGGGTGGTTTTGAAATTTGCATTTCGGTTCGGTTTCGGTTTTGTACAAAAACTCGGTTTTCAGTTCGGTTTTCGGTTTTTCAAAATATATTGTAGAAATCCATATTTTAGAGGGTAATGTACACATAAAATCTGTCTATATTTGTCATCCAAGTCATAAGGCTCATGTAACGTGTTAAGTCATTCGGGTTAATCAGTGTTCACCACTCTTCTCGGCTAATGGACATATTGTGTACAGTGTTGGGCTGCTGTAGTGGGCAACATTGGTGGAGCCATGAGGTATCTAGGGAGACCAGGCCCCCCCCCCACCCCCCACTCAAAATCCCACTTGCTTCTCCCATCCCCAAATTTGAAAAGATTCTTTTTGATTCCCTGCCCTCAGTACAAGTACAATACCCTCAGTCCTGAGATCCCTCCCCCCCCCTCCCCCCCCCCCCCTCAAAAAAAAAACATCTTCACCAGCATGGTCCACAGGATTTCAAACCATGGCTCCACCACTGGTGGGAGCTGCCTTGTTCTGCCAGTGAGATTTCGGGCCTTGTCAAGACAAGTTGCAGAAATTCACAAGAAAAGCTACATTTTAGCAAAAATCAACATTTCCTTATTTTTTATGGAGTCGCTAAGCTCTCACCCTGGTTTTGGTGGCTAATGTGCAATTGTTGTGCTTATTTCGGTAATTATCACATCGCTTGAAAATAGACGTGCCCCATGTTTCTTGATGGTTCCTGCTTCAAATGACAGTGGAATAAGAGAAACACAAATCATATTTCTTCTGATTTTGATAACTATTGTTGAAGTAAGTCGTGATATCCGAATCACTTTTATTGGTAACTCACTCAAATGCTTTCACAATATCTCTCCTAATTTCGACTGTAGAGGTTCGTTTTCTACTTTGATTCTGCCCAAACATAGAAATTGGGAGAAATGAGCGGTGCCAAGGCGAAGATATTACCAACTTTACTTTGCCCTCTTGGCTGATCCCTTCGTTGATTTTATCTCAGTCAAGACAGGCGATTGATGTTTTTGAAGGGAGACTGCTGCATAATGAGATTTGAAAGAAAGTTTGCAATATTGCATCTTGGGATTTGTTGTGTTTACAAAATACACATGGTCATGACACATGTTGATTATAACATCTTCGTATTGGGAATGCAGCATGTGTACCTGACAGACCTGCAGTACTGCGTGATTCCTTAAAGTAAGTTCAAATATTATACAAACAATTCCCAATAAGTTTAAAAAAACTTTCAATAGTTACCTGCCATCCATTTAATAGGATGTGTTCTATTTTAATTTAACCATTTTATTGTTGACAAAAAGCATAACTGCCAATGCGCAGCGTTATCTATGAGCATGTGACTTCAGAGAACATGCCAGAAGTCGGTTAATTAACATAATTTACTCGTCATTTTTCCCATGTGAACTTTGAGGTTTTAAAACTGAATAAATTTTATGTTTACCTCCAATCTAATTTACAACGTGCCGTACGCAGATGATTTTGGGTCAAAGGTAATTTATAATACTTTTACACCATATATTGTCAGGTAACTTGCAATACCTCTTTGGTCGAATGTGCCCGGTTCATTAAATTTACTTAACGATTCTTGAATTGCATGTGTGGATTTTTACGTAAGACTTTTTAATTTTTCATATTCCATCTGCTGGTGGTTCTGTAGATATTGTTTAAGATACAAGAAATTTGCTACCACTATTTGTGAGGGGAGGGGGGATTTGTTGTCAGTCCTCTCGAAGTAAGCATAAATGGCACAGCATTTACCTTTGCCCGACATTTAAGCCTTTGGCATGTGGATGAATGGTCATAAACTTAACCAATTCCGAGAAATTTGTTGAAACCGAAAGTCGCGTTTTTTTGTTAAGGCAGCGGTTCGGTTTTAAAAAAAAAAAAAAACACCCTGCTCTACACTACATTGCAACCTTCCTTGTCAAGGCCACCCAAGGAGGTTTCATGTCGACCCGACTTCATTGTGCCTTCACGCATATCTTTGTCGGGTCCTGTCTCCTCGTAGAGGTTTTGCGAGAGGAGCAGTGGAGTGCATTTCTTCTTCAAGGCGGCTCTCCACGGGTTTAGCCTATATGGCTAAGTGGAAGGTCTTCTGTCGATGGTGTGCTGATCACTCTGTTGATTTTGCCGATCCTTCGATAACACAGATTGGAGAGTTTTTGGTATATCTGTTTGATTCTTGGGGTCTCCAACCTGTTATCATCAAAGGGTACAGGTCTATGCTTTTGGAGACCATTTCGTATGTAGGAAAGCCTCGTATCGGCACTAATCTGTACCTGTCCAAGCTCATTCGGAACTTTTCTTTGAAAAGGCCTTGGATTTTGCAGCCTACTCCAAGATGGAATCTTTCTTGGGTGCTGCTTTGCTGCTTTGGGGGCAGGGAGAGGGGAGGGGGAAATTAGTGCATGTTTTGTCTGAACTGGTGATTCAAATCCAAACCTGAATGCAATTGATAAGTTTCATGAAAAGGGACATAACTCTGTGAACAATTTAATGTGCATTTCATTCAGAGGCATTATGTTTTCTTAATCTTGATTTCTTCTGTTAGTTAGTTTTCTATGGGGCCTAACCAATCAGTTTTTCAAAAAAAAAAACTATTGATAAATACATTTTGTAATTAAATTCTGACGACTTAAATTAATGTAGCTCCAAACAAGTCTGAGTTGGGCTTGTTGGTTCAATCAGTGAAAACATTCAAGATTAGACTTTCCTTTGCCATGAAACACTGATCATTCAAATTTGTAATACAAGAGGCCCCAAGGGGGCGCCTTAATCGCTCACCGGCCAAAGTGGTTCAAAGAAGTATTTGTGGTCACATTCAGTCAGACATGGTTCATCGGCACTACAAAGGAATGAAGTCATAAGAGGCAAATTTTAAGGAAAAACACCAACGAATGGATTTGAACAAACCTGAATGTAACATGCCCCCCCCCACCCCACCCCTGCCCATAGAGCCCAAATATTAAGCTAAGGGCTTAAATTGAACAACTTGAATCTGATCCCCCTTGAGATGTCATATACCAAATAGGAAAAAATTCTGACTGTTGGATATGAAGAAAGTTTTTAAAGAAATCAACTCACGTTCCACTAAGTTAAACTTTGGGCTCAAATAGGGAGCCAAAATATTAACCCAGGGTCCCGATTTGAACAAACTTGAATCTGACCCACCTGGAGATGTTGTATTCCAAATATGAAACCATCGGATTGGTGGATCTGAAGAAGAAGATTTTAAAAGAAATTCCTTCATATTTATTTATTATTTATTGGTGTTTAAGATCATATATTTATGCACAATGGCTAATCATGACTTTGACAGTTTTATGGGTGGAGGAAGCCGGAGTACCCGGAGAGAACCACCGAGCAACTGTCAGCTCCCCAACATACTAACTCCACACAAGCAGGGTTAGCACTGGTTGAAGACAAGTGTAGCAATTATGAGAGGATTCTGACTGGTCAATCTGAAGAAAGAAGATTTTTAAAGAATATTCCACGCATTGCACAAAGTTAAAATTTGGGCTCCCATAGGGAGCCCAAATATTAACCCAGCAACTCAATTTTAACAAACTTGAAATCTGCCCCCCCCCCCCCACCCCCCACCCCCCCTATAGATGTTGTATACCAAACATGAAAAGATTCTGAGTGACCGATCTGAAGAGAAGATTTTTAAAGAAATTTCCTCAAATTGCACTAAGTTCAACTTTGGGCTCAAATAGAGAGCCCAAATACTAACTCAGGGACCCGATTTGAACAAACTTGAATCTGACTCCCCTAGAGATGTTGTATACCAAATATGAAAGCATTCTGACTGGTGGATCTGAAGAAAAAGATTTTTAAAGAAATTTCCTCATATTTCACTAAGTTTAAATTTGGGCTCATACAGAGAGCCCAATTATTAACCCAGGGACTGGATTTGGACAAACTTGAATCTGACCTCCCCCCCTACAGATGTTGTATACCAAACATGAAAGGATTCTGACTGGTGGATCTGAAGAAGAAGATTTTTAAAGAAATTTCCTCAAATTGCACCAAGTTAAACTTTGGGCTCCAATAGAGAGCCCAAATCTTAACCCAGGGACTCAATTTGTGCAAACTTGAATCTGACTCACCTAGAGATGTTGTATAACAAATATGAAAAGATTCTGACTGGTGGATCTGAAGAAGATTTTTTTGAATTTTTGAAAAAATTTATGGGTGCTATCAGAGCTATGCCCCTTCTGGTTCCCCCTGTGGGCGCGGCATGTTTATTTGTACAAACTTGAATTGACATATGATAAGGAACATGCACACAAAATTTGGTTCAATTTGGTCAAGTAGTTTGTGAGGAGAAGTCGATAATGTAAAGTTCACGATGGAAGACGATGGACGCCAAGTGATAAGTTAAGCTCCCTTCGGTGAGCTAAAAACAGTTTTCCTTCTCGCCTTTACTTCAGCCAGGAGAGTCAGTGAATTGCACACTTTATCTACTGAGGATGCTCACTATCATAGTATGGGAAATACAATTACTCTTACTGCTCAAGTTCGTTGTCAAGCAAAAATGCAATCCTCATGTAAATTAAGATATGGAGGGGGTCATCAATGCCTTACCTCCCATCAATAACTCTAGACCCCTTCTATGCCCAGTTAGGGCTCTAAAGACTTAAGAAGATCTAGTTTTTCAATGAATGGAAGAAAAAGACTCTTCCTTTCTCTTATTCCTGGCAGGAAAGACATTTCAGTACATTCCATATCCAGACAGTGATTTGTGCAATAATCTATCCATGCAGATAGCTTAGTGAACAAAATTTCTGCTCATGAGGTTCAAGCTTTGTTATCCCCATGGGCATAGTCAACTTCAGTGGCCTTTTCTGACATTTTGAAGGCTGCCCACTGGATCCAGCCTTCTACCTTTACTATTTTCTTTCTCAGAAATTTGGAATCCATGTCAAGGGATCTAAGGTCACTAGGTCCCCCGTCAGTGGTGCCAAATGACCTAAAGTTATTTCTATTACATTTTGTTTGTGATGTTTGAAATTTATTGCGTCTTCCCTATCCTCTGTTTTTGTGAGACATTCTCCTCACAAAATGGGGGAAGGGGAAGGGAATGCTTGTATCTGATTTCTGGCATTATCTGATATGGGAAAGTATATGAGCTTTACTGTTACACTGTAGTAGGACAACAGCACATTGCCAAAGCTTGGAATTATATATTTGTATATACTTTTAGAAGTCATGAGCGCATTCAATACAATACCTCATGATTTGTAATCTTGACATACATCGTCTTTATAATATCATTTATATTTTGGTTCCCTCAATTTAAATTCTTGCATTTGGATTATGTATATGGTTTTAAAAGAGATGATACTTGTTTACTCCATGTTAGTTTTCTTGTATTCTATTTGACCTCTACTTCTATCAATTGCTATTTAGATGACATTGACATTAGTAGACTGTTATAATTATCTCTAATCATTTAGAGATTCTCATTTCAAGAGGTAAATCATGAGAGCCTGCTAACAGCTCTTCTCCAAAGTCCCGTATTGATCCTACAACTTTTTTATGCAGTTTGTGTGGGCCAGTGGTAATGGTGAATAAATATAGAAAATTTAAAATAATTTCTATATTATCATACCTACCACTGGTCCAGACAGGAAGTTCCTCCTTGTGAGTTGTTCACTCACCCTTATCCAAAATAGACTATTAACACTCAAGCTTGAAAATAAGCAGACTGTCATCTGCAAAATGAGGTCCCCAGAGGGTGAATTTGATGATGCTACCCTGCACAGCAGGGTAGCATCACTAAATTTACTCTCTGTGAACCTCAGTCTGATTCAAGGTCTCAAACTTAAACAGGAAGATGTACCCAGAGGATACATTCACCAACTGTACGGGATAGCATCAGCACATTCACCCTCTGTGGACCTCATTCTGCAAATGACAGACTGCTTATTTTCAGGCTTGTTATCACTTAGCCAACACTATAAAAGAATGGTTATTGGTAGGACTGTGTGCTACTTCCTAGATTTCAGCACATGTGTAGACATCAGCTATGGAGTGCCAAACAGGACTCTAGTGTTTTTGTTATAATTTAGGGATCTGTGAATCACAATGTTTCCCGATTTAAAAATATGAGAATTAGGAAGACAATTCGATATTGATCCCAAATAAGGCCACTGATGTTAACATCAAATCAAAGTTTTTAAGCTCCACAGAGAGACTGAATTTTACAAAATATATTTATTTGAGCAGTGACTCTTATTTGCAACAATACATATTATTTGCATTCATGAACACAAGGTGCACTCATTGATGACAGTATGGAACTTGGGTGTGAACAGAATGAGGGTATCCATCCTCTCATTAAAACTTTGCAACCTCTCCCCCTACACATCACAATTAAACAAATTCTGAATCTGACACTGTAGCAGTATTGTACATTTACTTACCTCTAGAAAGTGATCTTGATGAGAAGGATCTTGAGCGAGTTCTTGACCGTGAGCGATTCCATGAGTGTGACCTTGTTCTTGACCGCACAAACCGTCTCTCTCTGGGACTCCGTGATCTATCCTTCACCCACTCATTTCTGGATCTTCTCCTTGGAGACCACGACCTTCCTCGTGGGCTTCTAGACCTACTTCTTCTTGGAATGTATTTTCTGCTGGGCGAGTATACCCTTCTCTCATATCTTCTATGGCGATCATCACTGAATAATAACAGATCTCATAAAAAGTGGCCAGCATAGACATAAATATATGTGATCAAGAATCATATTGCACCTCTTTATCTACAGCTTTGGGAGGTGGGTGTGGGGTTGGGGAAGGGATGGATGGATGGATGGATGGATGGATGGATGGATGGATGGGGTCTGACTTGGTATTGAATTTTATAGCTGACACACCATCTGGTGGTGCTAAACATGTAACTTGTCTATTGGCACCACATGTGATATCAATTTCATCTTGATAACTTATTCCACTGAATAAAAAATTTAATGATATGCTAGCCTGTGAATTATCGCAAATTATCTAAAAGATATTTCTCAGTATCCACCAACCTGATGGGTAATGAGGAATATTCCTCAGTTGCTTCCTAAATGGCATCACGCTCTGTTACAAGCGATTCAGTGCCCACTTTACCAGCAGTAACAGAAGTCCATGCTATTCCAAGCCATTTCAGTGATTCTATGACTGAAAAATTAGATGTATAATAATAAACAAGAGCACTGCGTAGCGGGACAATATACGCCCGTTTTGTATTTTTGAAGGGTTGGGGTAAGGATGGGGGTGAGGGTAAAAATTGTTTGGACCAACCCCATATTCGAACTTGACCTGTATTTTGTTGTGATTAAACAACATACCAAGTTTGGAACCAATCAGAAAACAAATAATAAAGGTTATCATCCGGAAACCAAATATTTGATGCATTCTATGTCCAACAAGATCCATAATTCAGGGGAACTTCGAAGTTCGAACTGACCCCATATTCGAACTTGACCTGCCTTTTGTTTTGATTAAACCACATACCAAGTTTAGGAGTCAATCAAAAAAAAATACTAAAGTTATCATCTGGAAACCAAATGTTGACGAACGGAAAGACCAACGGATGAACAAATGGATGGACAAATGCACAGACAGACAGACTGATTCCATAATTCGACGGTTTTTCAACAGGCGTATAAAAAATCAGTTAGGCCATACTAAAGTTATAATCCGGAAAACACAAAATGCACAAATTGAAGAGGAATAACTCTGGAAAGGTACATGCGATTTTGGCCGAAAGTGAACTTGAGCTGTGCTTTGTGGTCATAAACAAAATCTGAGAATTTGAAACAAATTAGTCAAGGCAAACTAAAGTTATCATCCGGAAACCACATAATTCACAAATTTGCAATCATTCAAGGGGAATAACTATGGAACGGTACATGTGATTATGGCCAAAGGTGATCTTGGGCTGTGCTTTGTGGTCAAAAACAAAATCTGAGAATTTGAAAAAAATCGGTCAAGGCAAACTAAAGTTATCATCTGGAAACCACAAAATACACAAATTTGCAATCATTCAAGGGGAATAACTCTGGAAGGTATATGCGATTGTGGTCAAAAATGAACTTGAGCTGTATTTTGTGGTCAAAAACAAAAAACTGAAAATTTGAAATAAATCGGTCAAGGCAAACTAAAGTTATCGTCGAAAACGAAAAGTTGGGCTAAATTCCCATAAATAAAGGGCCATAACTCTACTGCAAATAGGCCGCTAGAAACGGAAATCGAACCTATCCTGTATTTTGTCATACTAAATCCACATACCAAATTTAACTCAGCTCAAACCATTACAACTAAAGTTATCGTTCGGAAACGAAATGTGTCCATGGACGGACAGACAGACAGACGGGTGGAGAGACCATTCACATAATACATCCCGTTTTTCAAACGGGTGTATAAAATCAACATCTGAAAAATTTGGTGTCAAGGCGTTCGGCTTTAAATGAATGGAAACCATTTTTTTTCTTCAAAAATTGTGTTTTCAAATGGGCCATAACTCTGCAGCGGATGGACTGAGAAACACCAATATCGAACTTGACCTGAATTTTATTGCTACAAACAACATCTGAAAGTTTGATGTCGATCCGTCAAGGCGTTCGACTTTAAATGAAGGGAAACCAATTTTTTTCGAAAGATTGTGTTTTCAAAGAGCCATAACTCTGCAGTGGATGGACTGAGAAACACCAAAATCGAACTTGACCTGTATTTCATTACTAAAAACAACATCTGAAAAATTTGGTGTCAATCTGTCAAGGCATTCAGCTTTAAATGAACGGAAACCAATTTTTTTAGAAAAATTGTGTTTTCAAAGGGCCAAATCTCTGCAGCAGATGGACTGAGAAACACCAATATCGAACATGACCTGTATTTTAATGCTAAAAACAACTTCTGAAAGTTTGATGTCGATCTGTTAAGGTGTTCAACTTTAAATGAATGGAAACCAAATTGTTTATGGACAGACGGACAGACAGATAGACGGACAGATGGACAGAGATGGACAGATGGACAGACAGACAGACTGATAAAATAATACGACCGTTTTTTAAACGGGCGTATAAAAAATAATATTGTAAAAAGAAAGTGACTCCGTGAGTGATATTAAGCCTTGAACTGGGTAACTTTTCCAAAAAACCTTGTTGATCGATTTGCCTAGGAAGTTTTTTTCGATGAGTTGTCAAACTCAATTCCAATTTCCTGGTTATAAATGGATATTTAAAATGTTCTAAAAATTAACAATAATGAAAAATTATAAATTCATAGTAATTTGTATATTTTTTATTCTTACCAACAGCCCAGACTAGCTGGTGCTTAACTCAAAAGTTATTAAGGGCCAAACAAAAATTTTGAACCTCCCCAATCCCCAAAATTTGCTTGCAAAACCGAAAATTAAAAGTCCTATCTGGCCCTCCATACATTTACTCTCTGCGCATGTGCAGACATCAGGAAGTGACCAGAATTGACGCCAATATCATGCTTTGAAGAAGAGAGTACTACATAAAAATTCAGCGGGAAGGTATGAGTGCCCACTCATGGGAGGGCCATCTCCGTCTGGGCCATTGGTAAGTATAAAAATATACAAATTACTATGAATTTATAATATTTTTACACTGTAAACCAATGGCCCAGATTAGCTGAATCGTAAAATATGGAGGGCCTAGGACTTCAGAATTAGTAGATCAACATAGTTCCAATCCTGTAATCCAAGGTGAAAGGAAATTAAAATTATTAGGAATTACATGTATTTCTCTCTATACAGTAATAGAGAAGACATATCATACAAAAGGAGCCCAGTTCAAGTAATTCTGCATACTTAGCATGAAGACTATGCTAATTGGATGTAACGACTTCCCAATTTTTAAGGTTAGCCCGGACTAAGCCCCCAAAATTAGGATGGCATATTTGAGAATGAGAGAATATCCCCCACAAACATACGCCATACATAATAAAACTCCAGCTATATGCAGGATATAATTACAGACAAAACAGCTTCACTCATAGTTTCAAACTTATTAAGCCGGAGAAGAGGTAAAAAATCCCCCGCCCCCTTTTTGAAGGAATCTTCAGAAAGAAAGAGGGGAGCGCTCTGGAATCAGTAAAAGCGGTACCAAAAAACAATATAAATATTTGTCGACCAGGCACTCAGGTATTAATTTATTATTCATAAATGGTGCTTAACACCACTTCAAAAGTTAAGGCTATAGCGATGATCCCAGTAATTAATATTGCCCGCTATATAACGTACACCGGAGATGGCATACCCAGAAAAAACCGGGGATATAATATATAACATACACATGTCCAATCGAATCACAATGAACAACCTCTGAAGAGTAAACACACTTCCGAGGTAACCCACAGGCGACCCCATTCAGGTGTACAATAAATTCCAGTAACAACACTCCCTGACGTGTACTATCTAATATCTATGACACAATAAACGTGCGAATATACAAGAGTGTAAACAAGGTGTATTCGAATGAGGTACCAACATTAATAGAAACCTGGATCTAGAAATGGAAGTAAGTATGATTAACAGGCTCCGACACGGACCACCCCCAAAATAATTCATAATTTCAAAGGTCCATAATATACAATAAAGCGTCAGCCTAATAATTATTATGCGCGTGAGCATTAAAATCCCGCATGTAATCATCTGAAAACCAGTTAACTGGTTATGCAGCCTCCGAGGTACCCAAAGACTAGCAATTTAATTATGATGAAATATGCGCTCGTATATGACATATAGACGAATAATCAGAGGAAACCAATCCAACTAAAAAGTGGATGTGCCCATGAGGTAGCCACAGAACACGACCCAGCCGCCAATCGAAAAGTGAAGAAATGCATGTAAGTATTTTAACTTATAAAAGGCTTGCGGGAAGAAAACTATGTCTTGCCTGGTAATCGCCTCAAAACACATTGGCAGGGGGGGGGGGGGGGGGGATTCGAAGTCATATCGAACCCTCCTCACCCGCATTACTTAATCATTCTTGTGTTAGTCATAAAATAATATAGAAACCACAATGGTTCCCTCACATCTAACAGACTCCATTATGCCACTAAGGGCGGAGAAGGACATGATAAACAAAAACTTCCCCTGATAAAGAAGGTCCTCTCCTGGAGGAAGCTTCCGGGGAACGTCCCATAACAGACACTTGAGAAGACTGATCCAAGGTTTCTGTGACGACAAAGGTGCTACTAGTAGGATTCACGAGACTGTTTGATCTTAAACATAACCTACTGAATCAAATGAATTGGAGCATACGCGTATCCTATCATCCATCCCCATCAGATCAGCAGAGTGTCTACTGCATGCACTCAATGGTCTGGGCATGGTGACACATGGTGACACAAACGACAGTAACCGATTGTTCCAGTGCGTCGCAAACAGATCTATCATGGGGCGATCCCTCTGGTAGTAAAACTGTCCAAATACTCGGTTGTTGAGCGTCCATTCCAATTGCAACAGGCGACCTTTTCCGAGAGAGCAAGTCTGCTAGTACACGTACGTTCAGACAACCTGGTATATGACGGATTAAAAGATGAACATGATGATTCATGACATATCAGGAAAATCTTCTCCGTTAGTTGGCATAACAGAAATGAATGGGTGCCACCCTGGTTCCCGATGTACGCTACTATTGTCGAGTTGTCCGACCAAATTGAACATGGACGTCCATTATGTGAATCCAGTGTTGTTGCGCTAGCTAATTAGCATCATCACGTTGATGTTTATGTTTCTCCTGGAACTGAGGGTCCCAAAGACCCTGACACCTCAAGACTGCGGGACTTAGGGTCGCACCCCAGCCTGTCTGACTCACATCCGTCATAATCGTGAAAGCCGGATCCGGCAGTTGCAGCGTAACTCCCTGAGTTAACCACTGAATATCTGCACAATTTGAACCCTTGTTTTACTAGGTCCATTAAGACAATACTGGTTCAAGCGAAAGCGTTTTCACACTCCAGTTCTGAGTAAAGAATATCTGGAGGGAACGTGCACGTAGGCGGTCCATCGGAATGAGATCCACAGCCGCTCCGCACAGCTCCAACAGTCGCATGAATTCCCTCACTATTAATGTGTCTGAGTGTAGACAAAAGCGAGCATAACAACTGACTAATTTCGCTCTGGGTAATGGCAGGCGAACCAGATTGTTGCGAGTCTCAAAGCTCAATCCCAAGTGAATAGACGACTTGTACAGAGCTAGATCCAACTTTTTCTCATTTACGATGAAACCGAGACGTTGGAGTAATAGAAGCAGACTGTGAGCATCGTTCTGAAGAAAAATTCTGTTGCCATATCCCTGTAGAAGGTCGTCCAAGTAAGCCGACATTACCGCAAATGAGCTCATAAGTAAGACATTACCGAGTTCATTATTTGAGTGAAATGCCCAGGGGGCTAGATTCATACCAAAGCATATTGTTTTGAACTGATACACCTTCCCTTGTACGGTGGACCGCAGGTACTTTTTGAATGCCGGATGTACCAGGACATGAAAGTACGGATCCTTAGATCTATGCTTGCTGCATAGTCGATCACTCGAATGCTCGCTTTTACCGACTGAATGATTTCCATAAAAAAAACTTTTAGAGCCATGATAAACTTGTTATCCAGCTCAAGTCTATTACTGGTCGGAACGAGCCGTCTGGCTTTGGTACGAGGAACAGTTGACTGTAAAACCTCTTGAGAATCCTGATTCTCGATGACCTGCATTGCTTCCTTTGATAAGAGAGTTTATACTTCCGGTAGGAGAAACTCTCTCATGCAAGAATTAATGGAAGATTTGTCCAATGCAGACAACTTGTTAGTGGAGTTTTACTCGGAATGATTGCCTTAAGCCATACAAGACTACACTTCTCACCCACTGATCTTCCATGATTGTTATCCAGTTTTTTGTGGAGCTTGATAACCTTCCGCCACCTGGCCAGCAGTAGAGGTCTAAACCATCACCAGTATGACCTGCGAGGCTTACAGGAGGAGGAACCACGTCCTCCCCGCGAAAAACCTCGTCTCGTCGGCCTAGGGGCATCTGACCTATAGTCCCGATCAGACCTACGCCCCTTTTCTGAGTCGCTATACTGACGACCTCCAGAGTAATTATAAGAGGGTTTCTTGTACCCTCGTAAGGAGTTTCCTTTTGACAATTTTTGTCTGGAACGCCCTCCTTTACCTTCAAAAGCAGAGCACTAGACGCTTTCTTAGTAGCCTGTTCATAGACTAACGAAAGCTAGTCGTCGGAAATAAAATATCCGGGAACTGGAGCGACTCGAGAGAGCTTTTCACCTTGTCATCTTATCAGTGATGACGACGCAAGGGCAGCATCACGTCTGATTAACTCCAGATTAGCAACTGTTAGGGTGGAGTTATACGTGGTATACATAATTGCCCTGGAAAGAACTCTAAGAGAGGTACAAACGTCCTCAAAATTCCTTTCCTTTGACACGTTGCGCCATAGCTCTTGTAAGGTGATCTGCGTAAGACATAACGTCCAAATTTGCTCTATTTGAAGAAATTGCCATCTCAATTGCGTCTGAGCGAATAGAGAATGATACAGGTAAGGATACCTCTAGATCACCGGCCTGCTCATCCACACGTAGAAGAACTCTCTGAACATCTTCTCCTACCGTTTTTTAATGAACGTGGTCCAAAAAACAGCATGTATACGGAAGACGAAGATAAAAAACCGCCTTCTTCCTCACACTCAAGAGGATGAATACCGCGTTGTCTATATGGCCGAAGGCCTGCGAAACCTGCATAAACTGAACCTTTGTCTGGATAAAGTATGTGCCTAACGACGCCAGCGGTTTCTCTCTTGTCATCGCAGCATTCTGATTTGGTGGAACAAAAGCAGAGTAGTATTGATGGATGAAAGCCATCGCAAGCATGTACTGTTCCGAAAGGGTAGAGTAATCCTTTTCCTTATCCCTTTCACCATCCGAGAGAATCAGTTGCGAATCTCGGTCCATTGCATCTGTGCGAACTGGCTACTGGACCGACCCAGAGCACTGTCCGACAGCTCAGATTCGGAGTCTGAGGGCGGCTGCATCTGCACTTGCTGGGATGCTGAGATTAGCTGCGCATGTCCATCATCGAGGCCTGAGGAGCAGCAGATTTCCGTTCCTTTGCCGCATGCTGCTCCTGGGACTGTGTGTTGGAAACGGATCCTTTCTCCGAGCGTCCCGATGATCAAGGCCTCATCTCCCTAGCTACCGGATGGTCTGACTTCACGGGCAAAGAGTGGTTCCTTCTTCGTGCAGTAGGCTGGATATCCGAAGTTGGGTAGCTAGGATGTGGTCGTGTGTGCTTAAATAAAGTAGTAGAGGAAGCCGTGACTGAAGCCGACCCCGGCGGCAGACTAGATGGAGCGTCCCGAGCGGCGGGCGGACATATGCTCTATCTTGTGCAAGTTTCCAACCAGAAAACTTCATTTCGGGCTTGCGAAATGTAGCGGAGGAAGCCTTGACTGAAGCCGACCCCGGCTGCAGGCTAAGCAGAGTGTCCCAAGTGGAGGGCGGACATATGCTCCGGTTTGTGCAAGTTTCTCAAAACAACATCTGACCTCAGACGTTGCTATATTAGAGAGGGGGGCCTCTCCCACTCGCGGTCTATCAGACCTAGCCAACTACAACTTGCAGACTTCCTCCCTATTTCCGTCGTCGCTGAGTGAGCTATTTATATTATAGTGCTCGCTCTACCCAATCCACCTCTTAGACCGCAACAGACTTACCCGGGGTCACAGCACCCACGGACGGAGTACCGCTTCACCGGTCGAGCTAGCTGCTTGCAAGAGATTAAAACCTTTAACCAAAGGCCCTAACTCTTGCAATAATGAGCACTGTAGCTAGCTCTATATGCTCCATGGAGCGTGACGATGGTAGCACACTTGGATGGGTGTCAGAATATCATCACCATGTTCATGTTCCTCTGAAATAGAAACTGACAGAATGAATTAAAATGCGGTAAAAGGCTCTGATCCTCAGAATCTCACAGCCAACAACGTATCGTGACACCCGACTCCAACATCAGTCATCCCAGTGCAACACAAGAATGACAAGAATCCACAGGAGTGTATCAACTAAAGTCGATATCAGTCCTCCAAACTCCACAACAATATATATTTATAATGGAAATTCATGAATAATAGCAATCATAATTAAATTTAAAATATTTTTTGTAAACAAAAAACAATTTTGCAAAATGCCCAAGTTCCCAAAGGGAACATGAAGAGCCCAAGGGCATCCTGATGGAGCCTAAGTGTGGACAAAATCCCAAATTTTTTGAGCTACACTACCGGAATAATAATCCATGTATTCTACAGTATATCACAGTAATAAAATATAAGAAACTACCTCTATATGAGGACGTTGATAATGTAAACAACGTCAATGTAAACAAGACATCAGGCACACAAAAAGGCCCAAAATCAGAACCAATTGAAATGCTATCAAATGCAAAGCTAGATCCTCATATGAAGAAAAAACGATACATCGGATAGAAGATGCAAGACTAAACGGCCTAACACCCCTAGGGTGAGGACGTAACCCCAGGGAAGAAACAGAATAATATTCTGTAATAAATGTTAAACTCCAAGAAATTTGGATATATAGCCAAAATAGCCAAAAAAGCTTAAGAGTTTAACAGGAAGGGTTCATGGAAGGATAGGGAAGGAATTCTTTACACACAGTGGAATAATTATTTTTAAAAATGATGACGTCAGGCATATGTCCCGAAATTGGGAAACACAAAATAATTTTATAAATATTATAAAGTTACAGCCCTGAACGTCCAAAACCACCATTGAACACTTCGTTCATCCAATAACAGCCTTGTATCCACCAATTCTTGCATTGATTTGTGTCTGACATCCTCAAATGAAAGTGTCAATGACACTGTAGCTCAACTTGTCAAGACAAAGACATGTACATGTATAGTATGTGACACAGCAATGACAAACATCTAGGTAATGACCTGATAACAAAGGTACATATAAAGTATTGTAACGGTCTGTACATAAATACTGACCGTTGCCTGTAACAAATGTATAGGTAAAGTATTGTAAAGGTGGGTGACAGTCAGATGCTGAACTAGAAAAAATCTTTGAGTCCCAGAGTGGGTCTGACTGAACCCCAAAATATTTGTTCTCATAGCACAGTGATAACAAAGGCACCCCAAAACACACTCGTTCCTGTCCCAAGGTGAAAACAAAAGTACTCAAGAAGTTTTGTGAAGATCAGTTCATAAATACGAGCTGTATAGAACTTGTGACAAAAAACTGATTGGACCTAATTTCGGTACAAAATGGCCACTGGCAGCCATCTTGAATTTTGGACCGTACCCAGAAACACTCATTCTCATCCCAAGGAGATAACAAAGGTACCCAAGAAGTTTTGTGAAGATCGGTTCATAAATACAGCCTCTACCCTGAGCCATATTGACATGTGTGCTTACATTGTGTAAGTAGCACTGAATAAATCAAAGTTCATCTAATTTGCATAATTTCTGCATGAAAAAAAACCCCTTACAATATGTGATGTATTCCATGTTACTAAACATTCATACAAAAATTTATTCAAATCAGAACTTTCATACAGAAGTTCTATACAAAAGACTGATTGCACTAATTTTGGTACAAAATGGCTGCTGGTGGCCATCTTGAATTTCGGACCACACCCAAAAACACTCGCTCTCATCCCACGGTGATAACAAAGGTACCCAAGAAGTTTCGTAAAGATTGGTTCATAAATATGGCCTCTAGTCTAGAGCTGTATAGAAGATGTGTACAAAAAACTGATTAGACCTAATTTCGGTACAAAATGGCCACTGGCAGCCATCTTGAATTTTAGACCGCACCCAGAAACACTCGTTCTCGTCCCAAGGTGATAACAAAGGTACCCAAGACATTTCGTGAAGATCAGTTCATAAATACAGACTCTACTCTGAGCCGTATTGACATGTGTACTTACTGTGTGCAAGTCGCACTGAAAAAATCAAAGTTCATCTAATTTGCATAATTTCTGCACGAGAAAAAAACCTGTATTATATGTGATGCATCCCATGGTACTAAACATTCACACACAAAAATTATTCAAATCAGGGCTTTCATATGGAAGTTCTGTGCAAAAATCTCATTGCACCTAATTTTGTACAAAATGGCTGCCATCGGCCATCTTGAATTTCGGACCAGACCCCAAAACACTCGTTCTCGTCCCACGGTGATACCAAAGGTACCCAAGAAGTTTCGTAAAGATCGGTTCATAAATACGGCCTCTAGCCCGAGCCGTATTGGCATTTGCACTTACAGTGCTGAAATTAACCCCAAAAAACATCAAAATTAGTCTAATTTGCACAATTTACGTACGAGAAAAAAACCTGTATTATATGTGATGTATCCCATGGTACTAAACATTCATACAAAAAATTATTCAAATCAGAGCTTTCATATGGAAGTTCTGTACAAAAAAACAGATTTCTGCATCGTCGGTACAAAATGGTGGCTGGTAGCCATCTTGAATTTTGGACCGCACCCAAAAACACTCGTTCTCGTCCCATGGTCATAACAAAGGTACCCAAGAAGTTTCGTAAAGATCGGTTCATAAATACGGCCTCTAGCCCGAGCCATAGCAGCTTGGCACTTACAGCTCTGAAAGTAACACTAAATAAATCAAAGTCAGTCTAATTTGCATAATTTACGCACGAGAAAAAAACCCGTATTATATGTGATGTATCCCATGGTACTAAACATTTATACAAAACTTTATTCAAATCAGAACTTTCATACTGAAGTTCTGTACAAAAAACTGATTTTTGCATCATCGGTACAAAATGGCCACTGGCAGCCATCTTGAATTTTGGACCACACCTAAAAACACTCGTTCCCGTCCCAGGGTCATAACAAAGGTACACAAGAAGTTTCGTAAAGATCAGTTCATAAATACGACCTCTAGCCCGAGCCATAGCCAATTGTTGACGTACGGACAGACAGCCAGACAGACAGATGGACAGACAGAGAGACGGACGGACGGACAGACGGACGACGGGCCATGACAATAGCTCAAATTTGACTTCGTCAAAGTTGAGCTAAAAATGAGATTTTGAAGCACAGATGTCATTTCATTGTTGATGACTTTTTAGGCCAAACAAAGAATGATGTTGGCGACAATTCCGGTCACTTCCTGACATCTGCGCATGCGCAGAGAGTAAATGTATGGAGGGCCAGACAGGAATTTTAATTTTCGGTTTTGCAAGCAAATTTTGGGGATTGGGGGTTCAAAATTTGTGTTGGCCCTTAATAACTTTGAGTTAAGCACCAGCTAGTCTGGGCCATTGGTTTACAGTGTAAAAATATATGAGAATATTCTCATTTCTGGTATAATTATTACATTTCATCTAAGAATTGAACAATTATTTGGTTAAATTATCGTGGGAATAGGGGACCATTTTTTTATGTTTGAGTGATTTGGCTAGTGCAGGATTGAAAGAACGATCAGCTAATCTTTGTTATCGTTTTGAAACATATGTGTTTGCAGTCAAACTGGGTTGAATATTGCACAGTAAAATGTTGAATAGTATATAATAAAAAAAAAAATCTACGCTATTTTAGTGAATATCGGGAATTATCTCATTCGCGTGAACCTGAAAATATCATTTTTACTCGTGTAAGCACTCGTGAAAAATAAAACTTTCGGGTCCACACAATGAGATAATTCCCAATATTTACTAAAATAGAGATATCCTCTATGGACCAGAAAAACTGAATGTGCATTGAGATATCTACTTCTGACCTCAATCTGTGACCATAGCATTGTAGAACTCGGGCTTGAATTTTATATGCAAACACACCGTCTGATGGTGCTATACATGTGATATACGTTTCATCCCAATACCTCATTCCACTAAAAGTTATGGACCAGACACGTAAGAGTTGACGTCCATACAATTTCCTGTGTTTTACCTCAATCTATTACTTTAACTTTAAGGGCTCAGTCTTCAGGTTTATATGTGGAACAACTATAGGTGGTCGTACACATGTAACAAAAGTTTTTATTCCATTAAAAAGCTGCAGACTGGTCGGTTTTGAAATTTTCCCTTGGTTCGGTTTTGAACGAAAAAAATCGGTTTTCGGTTTCAGTTTTTGTAACACAATACACATTTTCCATATCTTATGTATTAAACTAGGACAGGATAGTACTAAAACATGTTAAATAACAAACAAGTGAACTTGAAATGAAGTAAAACTGTACTGCGATTGTTTCCTGTAAATTTAATGAACAAAACATTATATCTGCATACGCTTTCATAAAAAGTCATTCAAGCCCAAGGGCGCAGATATGGGAGTCGGGAGTGTTTGTTGCATTGGAGAGGAGGGGGGGAGCTCAAACAGTTAGTCACAAAGATGTTGTTTGAGACGGAAACTTTATGATTCCACATCCTGTCAGATTTGTTTTTCATTTCCATTCACAGCATTGACGTGTTGCCTGAAATGAAAATAAGTGAAACGGGACAGAATTTGAGAAAGCAACCGCCCAATTTCAAGGAGAAGTTGCGAACTTTAGAATACGCCATTTACTTTCAGTAAAATAGATACCCATTTCACAATCTGATTAACTTGACAAGTTGACATTAAATATTGTACCCGAAAGGAGCAAACTCTAAATCCCAGAATCATTCATTTACAAAGCACTGAAGAGGTTATGCAAATTACCGTCAAGATCGTCATCTGATCCGATTTCCATGTCCATTATTCCTTTCAGTTTGCATTGAATTATAATTGTCAAGAGAGTCACTGAATACTGAGAATTCCCATTGCTTCGCAAAACAACCCAGTCACGTGCGTTTTACACGTATAAGTGTATTTTGGATTTGACTTTCATTCTATTCAAAGTGTCAAATACCTGACACTTTGTATGACAGGTATGTGCAGCTAACATTTTATTAATATTAATTTAACCCCTTTCCTGCAAAAAGGGGTTCCCCAACATCAACTGAGCTTTGAGCGAACTGATACTTTACAGGTGTCACAGTCTGTTCTTTTTCACTAACAGTGTTTTACTCTTCGGCCTGATGATTCTGTATGTGGCGAAGTAGGCTGGAGGTATTTACACACTGGGCGATGACTGACTTATTGCATAATTGGCATTTGGCATTTCTATCGTCGTCTCTTATTGATATGCTACCATGCGTTTTAGCTGACGTTTTGTTGATTATACAAAATCTATGGCATGCTAAATGTGAATATTCAAAAGTTAAGCAAAACTGAAAATGTACGGTTTTTAATCTCTTTTTGGGTTCGGTTTCGGTTTCCACCAAAAAAACGAGTTTTGGTTTCGGTTCGGTTAAACCGACCAGCTCTACTGCAGACTGGACATGAAAAAGTTTCTGTGCATGCTGATTCCATATTTTTACCATCATTTGTGGTTTAACCATCTCGGGCTTTTTGGTTTTGGAAGTTTATACGTAACACACTGCCTGGTAGTGGTACATAAGTTATTTAGGTTTCATCTTGATATCTCACTCCACTGAAAGTTATGGACAGATACAAAAATGTTAATGCACTGGTTCCTACATTTGATCTCTATCTGTAGTCTCATAACAGCCTCCTTTTCAGCCGACCCGAACGATTGTTGGATGGATGGTTGCGTAACTTGCGTCGGTTTGGCGCCGACCATGTCGTGCAACTCCTTGACGTGCCAGGGGTACTAGTGCTTGCTTCACTGAAGGGTTTGTGGTTCTCAGCTTCGTAACAAATTCCATGTGCAGAACTCATGATGTTTGGCAACAGTAAATGTGTCGTGCCTTCTGCATATTTTGCAATGTCCGTAGCAATTTTCCCTTTGAATTTCTCTGATACATTCTTCCCGTTTTTGGCACAAAGTAGGCATACTACCTTGAAATATTTCGAAGAGTCTGATGGATCTTCAATTAGTTCAAAATTGCTCCTGATATTAGCAGGCCATTTATCCACAGACTTTTTGGAAATGGCTTTCCATTTTGATGTGGACTCCGACATGGCCGAAAACAAATTAATGGAGGTTTGTTTGTCACTGAAATTTTTCAACGAGTCTCGACTCTTCAAAAGCAAAAATGCTATAAACCGTTACCAAATTGGCCCGGCGTGTTTTATTCGTGATGTAAGGGAGGTGGGAGATTGAATTGTCTCTTACGGAACTTTGAAATTAACCAGGAACTTAGCATCAAACAATTTATTGACAGTGCGAGTTCACAGTGTGGCCCAATTCACTGAACAGTGATGGCAGGATGAAAGAGACTGACGGCAGATGAAAGAGAAACAAACGCTTTGTCTGCAACAGAGTGATCCCAGTTTTGAATAGCAGACTGTCAGCATGCAGCACACGTCGTTTTGACAAATTTATTATGTCAGTTGACAAAATTAATTCTGCCAGTTCACTGTTCTATTATGTGTGTCATTCAGTGCTAATTTGGTGTGTTGTGCATACGTGCTCATTCAGTCAATGCGGCTTCATTCCCACCCACGTTTTGTACGAATCTTGGTATCGAGATCAGGCAAATCCAAGTAGATTCTCGTAATTCCATTACCACAAATATTTACGCGAATCGATTCGTGGATTCGCGTCGAAATATAAGCCCTGTGTAGTCTGTGCTAAAGTTTTCTGGGTTTTGGGCTCGGGCAGCTGTCATGGTTGAATGATCGTGACCAAAAGGGGACGTTCTCATCTTGGCATTATCTGGAGTCGTCCTACCAAGTTACAGTGAAATCCCTTCATAAATATGACTTACAGACTGCGCTAAAGGTTTTCGGGCGCCTGAAGCCATCACAGTTCACCAATCGCGACCAAAAGGGGACGTTATCATGTAGACATTATATGGAATCAACATACTAAGTTACAATGAAATCCCTCCACAAATACGACCTGTAGACTGTGCTAAAGGTTTTGAGCTCGGGCAGTTGTCACGGTTGCCAGATCGCGACTAAATGGAGAAGGTCTCATCTAGACATCATACAAAGTCATCCTACCTAGTTACAATGAAATCCCTCCATATTAAATATGACCTGTAGACTGTGCTAAAACTTTTTGGGTTTTGGGCTTGGGCAGCCGTCACGGTTGACAGATCAGGTCCAAAAGGGGACCTTCTCATCTAGATACTATACAGAGGCATCCTACCAAGTTACAATGAAATTCCTTCATAAATATGACCTGTAGACTCTGCTAATGGTTTTCAGGTTTTGGGCTCGGGCAGCCATCATGGTTGACCAATCGCGACCAAAAGGGGACATTCTGATCTAGACATGACCTCAAACCTGTATATGAAATTTTGTGATGATCAGATAAGAACTACGGGGTGTAGCCTGTGCTAAAGGAAAATGTGAACAGACTCACAGACTAACATACTCACAGACTAACAGACTTCCGCAGTGTGATGGCAATAGCTTATCTTGACTTTGTCAAGTTAAGCTAAAATTTATGCAGGCAGATGTGGCTGATTCATTAGGTAAAGGGTTAAAAAAAAATAATAATCCATCGCTCATTATTTACCATTTGTTTACCAGATGTATGATGTCAAACTGTTGGTTAATGGGAGATGATTTTTCCTGTTCTTTCTCCATTACCAACCTTACTGGAATGAGGTGGGGTAGAAGACTACTCCAAAAGTACAGTGGAACTCTGTTAATTGACTAGCCACTTTGCCAGTGAAAATTATTCAGTTAACAGGGTTATTCATTTAACAGGAATTTCTGGACACTTTCCTGTATTCTAGAGATAAACTTAGTATTTATTTTATTATTTCAAACACGAATATAATAGATTAAATGCTTGCATTGGATGTACTGCAGACAAGAAGGCCAATAATCAAGGGGAATTTGGCTATAGCCAGGGTAATTTCTTGACATATTACATCATCTTTAGTATGATGTCACACAAGGAAACATTACTCACATTATTAAAATCAAGCTGATTCCGTTACACCTCCAAATATGATTTGATCTGAACAACCTGTGAGTCCTCCCTCCAATCAGGGGTCAGACAAGTGGGCGACTAGGGCAAAGAATTGGCCTTGTCATTCCTAAAGTCACCTTGGCTTACATTGGGGGAAAAATTCAAGTCTCCCTCACAAAAATCCTCGGGAGACATGGCAGTTTTGTGCATTTTCTTATGTTTTATTTCCAAATAGAAGCACTTCTGCATTTTGATGTTCATAACCTAGTAAATACTTTTGCAGTTTCTGTTAAAATCTGTCATATGGCTCTAAAAATAGCCTAAACTAGACTAATTTATATTTCTCAAAAGAACAGTGATGGCTTTTTAAAATGTGTAGTAGACAGGTTATGCAGAAAAAGTCAAAATTGCTTACAGTTACACTCTTCCATTGAAAAATTGGTTCCACTGTAAATCCGCACTAAAATTTGCATTGGAAAGTTTTCCTTTGAAAACTAGTGTTGGAAAGGGTTTAAATGTAATAAGACTAGGATACAAATCACAAATATTAGGGTGGATAAGAATGGCAGGCCTTCATAGCACCAAACGCATGTATCAATGTAGGATGATCAGCATAAATTGTCATTTTTCTGTAGTCCATTGGTATTATTAGGGAAGGGAGATAACTGAAAAGTTTTGTCATTTTCCTCAGAAATAAATTAACTCAAATTGTTAACAATGTTTAATTAATGAAAGATATTGAAAACTCTTTTAAACTATGTTTTTCAATTTATTTAAGACATTCAGAAACCATGAAGATCTGGCTTCTTATGGGAGCTTGAAATTTTTTTTAAATACTTTAACCTTTTACCAAACATAGCGGCCAAAAATGGAGAGGAAATTAACCAGTAAAAGCCATCCACGGCCTAAAATATCTCAGAAATTTCTCAAAAACATCATAAAAATATGGATATCATTACAACAAGCTTGTCAAGCTGGTTCTAATGATATCCATATTTGCATGTTGTTTTTTTTTTAATTCTGAAATTTGTTTTTGAAAAATGTGAATTTAATTTATTTTTTTTTAAATATTGTGTTCTAAAGGCAAAGGGTCAAATATTTTTTCTAAGAATATACTATCTGTGATGAAGAACACTCTCACAATAAGCAATAATAAATTTCAAATCCACTTTCGAAGACATGATGCACAGCTTTGTATTTAATTAATAAAACTAATTTTTAAGTGGTCAGCTTATTTTCACCATGACCACCGACTACCACCTAGCCATATTATCACAGGGTATAAACCGTATAAACCTTTAGCCGGAGGTGGAGATAAGCGAGGCGAGAGATTTCTATTTTTATCTCAAAGTTTCAGTCGCAGCGTATCCAAGATCACCGAAAACAAGATTTTTTAATAAAAGGAATGACCGAAGAAAGCAAAATCAGTAAGTATGTTATATAAAACAATATTTAACAATGAAACGACACAACTTAATGGAAAAATCGACTCTTGAAGTATGAAAAAACATCTGCTGATCATCTCGGAAAATGAATTTCTTGGGCAAATTTCTCCTTCAAATATCGTTTTTCACATGTTTGCACAAGTGTAACATGTTAAAATCATAGATCGACAGATTCGGCGTTCAATTCCACACCAGAAACTATCAACCATAACAACGAAGGAGGTTCGGTGCTACTAAAACTGTTCAAAATATAATGTCACCTTATCGCTTTTTTTATACGCCCAATTGTATATGCTCGTATCTTCAGTTGGTGAGTCGTATACATTTTTTATGCTTGTCAGGTGACCCTTTCGGCGTGAGAATCTGGTAAATTTGGAGCCTGTAAGTTCCGAAAGCAAGATAGGCCTATACGCGCACAAGCCGGGTTGAATGCAACATTGCATTGCGTTGAAAAAGCGAACCACAGGTTACCTTTTTCAACGCAGAGAAATAGCCCATTTTACTGCATTACAGAATCTAACGATAGGCGGTGAACTATATGAAGATGAGACTGGTTTTATTATGGCATAGCGTAACAATGTCAGATCAAGTTGGACCGCATTATTTACTGTAAGTTGATTCTTTCAGACACAATTTGTTCCAAAACACGTTTTGTGGGTGAAATAATTTTTTTTTTGGGGGGGGGGCAGTTAGGATTTTTTTCGGGCACTCAGGATTCTTTCGGATGAAGTGGACCTCAGCTCCACATCCTCCCCCACCCCACCCAGAAAATAAAAATTCCCGTACGCATATGGCAGTATAGATAGCACGTAATTATAATTTTAGGAATTTTTAGGCTCAAGCACCAATTTGTTAAGTTCTTAAATCATCGGGTCTGTAAATTTCAGTGAACTACAAAAGGTATAACATAAACTCACGGCTATATTTAAATGGCCTCTTGTGCTTTGCTTCTTTACATGATAACAATTTGTTGAGTTCTTAACTTTTGTGGGTCCCTAAATTTCAATGGACTGCAACAGGCAGACCAAATATCTAGCAGACTGCAAAGAAACATTCATGCTGAACTTATTTACTGTAGTTTAAAGGGCACCTTTCTGCAACTATAGCTAACTTACCCAATTTTAGTTGTGTTCCCACAAATGTTTAGTAAGTATAATTATAAGTAACTGATGAGGCCTAATTCAATTCTATTTTTCGTTCACCAAAAATGATGTGGCTCAGTTCCAGATTAACTTTTTTACCCAGCTTCAGTTCCCCCCCCCCCCTCCCCCCACACACACACTTCACATGAAAAGTGTTAATGTTTTGAATCAATACTTGTATGAAGGAGTTTATCTGCCTGGCTCATTCCATTCACTGAGATACCATTTTTCTGATACCAAATCTGCATAAATTCATGTGTACTTAACTGAAATAAATTTTGTTTCAGGTTGTGATGGAAGAAATTACCCCCATTATAGAAGAAGAGGAGACTGAAATAATTAAAAAAAAACTGAAGTTAACTGCCCGCACTGCATGTTTAAAACTAAATTAAAAAAAATAAATATAGAAAAAAAACCAAAACATTGGGACGGCGCATTTTTCGACCCAGCCCACATAGAAGGCGGGACACACCGGTCATTCGATCCTCATTTATTACTATAGAAAAACAAAAACAAAAAAAAACAAAAAAAAACTAAAAAAATGAATAAAAAAATGAAAAAAAAACAACATTAAGAACGGCGCATTTCCGAGCCCACTAATAACCTTCTCAGTGATCCAAGGAACACTGATGACGAATTTCATCTGAATTCATGCAGCGGTTGCTTGCATACATAAACATTCAAACAGACAGACACACTCTTTTATATATAGTAATAATAATAACTCTTTGGCCAGCCACTGATTTGTCGCGGTTCTTGTAAGAGATGAATCTATAAAGCCGTGGTCCACAGGCCTGCGACCAGGGTCGATCTTCGGAGTGGGAGTGGGAAAGGCAGCGAAGAGTCGTGTAGGGGGTGGGGGAGACAACCCGCACATAATCCCCCGCGTAAAAGCAGACGTTACACCCCCCGCTCCTCCCCCCCCCCACCATTTTTGCAACTAAATACGCTCTGGAAGGGGCAGGCATGTAGCTAAATAGCAGACCCACAAATTCACAAAGAGGGTGGCTATTGGTCTATTATGGGTTGAAGCAGGGCCTTCGATACTAATGGCTGACCATAGTTGGGCCCGGGGTAGGAAAATTGTGAATTTCAGGGTCCCCAAACCCTCGTTTCCTTGCACCTGAGTGCATATTTTGAGGTTTTGGAGGGAGAAATATTGGTAAGATTTCACACTTCCAGAGCCGGTAAATGCCGGCGTGGAGTATAAATGACAGAACGACGAATATAAGACTCAGTATTGAACTGAGAATGTGCTTCGAGATATTTAAAAAAAAAACCCAAAACTATGAATGAGATACGAACGGGATACTAAATATATGGGAATATATATTAAACCTACTGTATATAACTTTAAAACCCCCGAGCTTTTTCAGGCGCCGGGGAGCAATTTGAAAGTGTGTGGGGGAAGTGGGAGGGGCAATGTATCTAAGGTTTCTGCATTCCCCCCCCCCCCCCCACACACACACACACACGCACACACACACAGACACATGCGCGCGCGTACGCACTTTTACAGAGTGTTGGGCATGCTAGTGTGATCTAGAGGGAATACATGCTCCCAAAGAAAGAAAAAAAACCACACAAACGAATGGGTAAACCAATCGAATGAATTTAGAAGCGAATCTAATAATGAAAGGAGCAGAGAATTCGAATTTGCAGCGTTCAACAGTCCTCATCTGAGGAGTCAGTCACAGCAGCCTCAGAATCACTGAGCATGTGAGTTTTGGCCCTCATTTTTCAAAATATCCCAGAGAAAGCCCGCAGACCCTTACCACCGAGAATGGGATACGGCGATATCGCCTCTTGTGCCACCCCCTCCCCCTAACACCCCCCCCTCCCCCCCCCCCCCCCCCCACACACACACCACCTAACCACTGTGCGGCTCGGATGCTGCTGCACAGCACACAGTGAGCATACATGGTGGTCCACTTGGGATTAGCTCTGATAGCTCCACCCCACCTCACCCCCAATATTTTTACCTTCCTTCGCCCCTGAATGATCAACTATACTCTATTTTCAAAATAAATATGTGGAACTGATTCAAATGAACGCCTTTCCAGTGTGTTATCGTATTACTATAAACAAAGAAAAAATGTGGTATACATGTAAACTACATTTTTAAAATTGCATGTTAGAGGTCTGTGTAAAACAAAACGCAAACGAAGAAAATAACCAAACGAATAAATTTAGAAGCGAGTCTGATAACGAAAGGAGCAGAGAATTCCTATTTGTTGTGTTCTACGACTGGATCTTTAGCCTGTGTGGAGTCGGTCTCTCTCCGTACAGATTACAGCCATTTTACTTCCCCACCCAACAGGACGACACGCCGTGACATCATCAACCCCGCAAATAATGGTTCCAGAGAGGGTTCAGATACCTCCATATCTTTTCTCAGCCGGTGATCTGCGATCCCGCGACTTCTGACACGAGAGACCAGCGAACTTATCCACCACTCTTTTCAGCTTGTCACCCACATTTCAACTTGGGGTGGGGGATGTGCCCCCCCCCCTGGTTACGTTCTTGAATGAGAGTAAATAATTTCAGTTTACAGGCATGACAAACTGGAACAAGAGGCCCCACGTGGCCTTAATCGCTCACCTGACAAAGTGACTCTAAGAAGTATTTTAGGTCACCTTCACCATGTCATGCCTCATCAACATTAACTGGTTGAGTGATAGATTTTGTTTGAAGTTCAACATTTGTTACCTAAAATTAGTTTTATTTAAAATCATTGGTGTGTGGCCAATCTCCAATGATTTTTAATAAAGCAAATTTATCTCTGCAGACAAACTGGTTTAGCATGAAGCACAAACAAGGAATGTGAAGAGATAGCTTTGGACATCTCTCCCCAACTGTGGATATCTTCCATGTGCTACATGTACATATTTGCATGCAAGAAAACAAAAATTTTCACAAATTTTCCAAAATATTAGTTTTTTTTTATCATCATTGGAACAAGCTCAAACAGCTTATTCCAATAGGGGTATGGGAAGATCAGGTATATTTTTGAGACAGAAATGTGAATATATAAATAATGGTGTTTTTTTGTGAATGATGCTGGAGAATTTTGCGTAAAGATATGGTAAATGGTTTGTTCTAGATACAGAATGATGCAAAAGTATTTAAATTTGATTAGGCAAGTTGTTCCTATAATGCATTTAAAAATTGAAGTAACTGTTTTTTTGCTGCCGAACTTTTAGATGTGTGTGTGTGTTTGTGTGTGTGTGTGTGTGTGTGTGTGTGTGTGTGTGTGTGTGTGTGTGTGTGTGTGTGTGTGTGTGTGTGCATTTGTCTTACCAACTTGACGAGGTAACTAGACAAAAGAGTTTGCGTGTTTCGCCTTACCGAGGTAAAAAAGACAAAAGAAACCCTTTACCTCGGTTGTTTTCCCAGAACTGTACCGGCAAAACGAGGTAGAAACCGTTAGTACACACAAAGGACAAACAATGGGGTACCTCGGTATGTAGGGAAGACAAGACTATGTGTGTGTGTGTGTGTGTGTGTGTGTGGGGGGGGGGGGGGTAAGAGTGTTCTTGCAAACAAAATTCCTGAATAAATGGAAAATTTTATTTTTTGTGTGAAAGACATAGTGCGTGAATGTTGATTGGAACAAGCTTAGAGAGCTCATTTTAATGTGAAGTCATAAAGCTGTGTTTTACGTACGAAATTCTGGAATAACTAAAAAATTGCTTTTTTGACTCAAAAAGCATGGTGTGCGACCTCTCATTGGAATGAGCTCAAAAAGCTCATTCCAATGGGGTATTTACAAGCGATAAGTACATGTATGTTTAAGAGACAAAAATTAAAATTTGAATAGCGATTTTTGCGAAGAATGCTGACAAGTTTTGGCAGTTATGCTGGTAAAAAGGTAAGATATGCAAAGTGGTTGTTTTTTAGAGGCGACATTTAATTAAGGGGAATTAACCCTTGATTACTGAGGTAACTTCTAAAAGTACTGAAATTTCATGAAGCAATGTGAATAACAGACAACAGTTGCCTAAAAATTTCATGAATAACTAAAATTTTTATTCTTTTGTCTCGAAAACATGGCATATGACCTTTGTTGGAATGAGCTGAATGCGTGTGTTCCAATGAGGGGTCATAAAATTTGAACAGAGATTTGTGTGAATAATGCATTAGTACTGCTAGATTTGGGTAAACGGTTCACCCTGGATACCACCCCTTCTATAGTAGATCTTTTCTGCAAATTTTGTCAAAGATTCTATCAACTTTACAAATAAATACGTTCATGAATCACAATCAGATCCACCCCACAATGTTGCATACCAAATATCAAAAGATTCTGCCTGCTGGATCTGGAGAAGAAGATTTTTTAAGAAATATGCCTGAAATGCACTAAGTTAAAATTTGGGCTCCTATACGGAGCCCAAATATAAACCCAGGGGGCCGATTTGAACAAACTTGAATCAGATCCACCCCACAATGTTGCTTACCAAATATGAAAAGATTCTGAAGCTGGATCTGGAGAAGAAGATTTTTTAAGAAATTTGCCTGAAATGCACTAAGTTCGAATTCGAGCTTCTATAGTGAGCCCAAATATGAAACTAGGAAGCCAATTTGAACAAACTTGAATCAGATCCACCCCACAATGTTGCATACCAAATATCAAAAGATTCTGCCTGCTGGATCTGGAGAAGAAGATTTTTTAATAAATTTGCCCGAAATGCACTAAGTGCGAATTCAGGCTTCTATATTAAGCCCAAATATGAATCCAGGGGGCCGATTTGAACAAACTTGAATCAGATCCACCCCGCAATGTTGCATACCAAATATCAAAAGATTCTGCCTGCTGGATCTGGAGAAGAAGATTTTTGAAGAAATTTGCCCGAAATGCACTAAGTTTGAATTCGAGCTTCTATAGTGAGCCCAAATATGAATCCAGGGGGCCGATTTGAACAAACTTGAATCAGATCCACCCTGCAATGTTGCATACCAAATATCAAAAGATTCTGCCTGCTGGATCTGGAGAAGATGATTTTTTAAGAAATTTGCCTGAAATGCACTAAGTTCGAATTCGAGCTTCTATAGTAAGCCCAAATATGAATCTAAGGAGCCGATTTGAACAAATTTGCATCAGATCCATCCCACAATGTTGCATACCAAATATCAAAAGATTCTGCCTGCTGGATCTGGAGAAGAAAATTTTTTAAGAAATTTGCCTGAAATGCACTAAGTTCGAATTCGAGCTTCTATAGTGAGCCCAAATATGAATCTAGGAAGCCGATTTGAACAAACTTGAATCAGATCCATCCCACAATGTTGCATACCAAATATCAAAAGATTCTGCCTGCTGGATCTGGAGAAGAAGATTTTTTAATAAATTTGCTTGAAATGCACTAAGTTCAAATTTGGGCTCCTATACTGAGCCCAAATATAAACCCAGGGGGCCGATTTGAACAAACTTGAATCAGATCCACCCCGCAATGTTGCTTACCAAATATGAAAAGATTCTGCCTGCTGGATCTGGAGAAGAAGATTTTTAAAGAAATTTGCATGAAATGCACTAAGTTCAAATTCGAGCTTCTATAGTGAGCCCAAATATGAATCTAGGAAGCCGATTTGAACAAACTTGAATCAGATCCACCCCACAATGTTGCATACCAAATATCAAAAGATTCTGCCTGCTGGATCTGGACAAGAAGATTTTTTAAGAAATTTGCCTAAATGCACTAAGTTCGAAATCGGGCTTCTATACTGAGCCCAAATATGAACCCAGGGGGCCGATTTGAACAAACTTGAATCAGATCCACCCTACAATGTTGCATACCAAATATCAAAAGATTCTGCCTGCTGGATCTGGAGAAGAAGATTTTTTAAGAAATTTGCCTGAAATGCACTAAGTTCGAAATTGGGCTCCTATACTGAGCCCAAATATTAACCCAGGGATCCGATTTGAACAAACTTGAATCAGATCCACCCCACAATGTTGCTTACCAAATATGAAAAGATTCTGCCTGCTGGATCTGGAGAAGAAGATTTTTTAAGAAATTTGCCTGAAATGCACGAAGTTCGAATTTGGGCTTCTATAGTAAGCCCAAATATGAATCCAGGGGGTCGATTTGAACAAACTTGAATCAGATCTACCCCGCAACGTTGCATACCAAATATCAAAAGATTCTGCCTGCTGGATCTGGAGAAGAAGATTTTTGAAGAAATGTGCCTGAAATGCACTAAGTTCGAATTCAAGCTCCTATAGTGAGCCCAAATATGAATCTAGGGAGCCGATTTGAACAAACTTGAATCAGATCCACCCTACAATGTTGCATGCCAAATATCAAAAGATTCTGCCTGCTGGATTTGGAGAAGAAGATTTTCAAAGAAATTTGCCTGAAATGCAGTAAGTTCAAATTTGGGCTCCTATACTGAGCCCAAATATAAACTCAGAGGGCCGATTTGAACAAACTTGAATCAGATCCACCCCACAATGTTGCATACCAAATATCAAAAGATTCTGCCTGCTGGATCTGGAGAAGAAGATTTTTTAAGAAATTTGCCTGAAATGCACTAAGTTTGAAATCGGGCTCCTATACTGAGCCCAAATATGAACCCAGGGGCCGATTTGAACAAACTTGAATCAGATCCACCCTACAATGTTGCATACCAAATATCAAAAGATTCTGCCTGCTGGATCTGGAGAAGAAGATTTTTTAATGTTTTTCCCATTGCCTACAGTGTTAAAAAGTGCTGACTCAGCACTTTTTCAAAGTCCCGAAACTGTACCCTATGATAAAACCGATGGCAATTTATAGACTCTATATCGGAGATATTGTCATAAAAACCTTAGAAACCCCAAGAGCTCATTTGAAGACCTACTCTTAAAAGGGCATCTAGTGACCTAAACAAGGCATACATAAAACTAGAACTTCTCTAATAAATTAATTTTAAACAGTCATAGCACTAACACAGCTAACAGTACAGTCAACTATGTCAGTATTGCATCTTTTACCGGCATCCTGACAGTATTGATAGGTTTCAATAACAAATCTTCAGTGTAGTTTTACAATTACATGTACACAGGAGTTCTTCATGATCAAGTTGTTTGTTTTTATATTAACTTGGTTTGGGAATTAATTCTGTACAATGAGATTAAATAAACAGATCATGTTATTGTATGTGACAGTCACAGCTTACCCCCTAACTGCTCCATTCAGTGTCGACTCATTTGGTGATGGTCCCAGGTCCATACGTCATACCATGCTTGAGATATGAGCGTGACCCACTTTCAAAATTCAAAAATTTTGGCCACGCCCACTTTTTTTTACATCAAAATGCATGTGTGTATGTCAGGAATGCTGCAGGGGGTTAAAAAATGTGATTTCTAGCAATTATGAAAAATGCACTTAATGACCCCTAGGGGTGACTTCTGTGACCTTGACCCATATTTTGAATCTCCATCGAGTGTCGACTCATTTGGTATTGGTCCCAGGTCCATACGTCATACCAAGCTTAAGATATGAGCGTGACCCACTTTCAAAAATGTTGGCCACGCCCACTTTTTTTACGTCAAAATGCATGTGTGTATGTCAGGAATACATCAGGGGGTCAAAAAATGTGATTTCTAGCAATTATGAAAAATGCACTTAATGACCCCTAGGTGACCTCCGTGACTTTCACCCATATTTTGAATCTCCATCGAATGTCGACTCATTTGGTGTTGGTCCCAGGTCCATACGTCATACCAAGCTTAAGATATGAGCGTGACCCCACTTTCAAAAATGTTGGCCACGCCCACTTTTTTACGTCAAAATGCATGTGTGTATGTCAGGAATACATCAGGGGGTCAAAAAATGTGATTTCTAGCAATTATGAAAAATGCACTTAATGACCCCTAGGTGACCTCCGTGACCTTGACCCATATTTTGATTCTCCATCGAGTGTCGACTCATTTGGTATTGGTCCCAGGTTCATACGTCATACCATGCTTGAGATATGAGCGTGACCCACTTTCAAAAATGTTGGCCACGCCCACTTTTTTATGTCAAAATGCATGTGTGTTTGTCAGGAATGCTTCAGGGGGTCAAAAAATGTGATTTCTAGGAATTATGAAAAATGCACTTGATGACCCCTAGGTGACCTCTGTGACCTTCACCCATATTTTGAATCTCCATCGAGTGTCGACTCATTTGGTGTTGGTCCCAGGTCCATACGTCATACCATGCTTGAGATATGAGCATGACCCACCTTCAAAAATTTTGGCCACGCCCACTTTTTTTACGTCAAACTGCATGTGTGTACATCAGGAATGCTTTGGGGGGTCAAAAAATGTGATTTCCAGCAATTATGAAAAATGCACTTAATGACCCCTAGGTGACCTCCGTGACCTTGACCCATATTTTGAATCTCCATCGAGTGTCGACTCATTTGGTGTTGGTCCCAGGTCTATACATCATACCACACCTGAGATATGGGCGTGACCCACTTTCAAAACACCCCTACAGACACCACTAACACCCCTGGAATCTGAAAAACATAGGTGGCCGAGAACTTGTGACTGTCTATCAGCATGCAAAAAATCAACGAGCTAGGGCAATTCGTTTTCGAGTTATCTTGCGGACCAAAACGTGATGAGATGAGAAGACAGAAGAAGAAGAAGAAGAAGAAGAAGAAGAAGAAAAAAAAAGAAAGAAAAGAAACCGTGCAAAAACAATAGTCTGTGTGTTTCACACAGACTAATGGAAGTTTGGAAATTTGAGGATCTCACTGTGACACAGACAGAGTCTGAACTACCCAGAAACGTCCCTGGGAGCATTTGGATCCGAGAGGTGTTTTGTTCTTCAGCAGGAGTGAAATGGAAATGAGAATGTGAATAGTATTGAAGGCTATCGTCGGACAATAAATGTGATCGATTAATTTGAAAGAAATGATCGCTTTGTATTTTTGACAACCTTGACCCTGCTCTGAACTGCTATTAACAACAACGTAATTTAATTTCAGCTACTGTTGACCTAACTGTGCTTATCCTTCATCATGTAGAATGTTGTTTGGCATTCAAGCTTCAAAAAGAAAACTGGTAACCGAAGGCTTGTTTCGAAACTGTTTCCGTGAAGTCGTATGTAAATTAAGTGAAAATAAGATGAAAATTTATAAAATACTTATGTAAGGCGCGAATTATTCTATTTATTTCATCCTTTTGCCTTTGTCACACGGTAGGGTTCGCTTGGTGAGAATAAAGCTTGTTTTCGACCCTGGATCTGTTTGGTTTCAACACGACATTGGCGAGATGTCGAGGGAATCCCATGTGACGTCACGCCTTATCAAAAAATACTTTAGTTTAGTTTAAACAGTATTTATTTCAGATAAAATAAGTTCTCAAAGAACAACATTGAATATTTACAAAAGTATAGGTATGGTATACTTCATGTAGGATTCCACAGTGTTTCGCTAATTTCTCTCAAAATGGAATCGTTAAAAGCCAGACACTTATTGATGCAGTTGCTTCGAAGAGAATACTAAAAAATAGCCCATTTGATGTTTGTTCGACAGTTATTGGACACAAAAGACTGTTGCCAAAATGAGAGTGAAAATGGGAGAGCGCGAGAGGGTGAGGTGGGGGTCGGGTTAGGGATTATTGTCGAATAAACTGCTAGCTCAGCATGCTGTCAGAGGCAAACTGGTTTCAATTAACAGAGGATTGGCGTATTGTTATAACACGCCGTTATCTGAAGTGAAAACATTTTCTTCCCATTCGACTGCCCCCCCCCCCCCCCCCCCCCCCCCCCCCCCACAAACACACACTTCAACAGCATAAAATAAAATAAATAGAAAAAAATAATTAAAGAAAGCCAGACAAAACCGCAAAACATAGACACTAAATGATTGTTATGAAGTAAAAACGACCACGGTCAAAAACGGTACACAAATTTTTTTTAAAAAGGTCATTAAAAAGAATGAAACAAACCCCAAATACCCCCAATTGGAAAAATAATTCCCCGACAAAGCTGTGTGAATGTATGTGTGATGAATAAACAGCTCACAAATAAGAATGGGATTACCTTCACAGACAAGTGATTAGTCTATGGATATGTTTATTACAGGTGTGAAGGAATTAGAGCCAAGGCAAAATGAAGTGTTACAGTTGTAACTGAACTAATTTACCCTAATGCATAGGTAAATTAAAAAAAATGGATGCCGATTGAAAAACATGGTCTGAAATCTTTCGGGTGGGGGCGAAAGTTCTTCGGGGGGAGGAGCGGTCCTCTCGCCCCCTCCCCCGTGGTTGCAGGTTTGGTGGTTCAGTCAGTAGTGTTTCAGTTGAAAGGTGTGACGTCAACGTTGTGCATTCGAGTCTGTTCATATGGTTTGTTAACTGATTAGACCTTCGTACATGCACAAATATGGGCATTGGAACGATCATATGGGAAATCAAATAATCTCAACTGGACGTATAATTATCACCAACTCCCGATAAACGATTTTACCAACTGGGCGTATAAACAAATCAATAAGGTGACATTATATTTTGAACAGTTTCAGTAGCACCGAACCTCCTTCGTTGTTATGCTTGATAGTTTCTGGTGTGGAATTGAACGCCGAATCTGTCGATCTATGATTTTAACATGTTACATTTGTGCGAACATGTGAAAAACAATATTTGAAGGAGAAATTAGCCTGAGAAATTCATTTTTTGAGATGATCAGCAGATGTTTTTTCATACTACAAGAGTCGATTTTTCCATTAAGCTGTGTCGTTTCATTGTTAAATATTGTTTTATATAACATACTTACTGATTTTGCATTCTTCGGTCATTCCTTTTATTAAAAAAATCTTATTTTCGGTAATCTTTGATACGCTGCAACTGAAACTTTGAGATAAAAATAGAAATCTCTCGCCTCGCTTATCTCCACTTCCGGCTAAAGGTTTATACGGTTTATACCCTGTGATTATATGTCCAGTTGAACTCTACATGCATGGATGAGGATTCCCCTTAACTCTTTCCCTACCAGTGAATACTATAGTTACCATGCTTTCGAATCTCCACATGACATCAAATAACTAATGTGTGGAGGTGACAACTTTAAAATTTGATGTGTACTGCCTGGAGGCAGCAGATTTCAAATTTTAGATTGCCCATGTGACAGTCAATCTATTAATCTACTTCATAGTGTCATTAAATGATATGTAATGGCGAAAGTTTTTATGTTTTTTTGTGACTTCTCCCCCATGGCCACTGACTTCTCCCTCCTGGACCCTGACTTCACCCCCAAGTCTCTGGAGGAAAAAGTCACTTCATCCTAAAAGCAGCTGCCAAGCTGACCCCTGCCTCCAATGATTTAAATGTCAAATAAGAAAGCTATTGGAGCAGCAATTTGGGAGATTTTCTAATGTTTTTCCCATAACTCACAGTGTTAAATGGGGATGCCCATATGGAGTGTTCTTATAAAATCGATCAGGATATTTTTAACTACATCTACTCTCATCTTACTCCTTCTACAGATGGTCCATACCAAATATCAGTTACCCATACTGTGCAGTTTTGCAGAAAATCTATTTCAATTTTGTTTTTTTTATTTTTAACCTGTGAGGGTTCACAAAGTAAACGTGGACAGATTCCTTTTTGCAAAATCAAGTACAGGAAACTTACCTATATTGAGTTTCAAATCTCATTCACAACGACCCAAGCAAGCTGAAAACTGAACAGGTGGTTTCATAATTTTGTCAGCAGCAAATAATTCATTCCCAGTCATTCATCGTGGGTAGAAACTGACTGTTTGATAAGAAAATCGAGGTCACTGATCATATTTAACAGGTTTTTGCTCACTGCAGTGTCATTTCAGAATAAAACTGATTGATCAGTGCCTACAAAAAATGGTCATGCGAAACAGGTGCTCATTCGAGGAAGATGTTGCCCAAGACAGATTCAACTATGCATGACTGAAGAAAATAAAAATATCAGCAGAGGACTGTACTTCAAAACAAGGGTTCACATGTTTCATACAAACATTTTTGGTAAGGTAGAACAAAAACAAACCTGTATCTTGATGGTCGGTACCGAGGACTCCGTGATCTGGTTCTTGATCGAAGATACCGTGGACTTCTTGATTTTGATCTGAGATGACCTATGTCTTTATTTTCCTTATTTTCATCAGGATTCTCCTTTAAAATGATCAAATTTTATACATGGATAAATACATGTATCCCAACAAGAATATGGTGTTTATTCTCAAACTGTAACTGACCCATTGCATCACCAGGTAAAAGCAAACAAAAAATCAGAGTGAAAAATATCCAAAATTATCAATTTAAAAAAACAGGAGGGGATAATCACCAATAATATGTATGGAGTAGAAGTTCAAGCATAATTTAATAACAGTAATATATTGCACACCTATGCTTTTAAATAGATGCTTTTTGTGCAAAAACCGAAGCAAACAATATTTTTTTTTGTATTGTCCTTAAACAATGTGGATCACGACTATTTAACTATTTCTTTTTTTTTTTAGGTTTGGGTTATTTTTGGCCATAATTTGTGTTTTTAATATTTTTTTAGTAAACTGAAGGCGTGCAATAAATACAGAACAGCATACACATTCGAACTGTCATTTTTTACTGCACCCAATCGATTTCAGCAGAGGGATAATATTATCCATCCACCAAAATCGATTAATAATTTTTTAGTAAACTGTAGGCATGCAACAAATACAGAACAGCATATGCATTTGAACTGTCATTTTTTACCATACTCGATCGATTTGGGCTGAGGGATAATATTGAAGTCGTAGACTTCGGCTTCTCGTTCAATATTATTGATAAAAATGACAGTTCGAAATGCAAATGCCATTCTGTCTATATATCAAACACAGAAGTGAGAGCATCTTATAACCTGCAAAGCAACATTTGACCTTCTAGTACATCATTAACCATTTAGATGCAGATCTGGATGTTATATGCAATTGCTGTCCCCACATCTAAGTGCAGATTAGAGAATTGTTAAATGAGCAAAAGTAATCTTTTGGGAGATTTTGAATAAAATGAATATGAAAAGTCCACTATGAAGAGAGGGAAACATAATATTCTTCTTAATCCTTTACCCAATGCAGATGATATTAAAATTTATTATTTGGAATATAATTTTTTTTCAAATTTTTCACACAAACAATTCAATAAAACCATATCATGTTACCTCTCTTTGGAACAAGCTCAACGAGCCCGTTCCAATGAGGGAGTCACATGACTTGGTTTGGTTGAAATTTTTTGAAAAACAATATGTTTTCAACTTCTCATTTTGCAGCAGATTCGTTAGGTAAAGGGTTAAGATACTTATAATTGCTGGTTGACGAACATTCACTGAAATATTTACACAGCAGAAATCTAATAATGTTCGTGATGATGATAAAGATAAAATTGTTTTGTATTGACCATTTTTACACGTCTGCTGATAAATGTGTGCAATATGCAAATATAGTAAAGTGATTGCAAAAATGGTTTCTTGAGAAAGTAACACAAGCAGGCCAAGATTTTATAAATAAAATATTGCAAAATGGTGACCTAATCCAGAAAAAAACAGAAAATTAAAATTTTACACCAAATTTGATTTCTTAATATGCTTACCAAACTGGCACAAGTGCCTATCCTTATATCCAATTCCTCCTTGGAAAAAAGCAATTTATAATGTTCTCCAAGAGAAAAATTCCTTGACAAGCTTAAGTCAAAAATGACAATTTTAAACCAAACCGAACCAACCAGGGGCCAAATGTGCATGATGCACATAACCTGATGTTCAAGGTACTGTCTTGCACAATCAATTTCTGAATATGGAGACATATGCATGTATATATGTGAAGCAGGGAGGAGGCACATAAAGTTATATGGGCAATATTTTGTTTGCTAAGTATACTAAGAAACAAAATTTGGTGTAAAATTTTAATTTCCTCACAACTTACCAAACTAACACAAGTGCCGAATGAACAATAGGCTGGGGGCATACTATAAGTTATGGGGCTTTCAGTGGGTGGATATGGTGTGATATAAGGCAAAGTGAGATCAATATTAGGCGAGGCCATAGGCCAAGCCTAATATTGATCTTACTGAGCCTTATCTCACACCATATCCGCCCACTGAAAGCCCTATAACGTACTTTCAAGAAGGTAAGTGGGAACAGTTTCATTATTTGTTGTTAATGGTGATATCAATGTTTCTATACATGTCGTTTTAGTGGTTTATTTATTGTATTTATTTGCATTTGTTTATTAAAATTTCTCAAAGACTGGAAGAAACGTATTATACAGTACTGTGATCACAAAAGCGGTCTTTTAGGCGATCGGCTCTCGATCCGGCTTCGGTTCCGTCGCGATTGAGAATCGCAGTTCTGTCGATAAAATGCGGCAGAATGGAGAAAGAATCGAGACAAAATTTAGGTAGAATCGAGAGAAAATTGCAGCGGAAACACCAATACATTGTGAGATGATTTGTTATATGTATTCCTCAACTGTGAAAACTTTGAAGTTTGGCGTGAACGGATCGTAGATTCTAAGATTCGTTTGATGTATTCGTATGTCGCAATTAAAAAAAACAACAAAATCCAGTTGAGTTACAAACCTGAAGATATTTTCCGACTTGACCCCTTTTCAAATCGACAAAATTAAAAATTACCTACGGCCTCGCCTAATATTGATCTTACTGATCAAGCCCTATATCACACCATATCCGCCCACTGAAAGCCCCATAACGTACTTATTATGCCAGTCCTTTGAAAGAGACACAACCATAAGTGTACCCAGATTCCTAGCACAAATGTTCTGTTATCACTATCAGGGAATTTCCCGGTTTTACGTCATGTGAAGGTCACGCTAGTAGCAGGCGCTGAAACAAGGGAGTTTTCTTCTCAATAAACAGTTATTTATATTAACAATTCACAACTTTAATTCAGTGTTAAGTACTGGAAAAATAAAACAACTGGAGCAAATGGATTAACAATTCTTTCAAGAAGGTAAGTGGGAACAGTTTCATTCATTATTTGTTGTTAATGGTGATATTAATGTTTCTATACATGTCGTTTTAGTGGTTTATTTATTGTATTTATTTGCATTTGTTTATTAAAATTTCTCAAAGACTGGAAGAAACGTATTATACAGTACTGTGATCACAAAAGCGGTCTTTTAGGCGATCGGCTCTCGATCCAGCTTCAGTTCTGTCACGATTGAGAATCGCAGTTCTGTCGATAAAACGCGGCAAAATGGAGAAAGAATCGAGACAAAATTTAGGTAGAATCGAGAGAAAATTGCAGCGGAAACACCAATACATTGTGAGATGATTTGTTACATGTATTCCTCAACTGTGAAAACTTCGAAGTTTGGCGTGAACGGATCGTAGATTCTAAGATTCGTTCGATGTATTCGTATGTCGCAATTAAAAAAACAACAAAATCCAGTTGAGTTACAAACCTGAAGATATTTTCCGACTTGCCCCCCTTTTCAAATCGACAAAAGTAAAAATTTGGAAAGAAAAGTGTTCAGAGATGTAAATGGATGTGAACAAGTCAACACTATCACAAAAATAGACCTGGTCTGTGCGGGTAAATCCTCAGCGCATCAAACTGAGAACGAAAAAGTATTAAGCCTACAGTCTTAACTCCACCCGTCTTTTATTTTATGGAAATATAGCCTATATGATACCTTGCAAAATCCCTGGTAGCAAAGAGAAGCAGAGTATTTCAAGGTCCATCAATGAATGTCATGAAGGATTCAGCAGGATAAGTTCACCTCCCCCCACCCCCCCCCCTCACCCACCCACCACGCCCCCCCCCCCACCCCCGCCCCCCCCAAATAAAACGTCCTTCAATATAGTTTGGTGTAGCCAAACAGGCCAACTTTGCCCCGAGTTTCGGTTAAAGTGAAAATGAAATCATATAGGCTTAATTTTTTTTTTTAAATTCAGAAAGTGATGGCCCGATCCCTAGGCAGATTAAATTATTTTTTAAAAATGATTTCCTGAAAAAAACATGTCTGTAGCCTCCTAACTGGAATGTGCTCGGTTAAATGAGAGCTCACGACCTGGGCTATAATTAAGTTGATGCAAAAAAAAAATAGATTTTTTTCAGTTAGACTTGGCTGAGCTTTTTACAGAACTAGGCCTATATGTTTAACCTACCATTGAATGCAGCCAAGGGTTAACAAATAATTAACTGATTAAAACTACTTCCATTTTCAAAAGTGGGGCTTAGGCAAAAAACAATTGTATCTGAATTTTCCCCCCACCCCGGTGCCACCGTTTGGGTGTCAATAGAAATATTACTGTCAATTGGTAAAATTATTATAAAAAATAAACAAATAAAAAGGCGGCCATGTCCATTGGCGATATCCAAATTACTTCAAACAGAAGTTATTTACCCAACATCAGAAATCAGTCAAAAGCCAATTTTACAGCTGGACATTCTCTCACCACAAAGTCGGCTGTTTTGGGGTGAATCGATATTCTGATCGGACATGCATTTCTGAGTTAAATGGTTAAAGAAAAGCGCATTCGAATGAAAGAAAAACAGTGATCGTACATTTTGACTATTTATTCATCAATATAATATGAAAGAACACGCCAGAAAGTGTGGTTTTTAAATACGAGGGCATTATTTTTTCACAACTTTTAAACAACACGTGTATGAGGAGTCAGACATTTTATCGTTTGAATGCTTTTCGCTCCGCACAGTTCGCCCCACCGGGTTAAATTAAAGTAACATAACTTAGTATTTTGGTCTAGAGGCTTTGAAACGAATTCTGGAGTCGTTCAAGTTGAAGTATGTCTCCAGTGTGCTGTAAGCTTTTTTCACAGAACCTAAGCACACTGTGTGAGTGGAAACTCCACTACATGAGTGTTTTTGCTGTAATCAACCAATACTTACCCCTCTTCTAATCCCAGCCACTCAGTGTGAACTGTAGGCAAATTATGGCAATTATGAATCATGAACATGAACTGTCGAGCACTGCATCAACAATGCTAATGTTGGTGGTTGGCATCATGGTCCTGGTCCAAATCCAAAGTCTTTTTTCAGGCATGTAGACTAGAGTCTACAATATCATGTGTAGAAGACCATTGGAGGGGGAGGGGGTGGGGGTGGGTGGGTCGGGGTGGGATATAACAAGTAAAATTCAGTGTTGTTGTTCCCCCACCAAAAAACAATGACTCTATTCAAGACAAGACCCTCCCACCCCCATCCCCTGACTGTGCACCTGGTATATTTACATCCCCTGCAATTAAATAAATAAAAGTTCCGTCAGAGACTTCGCACTAGTGATGTAGGACGGATCTACAAGGGCAATGCATCACTAGGGAGGGGATGTGTATGTATGGGGGGGGGGGGGGGCTTAAATGGATTCAACTGACCTGGATGAATATTTTGCGGATCAATATTCATAACCAAACTGACTACGAATTGACTTTATAACGAATTGGCACTTTCGCCATTAAAAACCGCCATGTACCAGTCATGTAGAACTTGCCATTCCTCCTTTATTTAAAGTTTCATTACAAATTTAAAATCCGAGTTTACAAAATAAACAGAACGATGGACCCCACTGTACTAGAATTTCCTCATTCAATTTTTTTTACCAGGAATCTAATGGTGAGGTTTAAAAAAAGTGCCGGGGTGGGGTGGGGGTAGGGGTCGGTGGAGATGTGGAGGGGCACCAACAGTTATGACAAAAATTTTTCTCACCGATATAGGTCTTCAAAGGGGTCTACTAGGGGTAATTTTAATACTCTCCTTAGCCCGAGCAACGCTGTGTAACCCTGCTAGTATATTATATATGTGTTACTGTAATTGCGTTTGTCCCTTGAATTCCCCCTTTGACTGATTCGATCCTCTATCTTCCTTCAAGTTGGGAATAGTGGAAGTAGAAAATAGATCAAACCTTAACCAGACCGTGGCATGCTCAGGGAAAACGAGAGGCAAGCAGGAAGTGGTAGGTGCCACTTGCAAGTGTACGAGTGTAGTAATAACATGCTGCATTTTTTTTCTGCATACTGATCATACCATGGTATGGTAAGTCAGGGGTATCTTGAATTTCAACCCCCTCCCCCTTTTCTCCACAATCGCCCACACACACCATCACTCTCGCTTCCATTAAACTTTATAAAGACATCAGTACGAAAGTACAAGATTAGAAGAAAGGATACCTTCAATGGGGATTGGGGATATTTATATACATATTTTGTTGTATTCGATGTAACTATTATATAAATATCATGGGAATGTATACTGTACATTTCAAATAAAACGACCAGTCCCATAATCTAAATAAAATTAATGAATCTTATTTATGAAGTCACTCTTTCTTTTTTAAATATGATAGCGCCCTTCAGTCCCTGAAATACAAATTAAAAAAACGAATTTATGTTCTTCTGTAAAATGGACTGGAACATGTGATGTATATTTCTTCTAAACCACAGCTTATGAGCCCTCGTTGAAATGCACCCGTTGAGTACATACCAACGAGGGGTGATAAGCTATGGTTTGAGAGAAAATGAGAAAAAACTTTGGTTTTGTTATGCGGAAAAATAATTGGTTCTGTAAATTGCATGCTATTGCTTTTGGTATAGGGTTAATATTTAGCCACCCGTTTAATCGACAAAATGCATAATTATTCATTTGCTTTCTACGTCATGTAGTCTTGTACTTGTTCACTACAACAGGCTATATTATAAATACACTGTTTCGGTCGCATTTTCCATGGTACGCTAATCTGATATTCACCCATCCTCACTAAAAGTCTGAAAAATTGACGCTTCACATGCTTCTTAAAATACAAATGTGTCCATGTGATGTCAGTCATTTTGATAATTAAAGGGATAAAATATCAGGGGGTGGGGGGAGGGGCGGGGGGGGGGGGGGGGGGGGGGGGGGGGTGTTATTATTTAAGATCCCAACAACCAACAAAACTCTGAATTTCTAACGGAGAGAATAGTTGGAAACGACGATATTGTATTCACCCCAAACGACAGATTGTGGTGAAATGCATGAAACTGAAAGTACAAAATAAGTAGAGATTGGCGGGTGCTGCCTACACAATGTCAGAGCGGAGGGATAACAAAAAGAGAGGGAATGGTGAAAGACATAGTGGGTGGAACAGGGGGGGGGGGGGGGGGCTTGGTCTGCCTCAAGTTCATGTTTATCACGATTTTCAAATTCAGATGAATATGATTATGAATTTATGTTAGGATTAATGTTGGGGTGTGGGCAATCGCGGTATCAGGGAAGTGTTGAATTTGACCCTTTTTTAGAATGCATAACAACTCGATACATTGGTTAGGTCTACATGTACATTTACATTGCAAACCAGTTGCATTTGTACACATGCAGTTCCCTCCAACAAAATCGCGGCACTGTTGACGTTCATGAAAAATCTCGGCGAAAATCCAATCGCCGGAATGGAGATTGTGTTTCGCTTTAGCCGCGCTTCTGTCGATAAGGTTTTTTCTTGTCCGTCACCTCGATCGTGATCGATTTGGTGTCCGCTTTTGTGATCACAGTAATGTAGTTGTAAGTTGCTCAACAGACACACATGCAAAATTATTTGTTGTTCGTTGAGCACGCGAAATTAGGAAAAACATCGAAGCGAGCATTGCATGTCAAAAACAAAATGTCGGAACTGACCATATATAAGCTCTTATATGGTCAGCTCGATGATACACAGTCTCATATACGGTCACTAGATATTGAAAATGATTGGTCAATAACAATTACTGGCATAATAAAAATTTAAATATATATGTGTATTGTTTAGAGATGAACTAGAGGCCTTATTTTTAAGTATTTCTGAATACAACTCTCCACAGTACAAATGGACAAAATCCAGCATTTTAGGAGGAATGGATAAAATGATGACATGTTTATTTATTTATTTATTTATTTATTTATTTATTTATTTATTTATTTATTTATTGGTGTTTATGGTCACATTTTTCTGCACCTTGGCTTGTCGTGACCGAGTGACATAAATGAAACAACAAATATATAAACATGATAACAAAACATATGATACATACTCATATGCATTACTCTCATGCAACAATAAGTTTACTCCATATGAAATAATGCAGAGTGAGCTTCTACCCTATTAGTGAGAACAATCTTCAAAAGAAACAGACTAGAATGTAACCACTAATAATCAAGCCTCTTGAATTCTACACCAAGATATCTATGGATTGATATAATAGGTTACTTTCCCCTACAACACAGTTGTGATGCAAGCACCACCACCATCCCTCCAATGTTAAAAGCCACACACCTGGAGTGGATACGAGTAAATTTTGTCTTACAAATTGAAGAGACAGCAAACATAACAACAGAGCTGGGAGGTTAACCGCATCCATGGCTCGTGATCGGTAGTGAGCGACTACCGAAAATTGCAACCACCCTCCAATAAACACAACCGCAAATTCTTTTAAAATTCCAGCACGTTTTAAGATACTGTGTGTAATATCGAATTACCAGAATGACCACATAATTCTCTTTATAATAAATTAAATATCTACGAATCTGCTGGCCACCGTCAAGTAATTTCTGTATACATTTGAATGGAATTAAAAACCGAAACTGTTGTACACTATACTTGCGCAAATGACATTTTCAAGACAGTAAGCCAAGATTTGAGGCTTTCAGTAACAATACACGAAACTCAACACAAATTCATTATTTTCCTGACCTGTCAACACAAAGGCTGAAGCATTGTAAAATATTCATCAGTTTATCAAATGCGATTTCCTTTGATAAACTGTAACTTGCCACATGCTCTTCATTTATGCTGTCCGATATATTTATTTCTATACGTAATTTTGAAAGCTTGAACATCAAAATCGATTTCAAATTCACAGTTGAAGTCAGATGGAAATTTAGGGTTACAATGACCTAAATGGGCGACTTTTACTTGATAAAGTTTTGAAGGTCGGCATAATCTTTTAGGTTAAGCATTTTAACAAATCAGTTTTTAGGTGGCTAAAATATTAGAGGAATTTACAATGGATGGACAACCACTAAAAATACATTTTTTAGGATAATTTCTTGGTGGTAGGAAATCCTACCATTTCAGCTTATTGACATCAACCCTTTCCCTAATCCCAACATAAAATGCTTGAAAATATAACACCCACTTCCGGGCTTAAAATCCATTTCAATTTGCGCGAATTACAGTTGATTCATGTCATGTGCACTCACACAAATCCTTTGTTAGGAATTCTCAGATAATAAATTCGGTCTCGCTAACACAGTAACAGTAACTGTTAAATGCTACTGGAATGGCCTGGGTAATAAAACAATACACAATTTACCTTACTTGACTATGCAGTGCGCTCATTGCTGGTTCAGAAATCTTCAACGGTTCCAAAATGTGAGGGTGTCACTGTCGCTTAATTTAAACTATTTATACACTGACTGAAACAACTCCAAACACATTTCGAAAACGTGCTAGCATATTTGAACAACTTGAACAGTTTCTTAATTAGTTCCCAGTATTTCCATTAATTTCTCTATATTACCTCGAATTAAGTACATGTAAGTTGAACTTAAATTAGTACAGCATGTGGCATCTGATAGAGATGGGCGGTTAACCAAAAATTTGGTTCAGTTTCAGTTTTGTTATTAAAAGCAAAACCGAAACAATTACAGAAAACCTGTTGTCGCGGTTTTCAACTTCAATGTTGAAAAACTCTAATCAAGTCTTTACTTTTCTGTTTAAAGAGAGAAACAACCTAAAGTTAATCTTGCTTTCAAACTTCAGAGTCGCGATATCCCTTTTTCAGGACAGCTGCACTAATTGGTATTGTGTTTGAGCGTGGCATTTACTACGAAAATAGGTGACAAAATTACTTCTTATGCATCGTGGTTTAAACGTTCATCTGTTTATCAAATGTGATTTCCTTTGCAGAACTGGAACTTGTCACTTGTTTCACATTTTATGACAAATATTTTTATTTCCACATGTAATTTTGAAAGCTTGAACTTCAAAGCCAGCGTCAAAATCATAGCTGGAGCTGGATGGAAATTTAGGGTTACAATGACCTATATGAGTGACTTTTACTAGATTAAATTTTAAGGGTCAGCATAATTTTTCAGGGTGTGTCAGGTTACCCCAAACACAGGTATTGGAGGGGGGGGGGGGGGTGCTAATTTTGCAAGAGACTCAAGGCAATTATCATTTTACTCAAACTTGAAACTCTAGAGACAATTTATGCAAATACATTGTGCTCTGGAAATCAGAGTACCGGTATACGCTATTACACAGGTGGGTTACCCTGGAAAGGGAGTCCCTGTGACAGTGACTGGTGCCAGCCAAATACATCTTCTGATCAGACATGTTAAGTTCGAAAAACTCAAAATAGCGAGATTTTCACGTGGCAAAGCTTGTTTTTCCATACAAGACAAAATCCCCCCCCCCCCCCCCCCCCAATAAAATTTGTCTATAGACCTGTCAAACACTGAAAATCAAGCTAGCGGGATCCCTCAATTATGAGATTCCCCCTCCCTTCTTCACTAGTATGCCCCCCTCCCCCACAGGATTTCAGACCATGGCTCCACAACTGGTGGGATCTGCCTTGTTCTATCAGATTTAGGGCTTTGTCAAGATGCAAAAATTTACAAGAACCGCTACATTTTCAAATGAAAGTGTCAATGACACTGTAGCTCAACTTGACAAACTTGAACTTGGTGAGTTATAAATGAAATGGCAAAATTGAAGATCATTGGTACCAATGTTATTTGATGAAATTTCAACATAACAGCATTGTGTGTGCACAACGTCAGAGTAATCCATACAAAGTTTCAAAACAACCTGGTAATGAATGTGTCCTCAGAGGCATGCCAAACGAAGATGTTAATGCACAAATGCACTAAGTAGAAGGTCATTGCTTATGGCAATGGGTTTTTATGGAAATTCATAAATATACCCTGCAGAGAGTGCAAAAGGGATAAGCTGATGCACAAAGGCAATAAGTTCAAAGGTTGATGATAATGACAATAAATTTTTATGGAAATGAAAAAAAGCAATAGCTCACATCTAGAGGTCACACGGAACACACATACCAAGTTTCAAAGTGATCCGTTCATAAATGTGTCCTGAAGGTCGTGTTAAAGGGAAATATTGAGGTCTGACTAAGTTCAAAGGTCAGCGGCAACATTTTGTGACAGAAATAGAAGAAAATCGACAGCTCCCATATAGATGTCACCCCACACAAGCTCACCAAGTTTGCAAGCGATCCAATCATAAATGTGCCCTGCAGGGTGTGTCAATGGGAAATATTGATGCTTAGCTGCACTAAGTTTTTACTAAGTTCATTGAAGGTCAATGCCAGTGGCAACATTTTTTTATGGAAATCGAAGAAAATCGATAGCTCCCATCTAGAGGTAACCTCAAACAAGCATGCCAGGCTTCAAAGCAATACGATCATAAATGGGCCCTGTAGGGTGTGCCAAAGGGAAATATTGAGGTCTGACTAAACTAAGTTCTAAGAACATTGGCCGTGGCAACATTTTTTGACGGAAATGGAAGAAAATAGCTAGCTCCCATCTAGAGGTCAGCCCAAAGAAGCATGCCAGGTTTCAAAGCAATCCGATCATAAATGTGCCCTGTAGGGCGTGCCAAAGGGAAATATTGAGGTCTTATGACTAAACTAAGTTCTAAGAATGTTGGCTGCGGCAACATTTTTTGACAGAAATGGAAGAAAACCAATAGCTCCCATCTAGAGGCCACCCCAAACAAGCATAGCAGGCATCAAAGCAATCCAATCATAAATGTGCCCAGGTGGGTCTGCCAAAGGGAAATATTGAGGTCTGACTAAACTAAGTTCTACGAACATTGGCCGTGGCAACATTTTTTGCCGGAAATTGAAGAAAATCGATAGCTCCATCTAGAGGTCATCCTAAACAAGCAGATCACGTTTCAAAGCAATCCAATCATAAATGTGCCCTGTAGGGTGTGCCAAAGGGAAATATTGTGGTCTGACAATACTGAGTTCTAAGAATGTCGGCCGTGGCAATATTTTTTGACAGAAATTGAAGAAAATCAAAAGCCCCAATCTAGAGGTCTCCCCAAACAAGCACACCAGGTTTCAAAGCAATCCGCTCATAAATGTACCCTGTAGGGTGTGCCAAAGGGAAATATTGAGGTCTGACTAAACTAAGTTCTACGAACATTGGCCGTGGCAACATTTTTTGCCGGAAATTGAAGAAAATCGATAGCTCCCATCTAGAGGTCACCCTAAATAAGCGTACCAAGTTTCAAAGCAATCAAATCATAAATGTGCCCTGTAGGGTGTGCCAAAGGGAAATATTGTGGTTTGACTAAACTAAGTTCTAAGAACGTGAGGTCTTATGACTAAACGAAGTTCTAAGAATGTTGGCCGCGGCAACATTTTTTGACAGAAATTGAAGAAAATCAAAAGCCCCCATCTAGAGGTCTCCCCAAACAAGCATACCAGGTTTCAAAGCAATCCGATCATAAATGTGCCCTGTAGGGTGTGCCAAAGGGAAATATTGAGATCTGACTAAACTATGTTCTAAGAACGTTGGCCATGGCAACATTTTTTGACGGAAATTGAAGAAAATCGATAGCTCCATCTAGAGGTCATCCTAAACAAACAGACCACGTTTCAAAGCAATCCAATCATAAATGTGCCCTGTAGGGTGTGCCAAAGGGAAATATTGTGGTCTGACTAAACTAAGTTCTAAGAACGTTGGCCGCGGCAACATTTTTTGATGGAAATTGAAGAAAATCGATAGCTCCATCTAGAGGTCATCCTAAACAAGCAGACCACGTTTCAAAGCAATCCAATCATAAATGTGCCCTGTAGGGTGTGCCAAAGGGAAATATTGTGGTCTGACTAAACTAAGTTCTAAGAACGTTGGCCGCGGCAACATTTTTTGACGGAAATTGAAGAAAATCGATAGCTCCCATCTAGAGGTCACCCCGGACAAGCATACCAAGTTTCAAAGTGATCTGATCATAAATGCAACCTGTGAGGTGTGCCAAAGGAAATTGTGGACGTAAGTACTAACACACTAATGTACGTACGTATGTACGTACGTCAGTACGCCGAAGGACGAGAAGTGATGGCAATAGCTCAGTTTGACTTTGTCAAGTTGAGCTAAAAATCAACATTTCCTTATTTTCTGAGGAGTCACTAAGCTCTTACCATGGTTTTGAAGGATAATATGCAATTGTTGTTTTTATTTCGGTAATTAGACATCCATGCAACTGCCCCGGTTTTTTGATAGTTCTCGCATCAATTGCCAGTGAAATACAAGAAACATGACACAAATCATATTTCTTGTGATTTTATTAAGTTTTATTGAAGTGAGTCATGATATTCGAATCACTTTTTCTGCTTACTCACTCCAATGTTTTCACCGATATCTCTCCTAATTTCATCTGTAGGAGTTCATTTTTTACAGAATTATTTTTTGTCTTCCGTTTTTTCAGTTATTCTTTCACACATCTGAATTACCCCCAGTCCAGGCAAATGTAAGGCAGTTTGTTTGAAATACTTTTTCTATCTTCCACATTCCACTCAGTTTATTTATAGTAGTTAGTACAGTAAACTTAAAACTCGAGACTCAAGTTTGCAAAACCAAAGATGGGGTGAAACTTAACAGGTCTGCTTCTGATATGCAAATGCAATGTATTGTTTATGTTTGTACAATGAAAACCGAAACTGAAAACCCGACTCTTTGAATGAACCTAACTGATGATGTAACCAAGAAATTCCTTGCAAACATCATCAATTTTTATCGTTGTCGGAACTGATTCGAAATAGTGTGGTATAACTCTCCCTGGAATACTGTGCAGCACTATGTATTAACCCTTAAGTCTTTCCTTACCAGGCAATAGTCATCCCACTTCATATTCCACTCTGTGGTATAAACCAAGCAAAAGAATTCTCTTTTGCAAAGGGATGAGTAATTTAAAATTTAAAATCTATTCTGGTAGTGGAATTTGAATTTTAATATTGCTCACGCCTTAACTTTTATACTTTCCTTTCATGTACAAGACTAGACAATCCAAGAGTTTCCAAACTTGATGGGGGAGGGGGGGGGGGGGGGGGGGGTTGGGGGGGGGGGGGGGTTACTAGCGGTGTTAAGAGTACTATTCGAAAGTCTGACATTTCAACATACCAACACATTAGCACTCTAGAGGTTATGCAAATTATCTACAAGATGGTCACCTGATCAGATTTCCTGAAATTCCATGTCCATTGTTCCTTTCAGTTTGCATTGAGTTATCATTATCAGAGAGTATTCACTAAATTCAGAGAATTCCAATTACTTCGAAAAAAATAAAACACAGCCACGCATGTATAAACATATTTTGGATTTTTATTTTTATTCCTTTCAAATTTTCGATTGACACTTTGTATGACAGGTATGTGCAACTTTTTATTAATATTAAATTAACCCTTTCCCTCTCGTCCCGGGATTCTCAACATTAACAGAGCATTAAGCGAATTGATACTTTTCTCTTACCTTGACACCAAGTCGGTTTGCAGGTGTCACAGTCCGTTCTTTTTCAAGAAGAGATTTGTACTCTTCAGCGTGATGATTTTGTATGTGGTGACGTAGCTTGGAGATATTTGAACTGTTAGGCAGTTATACAGTGCCCTGATTATAATTAGCGTCGTGCCAGTTCTTTCTCATTCTGACACGGATTAATTATTTATTAATTTATTTATAGGTGTTTTAGGCCACAGATTTTTGCACAATGGCTAATAATCAACCACAACATGAGTATCAACTCAAGTCCAGGGGTGAGAGTTAATAAGCCATGTTGCCCATTTTAGAGAGGGTTTGCACCTCTCAAGCACTGGTGACTGGGTCCTATTTTACCGGTAAAACAGAGCCTGTTTACCACAACGAACAGGCACTGCTTCACTTCCCGGGGTTCACGTAGGGATTCTGACACAGATATATCACTGGAAGAAAAATGGGGTGATCATGTGAATCATCGGAGAGACAAGTGCAAAACAACATGGATTCACGTATTAGCAGTGTATGTGAATCTTTACGCAGATCGATTCAAGTGGAATTTTAACTCCTGCACTTTTTGTCACTTATTGCCGCAGAACCATTTTTAGCTACATAACCACTTTTTTAGACACATGAACCCTGATTTGTGAGATCAAATTTATGGGGCAAGTCATATAAATCAGACTAGACACATAACAGTGTTGTGTACTAACGACTAGGCACATAACCCCTGATTAGTTAGTGCAGATGGATGGACAGATAGAGGCCTCGATTATATACCCACCAAACCTCCTAAGAAGGTCTGAGGCATAAAAAATGCCAACTCATATGCATTTTTATAAACAAGAGGGATGTTATCCCGGCCGCTCACCTACATTCATGCTTGATACAGTCGATCCAATGTCAAGAAGGCTCATTGAAGCTGCATTTGTATTGTTGAAATCACTTCAAATAATGGATATACTTAATTTTTTATTGGGATGTATTGTGATCATCACAAAGTTAATATTACTACAAAGATTTTCAGTAATCCAAGTCAACAATATCAATGACCTGGATAGACCAACAGAAACAAAACTCACCTGAACAGAAATTTTTACAAACTAGAATTGAGAAGTCCGAGGAAAAAAATGTAAATTTGGACAGAAAAATTTTAAAAATTCAGTTAAAGCTTCACATGTAGTAGGCTTAATACCTAACGATATTACTAAAACAGAAAAATACACAGTATTGGGAAGTTACGACCTTACAATCAGCACAAAAGAGACCTAAATGCTAACTCTTACAACAGAAAGTGACTAAGTTTGGGATGACAATTTTAGGTGAAACTGGACAAAAATAGTCACAGTATTAGGGTTGGACACTGTTGTGATAGCCCCCTACAACCTACAATATAAAAGGCCTGAACCCATTGAAGTTTGAGAAAATGGGTTATGAAAATGGCCTAAACACAAATTCTTACATATGATGCTGAAACTGATGCTGTTGTCGTCACCACATAAGCTCACTACTTCTTTGAAGCAGGCGGGCTAAAAAGTTACTTCAGCACAACTTCTTACAACAGAAAACTAGATGGTGCCACTTGTGTGCAAAGCACACTATAGTGTATCCCCGCATTTGCATCCTTGACTTTGCATGAATGCTTGATACAAAGATGAAATGTATTATATGGCACCCTAAAATCATATTGAGTGGCACAGGTGACACAGCTTTGCGTGCACCTGCAGACTCCACTGCAACATTTGAGCACGGCTTTAGCGTTTCAAATTACATACATGTACCCTGGGAGCCTTTCGCCAGAAACGGTCTAAGAAAACATGAAAACGGCAACGTTGGCACAGCCACATGGCACCACAAAAATCCAAAACCCTCGTGCACATCTACAGACCCTACTGCAACATTTGAGCATAGTGTTAGCATTTCAAATTAATACTCTAGGAGCTTTTTGCCGGAAACGGTCTAAGAAAACATGAAAGCAAAACGGTAGTACCGCCACGAGGCATCTGAAAAATCTGAAACCTTTGTACACATCTACAGACCCTACTGCAACATTTGAGCACGCGTTTAGCATTTCGAATTACATACCCTAGGAGCCTTTCGCCGGAAACGGTCTAAGAAAACACAAAAGTGGCAACGGTGACACAGTCACGTAGCACCCCAAAAATCCGAAACCTTCCTGCGCATTTACCGACTCTACTGCAACATCTCAGCATGGTTTTAGCCTTTCGAATTACAAACTTTAGGAGCCTTTCGCCGGAAACAGTCTAAGAAAACACGAAAGTGGCAATGGTGGCACAGCCACGTGGCACCTGAAAATCCGAAACCTTCCAGTGCATCTATAGACCCCATAGCAACATTTAAGCATGGTTTTAGCATTTCGAATTACATACCCTAGGAGCCTTTTGCTGGAAACGGTCTAAGAAAACGTGAAAGTGGCAATGGCACAGCCACTTGGCAGCTGAAAAATCCAAAACCTCCGTGCATATCTACAGACCCCACTGCAACATTTGAGCATGGTTTTAGCGTTTCGAATTACATACCCTAGGAGCCTTTCAGCGGAAAGGGTCTAAGAAAACACGAAAGTGGCAACGGTGGCACAGCCACGTGGCACTAAAAAAAATCTGAAACCTTCGTGCGCACCTACAGACCCTACTGCAACATCTGAGCATGTTTTTAGCATTTCGAATTACATACTCTAGGAGCCTTTCATCGGAAACGGTCTAAGAAAACATGAAAGTGGCAACGGTGGCACAGCCACGTGGCACCTGAAAAATCCAAAACCTTCGTGCACATCTGCAGACCCTACTGCAACATTTGAGCATGGTTTTAGCGTTTCGAATTACATACCCTGGGAGCTTTTCGCTGGAAACGGTCTAAGAAAACACGAAAGTGGCAACGGTGGCACAGCCACGTGGCACCCCAAAAATCCGAAACCTTCGTGTGCATCTGCAGACCCCGCTGCAACATTTGAGCATGGTTTTAGCGTTTCGAATTACATACCCTAGGAGCCTTTCGCCGGAAACGGTCTAAGAAAACACGAAAGTGGCAACGGTGGTACGGTCACGTGGCACCCAAAGAATCCGAAACCTTCATGCACATCTACAGACCCTACTGCAACATCTGAGCATGCTTTTAGCATTTCAAATTACATACTCTAGGAGCCTTTCGCCGGAAACGGTCTAAGAAAACACAAAAGTGGCTACGGTGGCATAGCCACGTGGCACCCAGAAAATCCAAAACCTTCGTACGCATCTATAGACCGTACTGCAACATCTGAGCATCGATTTAGCATTCCGAATTACATACCCTACGAGCCTTTCGCCAGAAAAGGTCTAAGAAAACACAAAAGTGGCAACGGTGGCACAGCCTGTGGCACCCCAAAAATCCGAAACCTTCGTACGCATCTATAGACCATACTGCAACATCTGAAAATAGTTTTAGCATTTCGAATTACATAGCCTACGAGACTTTCGGCGGAAACGGTCTAAGAAAACATAAAAGTGGCTAAAGTGGCACAGCCACGTGGCACCCAAAAAATCTGAAACTTTTGTGCACATCTATAGTCCCTACTGCAACATATGAGCATGGTTTGAGCATTTCGAATTACTTTCCCTACGAGCCTTTCGCCAGAAACGATCTAAGAAAAACATGAAAGTGGCTACGGTGGCACAGCCACGTGGCACCCGAAAAATCTGAAACCTTCGTACGCATTTATAGACCATACTGCAACATCTGAGCATGGATTTAGCATTTCGAATTACATACCCTACGAGCCTTTCACCGGAAAAGGTCTAAGAAAACACAAAAGTGGCAACGGTGGCACAGCCACGTGGCACCCAAAAAATCCAAAACCTTCGTACGCATCTATAGACCATACTGCAACATCTGAGAATAGTTTTAGCATTTCGAATTACATACCCTACGAGACTTTCGGCGGAAACGGTCTAAGAAAACATAAAAGTGGCTAAAGTGGCACAGGCATGTGGCACCCGAAAAATCTGAAACCTTTGTGAACATCTATAGTCCCTACTGCAACATATGAGCATGGTTTGAGCATTTCGAATTACATTCCCTACGAGCCTTTCGCCGGAAAGGATCTAAGAAAACACGAAAGTGGCTACGGTGGCACAGCCACGTGGCACCCGAAAAATCCGAAACCTTTGTGTGCATCTATAGACCCTACTGCAACATATGAGCATGGTTTTAGCATTTCGAATTACATACCCTATGAGCCTTTCGCCGGAAACGGTTCAAGAAAACACAAAAGTGGCTACGGTGCCACAGCCACGTGGCACCCGAAAAATCCAAAACCTTCCTGCGCATCTATAGCCCCTACTGCAACATCTGAGCATGGATTTAGCATTTCGAATTACATATCCTACGAGCCTTTTGCCGGAAACGGTCTAAGAAAACACAAAAGTGGCTACGGTGGCACAGCCACGTGGCACCCAAAAAATCCGAAACCTTTGTGCGCATCTATAGTCCCTACTGCAAGATATGAGCATGGTTTTAGCATTTCGAATTACATTCCCTACGAGCCTTTCGCCGGAAACGATCTAAGAAAACACGAAAGTGGCTACGGTGGTACAGCCACGTGGCACCCAAAAAATCTGAAACCTTCGTGTGCATCTATAGACCCTACTGCAACATATGAGCATGGTTTTAGCATTTCGAATTACATATCCTACGAGCCTTTTGCCGGAAACGGTCTAAGAAAACACAAAAGTTGCTACGGTGGCACAGCCACGTGGCACCCGAAAAATCCGAAACCTTCGTGCGCATCTATAGACCCTACTGCAACATCTGAGCATGGATTTAGCATTTCGAATTACATATCCTACAAGCCTTTTGCCGGAAACGGTCTAAGAAAACACAAAAGTGGCTACGGTGGCACAGCCACGTGGCACCCGAAAAATCCGAAACCTTCCTACATATCTACAGATCATTTAGCAACACCCTAGTGTAATTTTAGAACTCCGAATTACATAGGTTGGGAATATTCAGCAAAAAAGTGAAAAAATAACGCATTTTTTAAGTGGCTCCACAGAAGCCACCTGGTGGCACAAAAATTTAAAAGTTGTATTTTTGGGTTGCACAGATCCTATCAAACAACTAGAAAGTTACAGCGTTTCGAATTACAAAACCGGACATACGGACGTACGGCCGTATAGCCATACGGACGTACGGCCGTAGGGACGTACAGATGGAGATCATGACAATATCCCCGCAATTTTTAAAATGCGGGGATAATTAACTAAGCTTTCATTTAAAAAGAAAACAAAATCCCCAAAAATAAGGCTTAACTGGTAGAGTGCTGGAAGCCCATATTTGGGCTTTGTCCTGAAGTACAGGTACTGCAACTTAAAGGCTTCATATTTTGAGGAATTGCTTCATATTATTTTTAAAATGAAATCATGTAATCTGTATGGGCTGGCCTTCTTACAATCGATGGGAGAGTGCCTACAGGCACTCTCCCATCAATTGTAATAAGGCAAAAACATATGAACAATTTTTGATGACCAAAAATAATTTAGCACTCTCAGTTAAGTACTGTAGTCATGGTAGTAAATAACCCCCAACTGCAAGTTGAAAGCCCTGGGGCCACTGGGTTTGAAGAAACAAGCTCACACACAAACTCATACAATTTGGTTAATGGAACTAACTTTAATTGTTACAAGTACAAGTTCACAGGAAATACAATGAAAATAACAGCACATATACTACGTAGAAGGGTTAAGAGAAACCACAATCACTATAAAATACATCTATAAACAATATATTTAATTATGTGCAATAAAGTTTACTTTAAAGCAACTTCACACCACAGAAAATTGACAAGTTTTCATATGGAAATCTTTTTATAGAAAATAAGGGTCAAGTACTGTAGTCATGCTCCTAAACAACCAGCTACTGCAATATAAAAGCCCTGGGGCCACTGGGTTTGAAGAAACAAACTCAAACACAAACTCTTACAATTCAGATACTGAAGCAGACTGAAACATTAATTGTTACAAGTTTGCAGATTTTTTGTGGACAAAAGGAAAAAAACGACCAAAATAACACCACATATACTCAGTTGAAAGGTTAAGGGAAACTATAGTAACATTAAAACACACCTATAACCAATACAGATCACCATAACAAGCAATAAAGTTTTACTTTGGCACAACTTCTTACAACAGAAAATTAACGCAGTTTTCAGCTAAAAAAAAAATTGAAAAATTTCCAGAAAATAAGGGTTCAGTACTGTAGTCATGGACCTAAAAACCCACAACTGCAAATGCCCTGGAGCCACTGGGTTCAAGACATTTACTCAAACACAAACTCATAAAATTGGACATTGACGTCGGTGCTGCCGGGGCCAGGACAATAATTCACTTCTACTTTGTAGTAGGTGAGCTAAAAATGGCCTGAGAAACAGAAGATCTACTTTGTGTAGCCCTAGGGAAATATTGGCTTTTTTTTGGTTTCATATTTACTTACTTTTATATCTTCATAAGTCTTTATTCCTGGCTCATCAAGCTTGGCTTCTGCTACCAGCACTTTGGAACTGTCTGTTTGTATTGCTGCAGGTTCAGATACACTTTCGGGCAAAGATTCTGAATCTTTGGTGCATGCTATAACATTGGCAGTAGAAATGGGAACAACTGAAATTGTTTGAAGGTTTTCAGCTGCAGGACTAGTAGGCATTGCATCCTGTGGAGGAAGTGGAATCTGTGCAGGTGTTGGCGCTGGTGCAGGCGCAGGCGCTATAACTGGTATTTCTTCTGGTCGATCAATATAGGTTTTTGTATCTAATGAATTAAACAATGTATCAACAAATGGCTTAGTTTCTGAAATGGAAAGAATAGATTAGGTTATGAAGGCTGCATAAAAAAAAGAAAAATAGCATCTCACATTTCAATGTTCCTCGTATTTTTTAGGCAAGAGCCGATAAAGGTGTGGGGAGGTAACAAAAACAAGAGGCCGCATGGGGCCTGAGGGCACTCACCAGTCATGGTAGCCTAAATATCAACCCAGGAAATTGATTTGAACAAGTTACAACTGCCCCTCCTAAGAAAAGCTTATACCAAATATCAAAAGATTCTAACCAGTGGATCTGAAAAAAATGATTTTTAAAGAATATTCCTCATATTGAACTAAGTTATAATTTGGGCTCCCACACGGAGCCCAAATATGAAACCAGGAACTTGGCTTGAACAACCTTAAATCTCAGTTCCCTAAGGATACTGTATACCAAATATCAAAAGATTCTGACAACTGGATCTGAAGAAAAATATCTTTAAAGAATTTCAATGTTCCTCGTATTTTTTAAGGTAAGAGTCGATAAAGGTGTGGGGAGGTAACAAAAACAAGAGTGATCCTACGAAGTTACAATGAAATCCCTTCATAAATATGACCTGTAGACTGCGCTCAAGGTTTTCAGGCTTTGGGCCCCTGAAGCCGTCACAGTTGACCAATCACGACCAAAAGGGGATGTCATCATCTGGGCATTATATGGAGTCAACCTAACAAGTTACAATGAAATCCTTTCATAAATACGACCTATAGACTATGCTAAAGGTTTTGAGGTTTTGTGCTTGGGCAGCCATCAAGGCTGAATGATTGAGACCAAAAAGGGACGTTCTCATCTAGGCATCATTTGGAGTCATCCTAACAAGCTACAATGAAATCCCTTCATAAATATGACCTGTAGACTGTGCTAACGGTTTTCGGGCCCCTGTAGTTGTCACAGTTGCCCAATCATGTCCAAAAGGGAACATTCTCATCTAGACATTATATGAAGTCAACCTACCAAGTTACAATGAAATCCCTTCATAAATATGAACTGTAGGCTGTGCTAAAGGTTTTCGGCTTCGGGCTCGAGCAGCTTCGGGCCCCTGTAGCCGTCACAGTTGACCAATCACGACCAAAAGGGGATGTCATCATCTAAGCATTTTATGGAGTCAGCCTAACAAGTTACAATGAAATCCTTCCATAAATACGACCTATAGACTATGTTAAAGGTTTTTGGGCTCGAGCAGCCATCAAGGCTGAACGACCGTAACCAAAAGGGGACGTTCTCCTCTAGACATTATTTGGAGTCATCCTACCAAGTTACAATGAAATCCCTTAATATGACCTGTAGACTCTGCTAAAGGTTTTTGGGCTTCGGGCCCCGGTAGCCATCATAGTTGCCCAATAACGTCCAAAAGGGGACGTTCTCATCTAGACATTATATAAAGTGAACCTACCAAGTTGCAATGAAATCCATCCATAAATATGACCTGTAAACTGTGCTAAAAGTTTTCAGGTTTTGGGCTCAGGCAGTCGTCATGGTTGAAAGATCGCGACCAAATTCGTAAGTTCTCATCTAGACATCATACAAAGTCATCCTACCAAGTTACAATGAAATCCCTCCATATTAAATATGACCTGCAGACTGTGCTAAAAGTTTTTGGGTTTCAGGCTTGGGCAGCCATCACTGTTGACAGATCATGACCAAAAGGGGATGTTCTCATCTAGGCATTATACAGAGGCATCCTACTAAGTTACAATGAAATCCCTTCATAAATACGACCTATAGACTGTGCTAATGGTTTTCGGGTTTTGGGCTTGGGCAGCCATACCTGTTGACCGATCGCAACGAAAAGGGGACGTTCTCATCTAAACATGCCCCCAAACCTGCATATGAAATTTTGTGATGATCAGACAGGAACTACGGGGTGTAGCCTGTGCTAAAGGAAAATGTGAACAGACTCACAGACTAACAGACTTCAGTACGCGTGATGGCAATAGCTTATCTTGACTTTGTCAAGTTAAGCTAGAAATAAATACGATAATTTGTGACTTATATTGAATCCAAAATAATAAGAAAACAAAACGTCAATCACCCCCTATACCCACACAGTTTTGGGGTCACTTGCAGGCCCGTATTCTCTATTGTCGCTGGTTTTTCCTCCTTTTCGATGGTATTTCTTCCTTGGTCGGCTCTTCACTTCACTCCTTTCACTGCCGTCGCACGGCCACTGACTTATGGTCATTTTATGGGCACCTCTGCTCTAACATGTGACAGAATGTCACTCTACCACTGCCGTCGCACGGCCATTAGCTTATTGTCACTTTAGTTGATGCTTTCACACAAGAAGTTGCCACCAATGGGGTTAAATTCTCCCTTACGTTTGTCTTAATAATGTTCATACAGGCAAAGCCTACTCTGCCTATGTATGGCTTGCCTTCTAAAACAGGTAATACTGTTTACCTAAATGCAAATTAGCTCCCTGTGCTCGTACTTGATGTTTCTGATCCTATTCTCATATATGGCCACTGACTTGGCCCGCGACTGCTCCTATTCTAAATATGAGCTCTGTGGCTCCCCTACCTCACAACGTGCATACACTTTCGCACCGATGTGGCACCTCCTCTAACCTATAGCATGGGACATCCCCACCTACACACAACGACCCACAGCCTTACACACCTTCAGACTGGAATTGGCTGGAATGAATTTTTTCGAGAAATCCCGATTTTTATTTCCGATACCCAGAACATCAATTCTCAGTTAATCGCTTCGCTTGAACTTGGCCGCTTAGATCTATCTTAATTTAATACTCACTTTAAAGTTCCTATGAAAGACTCGAATTTTGGTATCTCCGTGACATTCGGTGACAGGATAGATGCGTAATATGAGTGTGTGTCCAGAACATGTGTGATGCACTGTTTTCCAACAATTACACATTAACTGGCCATAATTACCCAGATAATGATTACAGGGGAATATTCCTTTGATCAGTTATCAGATAGCCCATGTGGCGTTCAACAAATGCGCCATAATGGACATTAAATTTGATACTTCGTTTCGCAGCTCTTGAATTATTGCTGGTCTGACAAATCGGTTTTTGGGGTCCGTTATATAAACGCACATTCTTATAACCTGGCCTGAACGAGAAAAATTATCAAAGATATATACACTTTTACACAAAATCGCAACTTTTAGCTATCACCTTGACATTGTGCAACTACAATGTTTTGACTCGAATTGAATTTCGAATTGTATATTCATTGAAAATTTTTTAACTGAATTGAATGGAATTTGAACTGAATTTTCAACAATTTCAAGTCTGTAGCATTGAAGTTCTAACAAAATTTGTGCAGCGTAAATCAAGTCCTTTTTCAATTTCTAGTTTTGGCAGACATCTTGAATATTGGAAATTTAAAATTATTTCTGCATTCATCAAACTCACAACTGGCCCAGACTAGCTGGCAGCTCTATTTGACTAAATCAGGTCAACCACTTAATTTTGAACCTCCCCAAATTAAGCCAAATAACAAACAAGAGGCTCCAAGGGGCCTTAATCGCTCAAAGGCTAAGGTGGTTCAAAGAAGTATCTGGGGTCACATTCAGTTAGACATGGTTCATCAACACTACAAGGAATGAAGTCATGAGAGGCAAATTTTATGGGGAAAACACCAAGGAATGGATTTGAACAAACCTGAACGTAACATGCCCTCCCACCCCTGCCCATAGAGCCCAAATATTAAGCTAAGGACTCACATTGAACAAACTTGAATCTGATCCCCCTTGAGATGTCATATACCAAATAGGAAAGAATTCTGACTGGTATGAAGAATGTTTCTAAAGAAATCAGCTCACATTGCACTTAAGTTAAACTTTGGGCTCAAATAGGGAGCCAAAATATTAACCCAGGGTCCCGATTTGAACAAACTTGAATCTGATCCACCTAGAGATGTTGTATACCAAATATGAAAGGATTCTGATTGGTGGATCTGAAGAAGAAGATTTTAAAAGAAATTTCTTCTTATTGCACTGGGCTCCCATAGGCAGCCCAAATTAATAACCCCGGGACCAGGTTTGAACAAACCTGAGTCTTCATACCCTGCAAGAGATGTTGTATACCAAATATGAATGGATTCTGAATGGTGGATCTGAAGAAGATTTTTAAAGAAATTTTCTTATATTATACTAAGTTAAAATTTCGGCTCCCATAGGGAGACCAAATATCAACCCATGGACTAGGATTGAACAAACTTGAATCTAACCCTCCTATAGATGTTGTATACCAAATATGATAGCATTCTGACTACATGGTCTGAAGAAGAAGATGTTAAAAACAAATTGGAACAGGACCTAAAATTTTCAGGCTATAAATTGCTTTTTCCATCTCAAAACTGAACAAAATGCCTAAAAATCCCTCCAAAATGTCCTTATTTTGGCCCAAAATTTTGGAGTCCAAATCTGCCCCCCAATTTTTTTTTTCATCTCAAAACTGAACAAAACGCATTAATTTTCGTCCAAAATTTCCAAGTCTGAACCCAAAATTCCAGGCTAAAAAATGGGTTTTTTTCGTCTCAAAATTGAACAAAAAATGGACAAATTTTTTTTTTTAAATTCCGAATTTTGGTCCAAAATTTCCGAGTCAGAACCGGACCCAAAATTTTCAGGCTAAAAATTTGAGGTTTTTTTCGTCTCAAAATTGAACAAAACGCATAAAAAATCCAAAACAAATTTTTTGTCTCAAATTTTGGTCAAAAATTTCTAAGTTTGAATCAGACTCAAAATTTTCACCCCAGGGACCCAATTTGAACAAACCTGAATCTGACCTCTCCTAGAGATGATGCATACTAAATGTTAAAGGATTCTGTCTGGTGGATTTGAAGAAAAATATTTTTGAAGAAATTTTCTCATATTGCACTAAGTTAAAATTCAGGCTCCCATAGGGAACCCAAATATTAACCGAGAAACTTGATTTGAACAAACTTGAATCTGGGCCACCTAGAGATGATGTATACCAAATATGAGAGGATTCTGACTGGTGATCTGAAGAAGAAGATTTTTAAAGAATATTCCACGCATTGCACAAAGTTAAAATTTGGGGAGCAAATATGAACCCAGCGACTCGATTTGATCAAACTTGAATCTGAGCCCCCCCCCCCCCCCCCCCCTATAGATGTTGTATACCAAACATGAAAGGATTCTGAGTGGTCAATCTGAAGAAGAAAATTTTTAAAGAAATTTCTTCAAATTGCACCAAGTTAAACTTTGGGCGCCAATAGAGAGGCCAAATACTAACTCAGGGACCCGATTTGAACAAACTTGAATTTGACCCCCCCCCCCCCCCCCCCCCCCGCCCCCACCCCCCCACCCTAGAGATATTGTATACCAAATATGAAAGCATTCTGACTGGTGGATCTGAAGAAGGAGATTTTTAAAGAAATTTTCTCATATTGCACTAAGTTAAAATTCAGGCTCCCATAGGGAACCCAAATATTAACCGAGAAACTCGATTTGAACACACTTGAATCTGAAAAGCACTTCCTGTCTGGGTCAGCATTACATGTAGGTATGATAAATATAGAAATTATTCTACATTTCCTATATTTATCTTCCATTACAAATGGCCCAGACTAGATGAACCAGAGGCTCAAATTTTCAGTTTGTACATGTGCAAAAGATGTCCATCACATCATCTTCCACAGCTTGCTGATCTGACAAGATGCCTTTTTGAGCAATATTGTTCCATGTGGGTTTTGCATTTTTATGCATTTGTGCAATTTTATATATTAGTGTTGACCAACCACTGCAGAAATGAATGTGCCTGCTCCCTTTCATTCAAGGCATTACCAGCAAGGGCACAAATGAAATAGTGATGCATGTTCACTCAGTAGCTGCTGATCCATTACATTTAACCCTTTACCTAACACAAATAGCAGACGACACCCGCAAACAAAATTCTTGAATAACTAAATATGTTCATTTAAGCATAGCTTATGACCCTCATTGGAACAAGTTGAATGAACTCGTTCTGATGAAGTCTTATAAACTATATTTTTGAAGCAAAAAATTAAACCAGAGGCTCAAGTGGGCCTAAAATGCTCACTTGGCTCAAATTGTCAAAAGAGATGAGTGTATCAGTAAGTGATCAGCAGCAAGAACAATTTTTTGATTTGCTATGACACAACCAAAGGCAACTTTTTGGGCCATTCATTTCTGCTGGTCCTAGGAAAGCTTCCTAGCAAGCTCTGTTCTGTGAAGTATTAACTAGAGTGATGTCACGCATGTAGCCCGACTGTCCCAGGAAAGGCAATGCTTAGACGCAAAATAGTCGGAGCCATTTTTTGTTAACAGTTTACCTAACGAATCAGCCATATCTGTACTTGTGATATACAAAATTTGCTATTCAAATTTTATTTTTTCATTTCTCTACTTCAAAACATACCTCATGACCTATTAATGGAACAAACTTGATGAGCTTGATCCAATAAGGACTAATAAGCCATGGTTAGAAGAATGAAAAAATCTGATGTTTCAGAAAAATAATTTGTACTGTTGCCTTCAACTTGTGTTAGGTAAAGGATTAAAGATGCAGTACATAAAGCAATGTTGGGCTATATGAGTCAATTTTCTTTTTTGCATGTAATAACTCCCAATCTTTCAAAATGCATTTTGGGAATAATTGCCCAAGTGACACGTGTGTGTGTGTGTGTGTGTGTGTGTGTGTGTGTGTGTGTGTGTGTGTGTGTGTGTGTGTGTGTGTGTGTGTGTGTGTGTGTGTGTGTGTGTGTGTGTGTGTGGGTTTGTCTTACCAACTTGACGAGGTAACTAGACAAAAGAGTTCGCGTGTTTCGCCTTACCGAGGTACAAAAGACAAAAGAAACCCTTTACCTCGGTTGTTTTCCCAGAACTGTACCGGCAAAACGAGGTTGAAACCGTTAGTCCACACAAAGGACAGACAATGGGGTACCTCGGTATGTAGGGTAGACAAGACTCTGTGTGTGTGTGTGTGTGTGTGTGTGTGTGCGTTTGTCTTACCAACTTGACGAGGTAACTAGACAAAAGAGTTTGCGTGTTTCGCCTTACTGAGGTACAAAAGACAAAAGAAACCCTTTACCTCGGTTGTTTTCCCAGAACTGTACCGGCAAAACGACGTTGAAACCGTTAGTCCACACAAAGGACAAACAATGGGGTACCTCGGTATGTAGGGTAGACAAGACTCTGTGTGTGTGTGTGTGTGTGTGTGTGTGTGTGTGGGTTTGTCTTACCAATTTGACGAGGTAACTAGACAAAAGAGTTTGTGTGTTTCGCCTTACCGAGGTACAAAAGACAAAAGAAACCCTTTACCTCGGTTGTTTTCCCAGAACTGTACCGGCAAAACGAGGTAGAAACCGTTAGTCCACACAAAGGACAAACAATGCGGTACCTCGGTATGTAGGGTAGACAAGACTCTGTGTGTGTGTGTGTGTGTGTGTGTGTGTGTGTGTGTTTGAGGTTAAAAATCGCACTGGCACAGACATTTCATACTGAAACGTTTTTTTCTTTTAATATGCCGCCGAAAAATTGTTTTCATTTACTGAACCCAGATGGGTTTCAAACATGACAAAAAATTACACCAAATTTGATTTAAACTAAGTGATGAGCTTAGGAACTGATTAAACTGACTGGCAATAATTGATGTTATTCATTGATGGGCTCTAATTTAGTCCTTACAAGGATGTTACGCAAGCTTTTGTTTTTCTTATAGGCGATGACAGGTCGAAGATTCAAAGGTTCATTTAATTTAGCATTGGTAAAATTGAATTCATCTTTTAACATTTTTGCTATTTCGATATTCATTCTGTTGTACGTTAAAGTGAAAGGAATGATGGACCTCCTTTCGCATTCGCCCTCTGATATGTTCATTCCAAATGGCCAGAGGGTTTGAAGCGTATTGATCCAAAAAGCTTCACGTTTTTTTCTAAATTCATCCGTTTCTTCTAATGTGTCTTTAATTGGTGGTTGTTCAATTGGGTGGATTTCGAAATCGTCCAAAGAATGGCCAGGAAGGTTAAAATGTTGTGCTACTGGGGCATCAGCATTATGTTTTATATCCTGTTTGTGTCTAGTAGCACGTTCTCGAAAAGGATTTTGACTTTGACCAACATACTGTTTCCGACATCGCTTACAAGTGATAAGGTAAATAATGTTTGGTGAATCACAATGGAGGGGGTTACGGATCTGATAATGATTTTTCGTTTGTTCGGAGGAAAATTCCTCTTTCTGATCAGGCATAAAAGTATGCAGTCTACAACGAGGCTTTTTGCAATTAAATACCGCGCCACTACTATTTTGCAACGGTCTGTTGTGTTCAATCTTCAGTGGTTCGAAATCGGTAGTTTCAGCTGGACTTTCGAGCTTTTTCAAGGTTTGGGATTTCAGGCTACGCAAAAGGCGCAGCGAGTACCCTCTCGATCTGAGGGCGCCAAATAGAGTAGAACAAGCCTCATTGAAATTTACCTTATCACTTGAATTGCGGTGGAAACGAATGAGCTGTGATTTGATGATACCTTTAAATGTATGTTGAGGATGAAATGATTTAGTGTGCAACAATTGATGTGAATCAGTTGGTTTAAAATATACTTTATAATCTAAATGACCGGACGCCTGAAATTGCTTGCCTTTATACACGGTTACATCGAGAAAATCAACAGAATTTTCACTGATAGTAGCTTTCAATTTAATATTTGGATCGTGATTATTCAAAATTTCTAAAAATTCATCAAAATCTTCTTTTGAATGTTCCCAAATAATAAAAATGTCATCTAAATATCTGAGATATACGAGAGGATGCTTTGCACATTTGCTTAAGGCATTTTCCTCCCATTCCGCTACATAAATGCTTGCAAAATTAGGACTGAATCTTTTACCCATAGGACAACCCATTATTTGTAGAAAATATTCTCCATTGAATTGAAAGTCATTACCTTTTAAGCTCAGCTCTAAAAGATCCAAAATTTGTTCATCCGGGCGTTTCGCATCCGGATATTTTTCAAATGCATTTTTAACTGATTTAACACCTTTATCAATATCAATGTTCGTATACATACTGTCGATATCCAAAGTAGCCAGAATTGCATTTTTTGATATTTTCAATTTCGAAATTTGTGACAGGAAATCCTGTGTGTTTTTTAGATAGCTCGGATGTCTATTTGCTATAGGTTTAAGATGATAATCAATTAATTCCGAGATCGCATAAGATTCCGAATTACAATCTGATACAATTGGCCTCCCGGGTGGAGTTAAGTCATCCGTCCATGAAGAACGGTCCTTGTGGATCTTTGGTAGGATATAAAATTGTCTTGTTTGAGCACTGAGCTTAGCTGTTAAATATTTCAATTGTTTTTTGGTAATGTGACCTTCGTCGAGGAGAAATTTTAAGATCTTATTAAATTTTTCGATATTACTAGGCCAAATAAGTGAATCTATTTTCTTATAATGTTTAGTATTGCTGAGTTGTCTCATGGCTTCCTTTATATAATTATCCCGAGATAGAACAACTACCGACCCACCTTTGTCGGCTGGTTTAATTACTAATTTCTTATTTTTTCGAAGTTTCGTGAGGGCTCTCCGTTCACCAGCTGTTAAATTGTCTTTATCGGAGAGTATGTTCATGCTGAACACCTTTTTGATGATTCGTTTGCTAGCCTCAATAATTTCGGGATCTACTTCACTATCTGGAGGTGACCAACCAGATGATTCTGTAAAAGGAAGTTTCCGACCGCTGGAGTTTCTAAAGCGGTCGGCTAATTTCATTTGCCTAAGAAAATTACAGTTGTATGATGGTAAATTTGTTTGGTTATCAGTTTTAGGCTTTGGTGCTGGTACAAAAGTTAAACCGCGATCTAAAAGAGATTTCTCTTGGGTTGTTAGGTCATTGGTGCCAGACAGGTTAACCACATTAGTTCCTAATCCCACATCTGTTAGGCGGCTGTTACCTTTGCCTTTACTTAGTTTAAATTTAGGTGGTTCAACCAGTGATCGTACATAATATTGGCGGTTCTCGTGGTCCAATGGATTAAATCCTGAGCAACATCAAACTTTGCGTCATCAATTTTTGGTATCACGTTAACGTCCTTCACTTTCCGAATGGTTTCGTTGATGATGCTCAGGGTTCTCCTCTCAGCCTGAGGGAGTTTTTGCGAAAAGTTTAGTTCAGCGAAATAAATTTTTGCTGATCTAAACTTGACCCTGATATCGCTAAGCATATTCCGCAACTGCTTAACTACGAGATCAGAATTATCGTTTCGAGAATTCACGCCAATATTTAATAATATTTTTTGGGGACTGGACTGGCCCCTGTGCCCTTTAAACATAGAGCGCAGATGATTGAATTTGGCGCCGGGGTAACACTCCACCTGGATGTCCGGATGGGGATTTCGATCAATGCGTCCTAAATTTGAACTTCCAATCATAAGGATGTTTTTACAAACATCGGGGAGGCGCCAGTTCCTTTTGTCAAAATTAACTCCGCTTTTATGCCGAAACTGGGAGAATTTAGAATCAAATGAGCAGCCCGAGTTGCGGCTCGGTGATTTGACTTTCTCTGAGTACGATATACCTGGTTGAACCACACTAGATGCAGGGGAAGGGGGAGAAGAAACAGAAGCAGGAGAGGAAACAGAAACAGGAGAAGAAACAGAAGGAGGAGGAGGAGTTCTAGTGAGAGCACTAGGAGAACTAGAGAAGAAAGGCTGAGGAGGAGTAGGAGGTAGAGGAACAAGACGAGGCGAGACAGCGTTACTCAATTTGCGAGCATCTTCAGTCACAATATGGACCGGAGATGTTTGCAAATTGAGGCGCTTACTCTGAGAGAAAGAAGAAGTAGAAGGAAAAGAAGAGGGAGAAGTGCTTTGCCTTGATCTTTTCTTATTTTGCTTTTCGCGTTGGGGTAGAGGGACAACACGGGCCGGAGTTTGCTTGCTCCCTCCCGTATTGTTCCTTACTCCAGACGCTGGGCGAAGTTCCGAAATGTAAGACTCATAGGCCGAAATCGTCTTACCTGTCAACTTGTTTTTAAAGTTTTATTTTTTTTTTTTTTTTTTTTTTTTTTTTGAGCCCAGATCAAGGCACGCGCCGAAGCGCTGTTGAAGTCTATCTTTTCGAGTCCAGGAGGTGGTCGCATAGCCAAAGTTATCTTAGACTTCAACTGGTTTAAATTTATCTTATAATGCTCAATTAAAGCATTTAACGTTTGGTTGGCCCATCCCACACTAATCTGTCGAAAAACAGAAAAAATGTGTGGGGTGGGAAGAGCCGGCTTTAGAAAGCCCCCTAACTCATCTACTTTCTTCTCCAACTGCTTCGGGAAATCCCGGTTGGCCAAATGCTGCTCTAGGAGCCCAATATGGTGCATACACTGAATCACCTGGAAAAGGGCCTTGACCAATCTAGAATAGGCCTGGAATGATTGTTCCTGGCCCCTTCCAGACTGGGCAACTCTCTTTCCCTGATGCTTCTGTCTTTTTTGAGCCATTTGAAGAATAAGTAGATGAATTTAAAATGAAATTAAAATGAAGAAATGAAATAAATTAAAATGAAATCTAGATATTACCTATTAGAGAAGATACCTGGATTGGTTGTAGTCTTCAGCAAAGGTAGAAAATAATCCGTCTGTCTCGACGCGTTTCGCTTGGCTTGGCTTTTTCAAAGAGACTTTGAGGAAAATGATTCCAACTTTGGGAGGGCATGCATGGTATATATCCATATGTGGGCTGGGGGTGTTTTTCACAGCTCAGTACATAATTAAACTCGGTAACAAGCTGACAAATGTCACTCATCTAATTAATTCTTTTCAATCTGAGATGTCCCAAGTTTGTTTTTCACAACTCAGTTTGTGTCGTCCAAACAAGTTAGATGAAGCCCTATTGATTGGCTTCCATTGAATTTTAATCAGTCAGTGAGTGGTTTACTTTACTGACCCCATGAAGCCCTATTGGTTGGCTTTGATTTAAGTAAAACCAATCGGGAGCGGTTTGCTTTACTGGCTTCAGAAGTATGTGAAAATAATATGAAAAAATGGTTTGATAAAATATATTGTGACTAAAGAAATAAATGAAAAAATAACGCCAAAGATCATGATGCCTCACGAATGTTATCAGTTGGAATGAATATCCCCCGACGGAGGTTTATGACGGAAAATATTTTACACCACGTAGAAATTGTGTGTTTTACCTTCTGAACCTCTACATTGTGTGAAAGGTATGAAAAATTAAATAAAAATAATAATTTAAATAAATGAATCAAATAAATGAATCAAATAAATAAATAAATAAATAAATAAATAAATAAATAAATAAATAAATAAAAATTAATAAAAAATTAAAAATAATCAATAAATAAATATATAAATAAATAAATAATAATTTTATTTAGGAAATACATACACATGATTGAAATTAGAACCTATTTTGTTTTTGGGCATATATGAACTCTGGCACTCGCCTGTGTGTGTTTGAGGTTAAAAATCGCACTGGCACAGACATTTCATACTGAAACGTTTTTTTCTTTTAATATGCCGCCGAAAAATTGTTTTCATTTACTGAACCCAGATGGGTTTCAAACATGACAAAAAATTACACCAAATTTGATTTAAACTAAGTGATGAGCTTAGGAACTGATTAAACTGACTGGCAATAATTGATGTTATTCATTGATGGGCTCTAATTTAGTCCTTACAAGGATGTTACGCAAGCTTTTGTTTTTTCTTATAGGCGATGACAGGTCGAAGATTCAAAGGTTCATTTAATTTAGCATTGGTAAAATTGAATTCATCTTTTAACATTTTTGCTATTTCGATATTCATTCTGTTGTACGTTAAAGTGAAAGGAATGATGGACCTCCTTTCGCATTCGCCCTCTGATATGTTCATTCCAAATGGCCAGAGGGTTTGAAGCGTATTGATCCAAAAAGCTTCACGTTTTTTTCTAAATTCATCCGTTTCTTCTAATGTGTCTTTAATTGGTGGTTGTTCAATTGGGGTGGATTTCGAAATCGTCCAAAGAATGGCAGGAAGGTTAAAATGTTGTGCTACTGGGGCATCAGCATTATGTTTTATATCCTGTTTGTGTCTAGTAGCACGTTCTCGAAAAGGATTTTGACTTTGACCAACATACCCTTTACCTCGGTTGTTTTCCCAGAACTGTACCGGCAAAACGAGGTAGAAACCCGTTAGTCCACACAAAGGACAAACAATGCGGTACCTCGGTATGTAGGGTAGACAAGACTCTGTGTGTGTGTGTGTGTGTGTGTGTGTGTGTGTGTGTGTGTGTGTGTGTGTGTGTGTGTGTGTGTGTGTGTGTGTGTGTGTGTGTGTGTGTGTGTGTGCATTTGTCTTACCAACTTGACGAGGTAACTAGACAAAAGAGTTTGCATGTTTCGCCTTACCGAGGTAAAAAAGACAAAAGAAACCCTTTACCTCGGTTGTTTTCCCAGAACTGTACCGGCAAAACGAGTAGAAACCGTTAGTACACACAAAGGACAAACAATGGGGTACCTCGGTATGTAGGGAAGACAAGACTGTGTGTGTGTGTGTGTGTGTGAGTGTGTGTGTGTGTGTGTGTGTGTGTGTGTGTGTGTGTGTGTGTGTGTGTGTGTGTGTGTGTGTGTGTGTGTGTGTGTGTGTGTGTGTGTGTGGGGGTTTGTCTTAACCAACTTGACGAGGTAACTAGACAAAAGGTTTGCGTGTTTTGCCTTACCGAGGTACAAAAGACAAAAGAAACCCTTTACCTCGGTTGTTTTCCCAGAACTGTACCGGCAAAACGAGGTAGAAACCGTTAGTCCACACAAAGGACAAACAATGGGGTACCTCGGTATGTAGGGAAGACAAGACTCTGTGTGTGTGTGTGTGGGTGGGGTGGGGGGGGGGGGGGGGGGGGGGAGGTTGTGGAACCTATATTCAAACCTGGCCTGTATTACTAGCTGAAAAATACACATATCAACTTTGGTTGAAATCAAATAATCCAAACTGGAGTTATCAGTCGGAAACCAATTGTTTACAGACAGATGGATGGACTGACAGATGGACAGACGAAAGTCATGACTATAGCCTGACTTTAAACAGTCAGGCTAAAAATGCATTTTGTACCAAAAAAAAAAATATTGCATGAATGGCCCTGGGTGAGGAGGAGGTGGGGTGGGGGTGAGGGGTGGGGGAGAGTGGGGGTGTGTCAGGGGGGGGGGTCCATTTTTTTTCCATGTGGTCAGTCTAAATGCTTCAGAATGCATTTTGAGCAGAAGAGAAAAAAATACCTAACTGGCACCACAGGGGAGGGGGTGGGGGGGGGGTGGGGGGGGTTGTCTGGGTTTTTAACCACAAACTTTAACCAAAACTGTAAAACAAGAGGCCCCACGGGGCCTGAAGCGCTCATCTTGTACAGAACACAATTTAAACAGAGTCCAAGAATGAGTCTACATTAAGCAAGCCATCTCCATAGGCTACACTGTCAATCCTTGAGTCCCTCAGGGGTGACAAAAATAATCTGGGCATCATGCCTTTTCTTCAGTTGATCCTAAGTAAAATGTAGAGCTCCCCTATGAAGCCCCTTGATACAACCTATGTGGATTAATCTTAGTACCTCTAGAGGGTAACTGAATACAAAATGTTTAATTCATCAGCAAAATGGCCAATTCCGGCTCCCATAGAGACACCAATTATTAACCCAGGCTCTTGATTTGAACACAGTTAAATCTGACTTCCCCTAGAGATGTTGTGTACCGAATATGAAAGCATTCTGACTGTTGGATCTGAAGAAGAGAAATTGTAAAGAAATTTCTTCGAATTGCACTAAGTTCAAATTCGGGCTACCATAGCGAGCCCAAATATTAACCTATGGATCCGATTTGAACAAACTTGAATCTGAAACCCCCTAGAGATGTTGTATACCAAATATGAAAGCATTCTGACAAGTGAATCTGAAGAAGAAGATTTTTGAAGAAATTCCCTCATATTGTACTAAGTTAAATTTCATGTTCCCATATGGAGCCCAAATATTAACCTAGGCACTCGAATTGAACAACCTGGAATCTGATTCCCCCTAGAGATGTTGTATACCAAATATAACAGCATTCCGACTGTGGATCTGAAGAAGAAGATTTTTAAAGAAATTTCCTCATATTGCACTAAGTAAAATTTGGGCTACCATAGTGAGCCCAAATATATACCTAGGGATCTGATTTGAACAAACTTGAATCTGACCCCATAGAGATGTTGCATACCAAATATCAAAGCATTCTGACTGATGGATCTGAAGAAGAAGATTTTTTTAAATTACCCTCCATATTGAACAAAGATAAAATTTGGGCTTCCGTAGGAAGCCCAAATATTAACCTAGGGACTTGGTTTGAACAATCTAGAATCTGACCCTCATAACAATGATGTATACCAAATATTAAAAGATTCTGACTGGTGGTTCTGAAGAAGAAGATTTTTAAAGAATATTCCCCCATATTACCCTGTGTTAAAACTTCGGGCTCCTGTAGAGAGCCCAAATATGAACCAATGAGCTTTATTTCAACAAACTTTTATCTGACCCCCCTATGAATGCTGTATACCAAATATCAAAAAGATTCTGGGATTGGTTCTGGAGAAAGGATTTTTTAAAATTTTTGCAAATATGCTGACTCAGCATTTTTTTGATGCCCATTACAGAACACCCTAAACATAACGGATGGCAATTTTTTTTTTTTACCATTCAATTCTGCTGGTCATAAGGATACTTCATACCAAATAAAAGCTCTCTGATCCGTGGGGTTTGGGAAATATGGGCATTTGAAAATATTTCTATTTTTAGCTCCCAGGGTTCCCATGGGGATACGAGAATTTATTTTTTTTTTCATGGGTCAAGTACTGATGACCCAATACTACCACAAACCAAATTTGGTTCATACTGAACCATCGGTTCAGAAAATAGAAATTTTGGGCGGGGCCAAAAAATCTTACCTCTCCTATTACAAAGCCAAATATTACTTCACAAACTTCGTTTGAACAAACTTGATTCTACACCTCATATGGAAGCTCCATAGCAAATATCAAGTCATTGTACACACTGGTTCTTGAGAAGATGATTTTTAAAATATTTTGGAGCATTTTCCCCCACTCCCTCCCTATGGGGCTGGGCATGCTGAGTTGAACAAAAATGAATGCCCCTTTGGGGACCATCACTCACACAAACTTTCACTTGAATTGGCCCAGTGGCTTTCGAGGGGAAGACCAAAACATGGTGTTGACGGACGCCGGACGGAGAGCGATGAGATTAGCTCAGCTTGACTTTGTCTAGATGAGCTAAAAAGTATTTTTGACGAAAGAAAAAATAAGTGCCTAATTGCCCCCCCGCCCCCCACGGTCGGTGGGTGGGGGTTACACAAGTTTAAAAAAAGGTTCTGCATGTAGTGACTGTAAATAGTTCAAAATGCATATGCAAGGAAAGAAAAAAAAATGCCTAATTGGGGAGGGGGGGGATAATTTCTGTCTGGATTTTTAACCACAAACTTTAACCAGAACTGTAAAAAAGCATTTTTGACAAAAGGAAAAAAAAATTTCTGCATGTAGTGACTGTCAATAGTACAAAATGCATATTGAGGCAATGGAAAAACTAGAATTACTGTGAGCACTGCTCACTAAAGATACCACCCCACTCCAACCAAGAAACATTTCACAACAGTAAAAAAGTATTTAATATACACAGCATATCTGTATGTTCTCCGAAAACATGAGAGCAATTTTCAATATGAGAAAGGGTAAATATTACAAAGAGCATGCAAGATGAAAAAATAAAAATACCTGAAAGCAGAATAGAAGGTGCACATCTATAATGTATATAAAAGAATGTCTGAGAGTTTCAATGAAATTCGCCCACTGGTATAAGAGGAGTAGCAGATAGCAGGAGTGTACCCCCCTAAAGCATCACAACAATTTGGCTAAGTTCATTTCGCCCTTTGGGAAAGAGTAAAAAATAAAAATACCTGAAAGCAAAATAGGAGGTGCACATCTATAATGTATAGAAAAGAATGCCTGTAAGTTTCAATGAAATCCACCCACTGGTTTAAGAGGAGTAGCGGATAGCAGATGTGTACCCCCAAAGCGTCACGGACGTACGGAAGTACGGAAGTACGGACACCATGAATGCTATATACCGCCCACTTTTCAAGTGGGTGGTATAAAAATGCCTAATTTGGGGAAGGGTGGGAGGCAGTGGTGTTTGTCTGGGTTTTTAATCAAATCTGTAAAACAGCATTTTTGACGAAAGAAAAAAAAAAGTGCCTAATTGGCCCCCAGGGGTGGGGGTGGGGGAGGTGGGAGGATTGGGAGGCTATGTAAGTTTAAACAAGAGGCCCCAGGGGGCCTGAGGGGCGCTCACCTGACATGGTAGCCTAAATAGCAACCCAGAGAATTGATTTCCACAAGTTGCATCTGCTCCTCCTAAGAAAAGCTGAAACCAAATATCCAAATATTCTGACCAGTGGATCTAAAAAAAGATTTTTAAAGAATATTCCTCATACTGAACTAAGTCATAATTCGGGCTCCCACAGGAAGCCCATATATGAACCCAGGGACTTGGCTTTAACAAACCTGAATCTCACACCCCTAAGGATTCTGCACACCAAATATCAAAACATTCCGACTGCTGGATCTGAAGAAGAAGATTTTTAAAGAAAATTCCTCATTTTGAACCAAGTTACAATTCGAGCTCCCACAATCAGCCCAAATATGGACCTAGGGACATGGCTTGAACAAACTTGAATCCCCCCTCCCCCCCCCCCCCCCCCCCCCCCCCCCCCCCCCCCCAAGGATGCTACTCACCACATATCAAACCATTCCGACTGCTGGATCTGAAGAAGAAGATTTTTTAAGAAAATTCCTCATTTCGAACAAAGTTACAATTCAAGCTCCCACATTGAGCCCAAATATGGACCTAGGGACATGGCTTGAACAAACTTGAATCTCACCCCCCTAAGGTTGCTGCATACCAAATATCAGAAGATTCTGCCTGCTGGATCTTGAGAAGAAGATTTTCAAAGAAATTTGCCTGAAATGCACTAAGTTCGAATTTGGGCTTCTATAGTGAGCCCAAATATGAATCCAGGTGGCCGATTTGAACAAACTGGAATCAGATCCACCCCACAATGTTGCAAACCAAATATCAAAAGATTCTGCCTGCAGGATCTGGAGAAGAAGATTTTTGAAGAAATTTGCCTGAAATGCACTAAGTTCAAATTCGAGCTTCTATAGTGAGCCCAAATATGAATCTAGGGAGCCGATTTGAACAAAATAGAATCAGATCCACCCCACAATGTTGCATACCAAATATCAAAAGATTCTGTCTGCTGGATCTGGAGAAGAAGATTTTTTAAGAAATTTGCCTGAAATGCACTAAGTTCAAATTTTGGCTCCTATACTGAGCCCAAACATAAACCCAAGGGGCTGATTTGAACAAACTTGAATCAGATCCACCCCACAATGTTGCATACCCCAATATCAAAAGATTCTGCCTGCTGGATCTTGAGAAGAAGATTTTCAAAGAAATTTGCCTGAAATGCACTAAGTTCAAATTTGGGCTCCTATACAGAGCCCAAATATAAACCCAAGGGGCCGATTTGAACAAACTTGAATCAGATCCACCCCACAATGTTGCATACCAAATATCAAAAGATTCTGCCTGCTGGATCTTGAGAAGATTTTCAAAGAAATTTGCCTGAAATGCAGTAAGTTCAAATTTGGGCTCCTATACTGAGCCCAAATATAAACCCAGGGGGCCGATTTGAACAAACTTGAATCAGATCCACCCCACAATGTTGCATACCAAATATCAAAAGATTCTGCCTGCTGGATCTGGAGAAGAAGATTTTTTAAGAAATTTGCCTGAAATGCACTAAGTTCGAAATCGGGCTCCTATACTGAGCCCAAATATGAACCCAGGGGGCCGATTTGAACAAACCTGAATCAGATCCACCCTCCAATGTTGCATACCAAATATCAAAAGATTCTGCCTGCTGGATCTGGAGAAGAAGATTTTTTAATGTTTTTCCCATTGCCTACAGTATTAAAAAGTGCTGACTCAGCACTTTTTCAATGTCCCGAAACTGTACCCTTTGATAAAACCGATGGCAATTTTTTTTTACCAATTCTTTCTGTTGGTCCTAAGGAAGCTTCACACCAAATAAAAATTCTCGGTGCCGTGCAGTTTTGGAGATATGGGCGTTTTAATTTTTTTCTATTTTTAGCTCCTGCGGTTCCCATGGGGCTACGGGAAAAAAAAAATCAGCATAAATTAGTTACTTATGACCCAATAAGCCCTCACATAAAATTTGGTTCAAATCAGCCTCTCGGTTTGGAAAATAGAAATTTTGGGTGGGGCAAAAAATTTTGCCCCT